>JAJMFB010000033.1:0-104400 GCA_030574495.1 Trigonopsis cantarellii
GTCTCTCATTAAAGGATCCCCCCTTACTACAACTACACTACCAGCAACAACCCCCCCTAAACTACAAGATGCGACCACCACCATTAACTCTGTCAATTCCCCCTCCTCATGAAATGCCACCATGTCTAAACATTAATAACAATAATAATAATAACAATAATACTAAGAGACCTCCATTACTGTCAGTGTCAACCACCAATAACCACAATAATCGGCTAAACACCAACAACAACAATAATATTAATGATAATACCCATAATAATATAATATCAGAACTGGAATTAGTCCCTATTGACGAACAGGAATCAATCAACTCATCCTCATCCTCATCCCCCCACCACCAGTCCCAGCCATGCTTGATCCCTGACGGAATCGAAATATCAAGCCTGTTTGACCTCGATGAACAACAGTGGAGATATCTGGCCCATTCAGGCTCAATCCAGGTCTTGGGCAAGCTGGGGGAAGGGGCAGGCGGTAGTGTCACCAAATGTAAACTCAACCAGTGCCCAACTGTGTTTGCTCTCAAGACAATAACCACAGATCCAAACCCCGATACTCAGCGCCAGGTGCTGAGAGAACTTCAATTCAACCGGTCTTGTGACTCCCCCCATATCGTTAAATATTATGGTTCCTTTTTAAGCGAACAGACCGGCTCCATTTCAATTGCCATGGAGTTCTGCTCAGGGGGGTCTCTCGATGCAATCTACAAACGAGTCAAAGCTCGCGGGGGTAGAATTGGGGAGAAAGTCTTACGTAAAATTGCTGAGGGTGTTCTCAGCGGTCTGTCTTATCTCCACGAACGACACATTATCCATCGCGATATAAAGCCACAAAACATTCTTCTCGATTCCGAGGGCCAAGTCAAATTGTGTGATTTCGGGGTGTCTGGGGAAGTGGTCAATTCCCTTGCTACAACCTTTACTGGCACTTCTTACTACATGGCCCCTGAAAGAATCCAGGGCCACCCCTACAGTGTTACATCCGACGTATGGTCTCTAGGTCTCACTTTACTTGAGGTGGCTCAGCACCGGTTCCCATTCCCCCCCGAAGGTTCTCAGCCCCTCATGCCAATCGAGCTCCTCACTTACATTGTCAATATGCCCGCCCCTGAACTTTACGATGAGGAGAATCAGGGAATCGCCTGGTCTCCAGCATTCCGCCATTTCATAAAGTGCTGTCTTGAAAAAGACCGTCAAAAAAGAGCTTCTCCAAGGCAAATGCTCCAGCATCCCTGGATCGTTATAGGACGTAATAAACCGGTAAAAATGGCAAAGTTTATCTCCCAGTGTTGGGAGTAACCATGGCGTCATTACTTTGTCTTACATATATAGCACCCCCACCACCATCACCAACCACTCTTACTCCCTCTCTCTCAATATATCTATATTCACAAGATTCTCGCCTCGATTGCATTTAGACAACGGTTGTTTGTTGGATCTATACGCCAGTGTCGTTATTTTTCCTCTACTACCAGCACCAAGATGAGCGACTCAGCAGTAAAAGAAATTCAGTCTCTGATAAAATCCCACGAGATATTTGTCGCAAGTAAATCATACTGCCCCTACTGTCGAGCAGCAAAGAAACTGCTGGAAAAGATTGGAGCGAAATTCTACGCAATCGAACTGGATGAAATGTCGGAGGGCCCAGATCTACAGTCTGCTCTTGAAAAATTGACTGGTCAACGTACTGTTCCAAACATCTTTATCCATGGCAAACACATTGGCGGCAATGATAATCTTCAAGCTTTAAATGCTCAAGGGAAACTTGAAGCTCTTGTCAAATCCAAAGTTTAGATAATACGTTGTTTTATATTAATATATACTAGTTTTTCTTTCTTTCTATTTCTTCATTTCCTCAACAAGAGTTTCTACTAGAGAATGGCGTGCAGATGGAGAAGCAGGGCTTTTACCAGCAAGATAATGTAGAAAGAGCTGTGTGGAGACGGGAGAGGGATCGATTTTCCCCAGGTAGGTGAAGGTGGAAGGGTCCACCACGAGGGGGATGTTGTTTTGGAGGTCTTGTTTCTCGTGTTTGCCCCTGACATTTTCCTGGCACCACATGTCGATTGCCCCGTCTGTGAGTCTCTGGAGTACGAGGATGCGGTTTTTCCCCAGGGATCGGGACTGTGAAAAGAGGGTGCGTAACTGAGCAATGCCCGCGGGGTCACTGTTATTAGTGCCAACAGATCTAATGAACCCGTCTCTCAAATGCCCGAAATCCGTCTGTCTCGATGTACAGATGCGAATGGACATTTCCACCGAGTTTGAATTGAGAATTGTCTTGAATATCTCCATGCTGCTGAGGGGGTCCTCAAGTTTCCCCTCCAGCAACGTCTTGTCATTACCCGCCACCACCTGCTGATCCAACATGGCCAGTAACTGTGGCTTGTCTTTCTGAGCAACGTAGATCCCCACTGTATAAACGTGAAACTTGAGAAACGAAACGGTTCGCACTCCGACCCCCAGTAACTCGTGCGTGGTCCCGTTCACTTGGACAAGTTCCGGGAACGGCGGGTTGGAACTCGAGTCTACCTGGACCACTTTGATGTCCTGTATCTTCTCCTTTAGACCCGGATCGATGACCACTTCATTCTTGATCTCCTCCTGGTGGTGGTGGTGGACCACCCACAGTCCCGTTGCCAGTCCCGCCCCAACCCCAAGAATACCTCTCCTAGATAATAAGAACCGCCAGGGGTGGTGGACAAACGATGACGACGACGATATCCCACGTCGACTGGCAGCACCTACTCTACAACCAGCATTGAAACCTGATCTGCGGGCAATAAACCAAACTAATCCCATCCTTGTTTTCTGTCGTTACAGATGACGTGACTGGAATCTATCTAAACTACCCAAGCAATATGAAAAAAGAATAAGAAATTTAGCAGCACGTAAGGCGACACTTGCGAGGCGGCGGGAATCGTATACTGGTACTAGAGGACCTCGACGTAGATTTACTCCCAGTCGTAGGTTTAATAAACAATTTAACAATCAATGCAAATCTTGTGTTGCGGGAGGAGACCCGCACGCTTGCTGAGCAAGAGGAGGGAGTATCGGGAAAGTGCCGCTGGATATCTCGATATTTTCGTACCTGGTAGTACTGCTCATCATCTTGCCGAGACGGAATGATGGGGTTTTTGTCGAGATATTCTTCTAATCCGGGATGATGTTTGTTCATGATCGACACGGCTGAAAAAGAAAACCGTGCTCTCATTTTATATTTAACAAACAGAATGAGGCTGAAACATCATTGCCCCTCCTGCCCTTGATGTAGCAGATTATTTGGAATCTCGTTCCATAGCGCATTGGCCAGTTTCCCATCAATCTGCTTGTCATTTGGCAGAATCATCCCAAGTAGTTTGTGTAATCCCTTGAAATCTAATTCACTCTGGGCCCTTTTCCCAAGGGTATATTCAAACAACCCGTCTTGCTGATCTTTGCCCTTGTGGAGGACCAGATAATCGCTCCTGACTGCGTACAAAATCAGTCCCTGGCACGAGAGTCGATTGATGGGGTTGCTCAAGGTGTCCACATGGGTATAGTCATTATTGTTATTATTATTTTCAATTCCAAGCCGCTCAAGATATCCAACAAGGTCCTCGTGACTAGTCGCTACCCCCCTACCTCCACCATTCACTGCCACAACCGTACATACCGCCAGCATCATACCAGCAAGTTGGGCTTGCGAATGGCTCCCATATTCAAATAATGACCCTCCATGCTGCCGGTACTTGTCGGGTAATCCACTGACAAGTACCCACGCCTGCTGGCTACCTTTCCATTTCTCATTTTGATTGTCCCGTATATCGATTTGGAACTCCCTTGCCTGCTCAAGTCCGCTTGCTCGTCTCTTTTTACTATCACCACCAACAACAACAAGTGGTTCCAGCTGTAATCCGAAATCCCGCTTCAACTGCTCGTTGGCTGTAAACATTGCCCCCTGCGTAAGACTCGCTTCAATCTCGCTCTTTCCAATAACATCCCGAAGTCCTGTTCTCCGAATCACTTTGGGGCCAGACATGACTGCTGCCCGGACTATTTTATTCACCTATTTTCACGTCATCAGTTAGCAAAACCCTACACACATACACGCACAAAACCAACTCTTACCAGTCCATTTTCAGTTGTAAACACGACTTGTTCTTCCATTTCCCCTGTAAAAAAAACGCGTGTCCAAAACCTCGATCGTTATACACCTTTTTGTAATCTCTGGTAATGTCCCAACACCTCATCTCATCGCATCTCATCTCATCTCGGGTCAATCAAACTGCTGCGTCATGCCGAAATTTCGGCTCAAACTAACAGCCCACAAGCTGGATAATGTACCTTTGCTGAGTGGCGGCGGTTATGTCCGTTTCAAATTGCGCGAATCCGTCGTGAGCCGGAGAGAGTCCACCCCTATTCGCCCGCTACAGGACCACTCAATTGAATGGAACCATGAATTCGATACAAAGGTCAAAATTGGAATTGATTCCAAGGATCAGATGCTCAAGGATCAAATTGTATGTCTGGATGTGTTCTTTGTCGAGAATGCCAGTGATAGTCGTCGGAATGAGAACTCCATCTCTCCTCATGCCGCCGCTATCCACCACCATAACCACCACTCCTCCAGGAAAGTCCTTCTCGGCAGAGTCGAAATTAATGTCTCAATGTTTGTCAACCAGCCACCAGATCCTTGCAGATATATAATGAAGCGGTCCAGAGTCAATTCCATCCTGCAAGTCACAACCGAACTCGAACTGGTCAAGGGGGAACCTGAATTTGTTGTGCCCCCCTTGAAGAACTCGCTACTGTTTGGTACCACTTCCTTGATCTCCTCTGGCAATCAGGACCAGAGACCCATCATGGCTCTGCCCCAGGCATGCAATAGTAACATGAATAATGCTCACAGCCCTACAAATAATAATCAATTCCAGCAACAACACAAACTTCAAGCAGTCAAGAACTCTATTCCAATTGCTACCGATATATGTGCTCAACTATACCGCTCGTCTCTTTTTACAGAGTGGCAACTACAACAGGGCGAACTACCTGCTCAACTATGCGTTGATGACATCTTTGAAGGTGGCCATGGATGGGCTGGCGATGACGACAAAGATGCCTCCAAACAGCAGCAGCAGCAGGACAAGCAGAAACAGCATGAGAAAGAGCTCCAACAGCAGCAACAACAACAACAACAAGAGCAACAACTTTCCCAAAGACAAAGGCGGCATCATAAATTAGGATTAACTCACCATATGCCCGCCAAACCAAACCTGGAACTTGGACCCCTCCGAATCTCGGGATTTCGTGGGAATAAAACCCATCGAAAAACTGATAGTGGTGGAAGTAATACCATTGCTGGACAACTATACAGCTCCTTATCAAGTGCCAATGGATCCATGACTGATACTCAACTCTCCGATTCTAATAATAATAACAATAATATCAAACCACCAAGCAGGCAACCATCAATGAGAAAACTCAGCTCAGAAACGGGACGGTCTTCTCCTGTCATTGTGTGTACTACCAGTGGATGCGGAAGAGCAAATAGTCCCGTATCACCCCATGCTAGAGTTTTCCCCTCATTTGCAATGAAGGATTCTCATACCACAAACAGCAGCTTTGCAGAGTTTCGTGCTGGAACAACCACTGAGAACCACGTTGAAAATGGCATTGATTATAATCGGATTCCAAGAGCGCTTGAAGGTCTACTCAATAGTAATGATACCCCGACAACAACCACATCAACAACAAGTGGTGGAGAAGATACCCCCATGGGGTCACCAATCATGTCAGAAGCCAATGCTGAATCAGAACGAGCATTGGAATCTGCAGGAATCTCAACTGAAGATCTTCATCTCTATCGGCCGTGGAAACCATCTCATCATCATAATGGTGGCCAATCAGTCAATCAACCAGCATGGCTTGAACGAATTGGAACCAATGATACCACCAACAACACAGAACCAGTGTTTGGATATCAGCACCGCGGGGTCAAATATAGTACAAGTAAAGATGGAAGACTTGTTTTGATCAACAAGAAGAAGAAGACCTCTACCGGCAGCAGCAAAAAGAAAAAGGGGACAACAGGTGGTGGTAAATCAAGACATGGATATACTAAAAAGGATCCGTATGAGAAACTGGCTGCATCAGCAAAGATAAGTGACGAGGATGATGAGGACTCAGTGGTTCCTCGTCACCGGTTGTGGACAACATTCACCAATAGTTCATATAACGAAGGAGGTAACGGTTCCGGTAGTGAAAGTGATAGTAGCAGCAGCAGCAGCAGCGACGATTCAAGCTCTAGCACCGACGGTAACAACAGTAGTAGTGTCGACGGGTACGATGTTTGTTATGGGAATACTCAACAACTGCCACCGCATGCAGCCAAACGACGTCAAAGCAGCAGCACCAGCAACAACAATGGCAAGACGGAATTACCGTCCCAGCGAGACAAAGAAGCATTTGACTCTGAATGGGCAACAGCAGAGAGGCGCGAGTATATAAGATCACCTCAAGACGAGGATGATCGTCAACAAGAATATCAAAGTGATCATGATGCCTCAAATGAAAGCGATTACGAATATTTCCAAGACGAACTAAGACCAAATCTACAGAACTGGAATATCAACTTGGAGAAATTGCATAAAATCGATGTTAAAAAGGAACAAGCCTAATAATAATAACAAAAATCATCATCACAAAGTAATATACATTTGGGAAGGAAAAAAAAATACAAATAATAATAAAAATAAATGAAATGCAAATGGTGTGTATATTTTTTTTTATCTCTGTCTCTCTCTAATAACAACCGAGATCCAAGAGACTGCGAGCGGCCCCCATTTGGTTTGGTGTTCCTTTTATTGCAGAAGATAAGAGACTTTTCGGACGTAAGGGGCTACTATTGTTATTGTTATTATTATTGGAATATGCTGCTGCTGCTGCCTGGGGAGTTTTATAAGGAGATGGAGATTTTGGTGGTGGTCGTTTCGATGATGATGCAAGACGTGACTTTGCAAATGGGGAGAAGGATCCAGAGCCATTTGCCATTGGTGGTGGGGGTTGGAGTTGGTGAGTAAACAGGACAACCGGTTCAGATTGAGTCCGGATATGATGGCATTTAGGTTTCGATTGTGATGGCCGACAAGGAGGAGGAACGGTTGCGCTGGTGGTGGTGGTGGTGGTGGTGGCTAGATCAGTCAATGAGAGTCTTGTCTGATTGGTTTGGACTTTGAAGTAGGCCAGTTTCAATCTCATCTTTAGCCGTTTGGCGTGCTGAGCAAGAAGGAGTCGTTAGTTAGTTATTTGGTATAAAAAAGACATTTAATAGTAGCAAAGTAGTTAGTATACATACATCTTCACAGTTTGACCACGATTTCAACTCGAGCTCATCATCATCGGCAGTAGGCAGCAGACTGGGTCCAATCATGACCTTATCGAATCCACGTTTCTTTCGATTCATCAGTGTATTTGTGTCATTAACTTGGTGTAGGGCAAGTCTTGGAGCCATTGTATATATATAAACAGAACAGAATACAAATGTCCCTCCCCGGCGGTTTTCAATCAAGTGTCTGCCCTTGCTTGACCTTGTTGTTTCTTGTTGCTTTTCCTTCCTTCTCTTTCCCCCCTGCCTGGTGGTTTATTTACCTATTATTTATTGACGCGGCGGAATCCAGTGCCAAAGTCCTGCGGCGTGCGGCGGACCTGCGTTTTTACGTGCGCGCGGTTTTTTGATACCGCGTTTTCGGTTTCTGCATGTTTACGCGTCTTACACAAAGCAAAACAAAACAAACCACAAAAAGAATTAAATGCTTTTTTTTTCTTTTCAACTAAGCAACAAATTCTGATGGGAAACTATTGAAATCAATCTGTTGACGAACATCTTTGCCATTACTCAGTCGAAACGATAGACGAAGTCTTAATCGGATATGTGATCCTGGTGATGCATTAATTTCCAACGTCTGCTCTTGTTGTTGTTTGCTTGTTGTTCCTGATAATTCATCTCCACTGATGGATTGCATCGTCAACTTTTGACTCTTGGGCACCGCCGCTTGTAGATTGATGTTTTTAATCGTTTGGCCTGGGTCGGTCTTGATAAATCTTGCCACCACTTTAACAACCCCTGATGATACTTGAATCGGTTCAAGTGTCAGTTCCATAGAGTCTCCTTTGAAGGCTGATACTGGGGCAAATGCCTTTTTCTTGTTGCTTCCGCTGGCTGCCTTGCTGTTGTTGTTGAATAAATCCATGATATTCTCTGACCCCTTTGAAACCGGAGCTGGTGGCTGGGCACCAGAAACAGAGCCACCACCCCCGCCATTGAATATATCCGATAGTAGATCCGCACTGTTGTTTTCACCTCCCGCTCCAGATTGTGGCGGCGGGGTGGCGGGAGAACTCGTAGGTTCAGACAAAAGGTCCAAAAGTAAATCACCTGTAGTACCACCACCACTGCCGGCCCCTGCACCACTTGCTCGCGAGCGTGACGTTGGCGGCTTTTTATTTCGAGAAAATTTACTCTCAACCGAGAAAATCTTAGTCATCTCTGGTTTGGGCATTCTTTCAACCACTTTGGTTCGAAGTTCTGGAAATGCAAATAGTCCATTGTACTCGACTGCTCTTTGTTGAACTTCAGGTTCAATGGCACGCGAGTAGGTTTGGAAAATCCTTCTTATCCGTTCATTGTCCCTCGCAGATTCAACTCTGGATGTCAATTTAACAAGCCCATTCAAAATATACTCCTTCACTACAACTTGAGTCGCATAGGTTTCGCTGAGAATCTTATCAAACATATCCACAATGTCACTTGAACTCACACTCGAGTCGTTCTTTAACAGTAAATCCCCGTATTCTCCAATAACCCACGCAGACGCTAGTGTAAGTCCCTCTTGTGATTGATCTTCCCTCAATGCACTATACAACTTTTGGCTCGTGTAGAGTTGAAGATCCGGCGTGTTAGCAACCAATATAATAAATCCCGCCAATACATCCTCCTGAACATAACTTCCAGCTAGAGTCAAAATTCTTAAAGCTGTATCCACATGCCATCGTCTATTTGGTGCAAATTTCTCGGCAGCAATCCATAACTGAGTCGTCATCTTGGGTTTGAATTCGGCATCTGCAGTCTCTAGGAATGCTAGCAATTCACGCACAAGTGCTCTCACTGTTTGCTCATTGATAAGAGCAAATGATAAATCTAGAGCCCGACGGCGAATTGAGATATCCGCGTCTTGTAAACATGCAAGAATTGTATTTCGATGACGCTGGACTGCTTGTGGCTCCAGTTCAACAACTTTAGCTAATGTATTCAACGCCACATAACGAATATTGTTATCTTTGTTTGCCAGAAACTTGCCCAATATGTTCACTCCAAGGACCCTTAAACTTGAATCAGCTTGAATGGTGAGAATTGTTGAAACCGTTTCATATAGAATGGAGTTACCAACATTTTTTGAAGGATCAGTATTGGTTGCAACTTGAGCAATGATATCGTTCATTTGATCAGCACATGCCGGATCATCTCGTCCCAAAATCCCCATTAATCGAAGAATCTTTGTCTGTAAAAACGGATCTGAAATCCCCGAAACATCATGCTCAGGAGAATATCCAGATGCTGATAAAGTCTTGAGCTGCTGCACGAGAATTGGAATATGAGATGTAAACTGAGGAATAAGGTTTGCATCGTTTGCACATAAATCATATACAAGAGTCAGCCCACATAAAAGAACTCCATGATTTCGATCATTAAGTAGTAATTTTGCCTTATCGACAAAGTAATCTTGGAGATCGGGATCTTTTCGACTAATTCTCATAGCACAAAGGGCAGCCTTCTTTCTCAAGTATGGATTACTTGCACTTATAAGTTTTTCCACATCCTGAAATAAATCTCTGGCCATCTCTTGAGAAGCAATATTACCAAGGGTCGTCAAGGCAAGAGCCACAACATACTGATTTGGATGATTCAGATCGTTGTTGATGGAGTTTGTCACCAATGTAAGTACTTCTTGGTTCTCGTCAAGAAGTAGCATTGTACCGAGATATCCAAGCCTTTTATCAACAAATTTCGGGGACGCCAACAGTTTCACACATTCGATTTGACCAAAGTGAGTTCTTTCCCCCAAGGTGAAAAGATATAGTAGTTTTGCAACATTTTTACGTCTCACATGCGTAGATGCCGAGTCTTCTCGAAATGATGATCGAATTGCTGCACTTTCACACTGGATCACTTTTCGCTCATCGGCCATCGTCTTGGCTGCACGCACGGCCTTGATGAAGGACTTGAGAGACGACATTTTTCGTTGCAGTTCAAGTGTCTCTCTCTCCTCTCTCTATACAGTATAATGGGTTCTTTATCCCTCCTGTGTAGTGTTTAGCGTTCCTCGTTGGGAGAAGTCCGTGCAAACTGTTACAAGCGGCAATATCTGTAGGACGATATAAGAATATAAAACACAACGATAATAATATAATAAAAACAATAACGAAAACCTATGCAACTCGGTATTTTTATTTACTTTGTAATACACAAAATACTTTTGCGTTTCTTTTGTTCATCATCATCATCATCAAGCTCGCCAAATTGTGCCTGCTGATACACTCATTTGTTCCTTTCCTCAATGTCCCAACTCATCTCCTCCTCCACCCAACGTCATTTCATCTAATCCAAAAGGTACGTATAATGTGTGTGTAGTCTTGTACATCATACAATCTTCTAATCTTCCTTTGCTAGTCAGGGGCATTTAAATGAGTTCGTCGTCTCCTTCAAACTCGGAGAAAGATTCTCAAGATAGATCTCATCGGCCCAGTCTCAGTATATCAAGGCTAGCCCAACATCAACATCGTCGGAGTCTTACCCCGGATAAACAACCTTCTCCTATAGCTTCTTCTTCTGCTTCTCATCATGTTGCTTCTCCTATTGGCTCTGCTCCAAGTCCTCCAGCTTCCAATCCTCTACTTCAGGAAACGTCATCTTCTACTGCTCCAAACTTTCTCAAACTTACCATTGTCCCTGTATTCTTAAAGGAGGCTGCTATCGATAGTCCTTCCTTTAGAGCTACTGTTGTCACCTTCTCTGATCAAATCGATGCTATTGATAAGTGGATCGAATCTCTCCAGAGATCAAATCATAAACTTAGTAACGATCTTAGTTCCCTTCAGGATACTCTCAATCTCCTTATCTCCAAAGCATGTCCTCCTCCTGTGTCTTCCTCTCTTATTGATCAGAACTATACCTCGGTTGGATTAAGGCTCTCTGCCGAAACAAATCAGGAGTACTGGTCAAAGGATTTAAAACTTTCTCATGCAATGTTTGATGGTTTTTGTGACCCACTGGTGAAACTTCAAAAACATGAGATTCAGTACCACAAACAACTACGCAAATCCTTTGAATCTTCCCAGGCTAGATATGATAGTCTATTGAGTAGATATGTGGCGCAGTCCAAATCAAAAGAGCCTTCAAGTTTAAGGGAAGATGCTTTCCAACTTTATGAAGCTAAAAAGCACTACCTCAAGGCTGCTTTGGATCTCGCTGTTAACAGGGCTGCCATTCAAACTGCCATCGATACAACTCTTGTTAGGTGTATTACAACAATGTGGCAGAGTCAGTCTGAGTGTTATACAGGAGATTTAAAAACTCTAAATCGTCAATTTCTTCGATTGAGTGCTTGGTCTGAATCTTTGGGTCCTAGTAGAGCAAGTTTAATTGAAACCCTTGTCAATGTTCGCAAGACACTGGAACAGAAACAACTTCATGCTCTCCATCCCCCAAGAGACCTCGCTGAATACTCTATTTATAAGCCCACCAATAGTGGTATTCCACCCCCCTCAAATCATGAAATGACTATAAAGGAAAAACATAGCTGGGTTTTTGTCAAAACGTTTGCAGGAAAACCTGCTAGGCAGCATTGGGTTCGACGTTGGGCGTTTGTCAAGGATGGGTTATTTGGTTTTCTAAGTCTTGATGCAACCAGACGGTTTGTCCAGGAGTCAGATAAATTGGGTGTTCTTTTATGTAACACGCGGATTTTGGCCAGTGGTGCTGAAGACCGTCGATTCTGTTTTGAAGTTCAAACTAAAGATGCTACTCTCATCCTTCAGGCTGAAACTCAAGCTGAAGTTTTTTCATGGTTATCCGTGTTTGAAGTTTGTAGACAACTTGCTCTTCAGCATCCAGATTCTTGTCAAGGTCAAAATGCTTTTGCAATCATACCCCCCTCCCTACCTGAGTTTGCCGCTAATCAAACTTCTTGTGATACTGATATCGTTCATGAACCTAGAACTTTGGATGCTACTTTGGCAAGGATCCCAGGTGAGGAAATCCCAAAAATTAGAGCTGGATCTGCTTTACAAGCTCTTGTCTCTGCCGGTCAATCTCTTGCAAGTCATTCAAGTGGGGTGCCAAATTTCCTTGGTGGGGAGGATCTATTCGATTCCAATATCCTTGAACACCCTTCTGCCCTCAGTTCAATGACACTAATTCCAACCCCAATCACAACTGAAATGACTAAACTGGCTGTTCTATCTCATAGTTATATTCGCCATATGTCGGCTCCGAATGCTCTGGAAGCGAATATCTGGGGCAGTAGTAATTGGGTTCTTGACTCTCATGATGACCAACAAGTCCAATTTGGCGGCGAGCTAAAACCAAAACAAGACGATACGACGACTTCAGAGTCGACTCCAGGCCTACCATCTGGTGCCGACCAACCTAGCAGTGATGTTGCGAAATCACACCGGCCCTCCCCAAGCAGTGGTCACAATGACAGATATTGGGCTACGGGATTGCCAGATTACCCTAGTTATTATCCGAACGAGTTGCGGTTGCAAGATGCTCAGTTAAGAGCGCTGGCAATTGTACCTAATGAAGACCGAGTCTTACTCACATTTCGACTTGTTTGGATTGCTAATCGAACGCTAGAACTATCCTCTCTTGGATTTCTTACAACAAAAACTTTTTATCTTTATACAAATACATCTGGATTTGTGGTTATGCGTAAATTTAGTTTGGAGAGAATTGTCAGTGTCCGGTGTAAGGGAACAGAACTTTATGATTTACTCATCTTTGACCTTCTTGATGATTCTGAAGTGGTGGCGAAAATCTTCTTAGAGTCGGCCTCATTACTTCAAAGAAGAATTAATATCCTTATTGAAAATCTTCACCAGGACGATCCTCTTTCGATTGAAGAGTTGATTCCGAAATTAAAGGCTGCAGAACCTGGGACTCTGGTCGAAGATCAATTTGAATCAACCTCTCACCACCATCATGAGCATAGTCATTCCCGCAGCCTTGGTGCTGATGCTGGACAACTCGCTATCGAGGATACCACTCAAGGTTCCAGTCCTGCATCTCCCGTCAAGACCCCGATTGGTATTGAGACCAATGGATCTCAAACAACAACGACGGCACCAGCACTTGGAGGCGGGAATAGTCCAGCAGCCCTACTATCACCATCCGTTGACAATTCTACAGCCGTGGGGCCTCAAGTGGTGGATGAAAAGAAAAGTTCTGTTACTTCACCCACGACTATAGAAGGCATTGTTAATAATCAGCAACCATTATTAGGATTACCAGTCACATATACCCCTGATCCACCCATGGGGTTTGAAGCATTAAGCGTGGAATTCAGTGTGTCAGCCAAAGCATTATTTCATGTCATGTTTGGGGATAAGTCACCAGTGTTTCAGAACTTGTACCGAAGACTTGATGCGGGCACTGTTCAACAAACAGGATGGATTCAAACAGATGCCCAAAAACATTTTCGACGCGAGTTCAAGTATGAAGTGGTGGTACAAAATGCTCGATTCCAACAAGAGATTGAAGAACTTGTCGATGAACAACAGATTGAAGTATACCAAGATCAAAGATTATATGTTGTATCCCAAACGTTCAATCCATGGAATGTTCCATACCGCGATACTTTTCTATTAAATGTCAAGTTTGTCATTACGGCCGTATCACGGTCGCACTGCCGGCTTACAATATATCAAGATTTTGTTTGGTTTACAAAACCCAATATCATTATAAAGTATGTTATAAGCAAGCTTATGACGGCCTTTTCTCAAAGATTTGCTAAATCTTTATACAAGATTATTCGCAAGAATATTTCCAAACTGGGTGATCGGAGTAGGACAATCAAGGCAATCCATGTTTATGGCCACGTCGGTCATCATGTGACGACGAGCTTTTTCACTGCTGGTTTAGATGAATCGGAGAGTCTTATATCGCGTCCAAAGAGTATCAAAGATGGGAGAAAAAGGCCAATATTTTTATTGAGGCAAAGGACTATTTCATATTTGGTGTTGGCCCTCATGATGGATGGGTGTACAGGAACAATTGTGGGACTATGGCTTCACGCATTTTGGTGGCTAATTAATTCAATCAAAAAACTGGGTGCTCATTCAACCCTTTTGGGCCTGCTTTGTGTGAGTGTTGCTCTCAATTTGACAATGATAGGAAGAACAGGAGTCTCATTCTGGATTGAACGATCGGCATACCAGATGGTGGATCAGATGGGAATCTATCCCCATGGTGGATTTGCAAGGGCAGTTTACTTGCGTGATTTAAATGAAGCCCTTTCAAAGGGAGCCAATTTAACCTTATCAGGTAATGCAGATGGAGTTTGCTATAAACAATTTTTATCAGCAGTCAATGTGGACACATACAAAAACTTCTCTAGTGAAACAGTACATTGGGAAGCATTGCATCTTATTTATGATGATGTTCAGACCAGAGACTTTACAAGACGAGTTCGTCAATTGAGAGCAGAAGCAGGACAAAAAAGATTTCAACATACAGTTGCCATTAATGTCATCAATCGAGCAGAACAGGAGATGGTTCAAGCAGAATGGCAAACATGGGTCAGATCAGAACATTATCGGTGTCGTCAACTTGGAGAGTTAGCCAAACGTAAAGTGATTGAAGCTGAAACAAACAGCGATTCTTCTTCTTCAACCACCACCAATGATGATTTAGCAGCATATCGATTATGGGCCAATGGGGAGAAACTAGACGGTCATCAAGAGCAGAAGATACTGGCTCAAGATCCTAGTCTTGCCCTTGCTTACCAAGTGCTTGGCTACTGTACAAGCTGTGATGCAGAGTATGAGTATATTGACAAGGACATTTAAGTACCAAAAAAAAAGCATGTCATATTATTATTTTCACTTATGAATTGGTTTTCTTTATTTTTATTTTTATCTTTATTTATTTCTATTGAAATGCATTCTAGTCTATATAAACCAGAAACAACAACAGTAAGCTCAATTAGTGATATTCATCCTGTGATGAAAATTCAATTGGGTTCTTTTTCTTTTCTCCTTTCATCCATCTGTTCAAACAGGTGTTTTCTCCCTCTGTTCCCTTTCTAATATTAACACACACCTTGTTTTCCATATGAGACAAAGATCTTCCCGATAGCACGTGTGGCGTTAATCATAGCCTCAATGAGAAGGAATACCAAGAAACGGGTACGCGCATTTTAAAAATCAATTGGTCCCATCAGACCTAAACTAGGCAATCAAACGTCAATATCGGGACTAGTGTCGGATAGATTATAACCCGACACAGATCATTTTAACTTTTCCCCACCAAACTGCAATACTTTTTTAAGTTAAACTTTAACAGGTTGATTGTCGGATATTTTTCTTGGTACACAGGAAAAATAAAAATCAAACTGGTCAAAACTGAATCACCTTTTCCCATCTCTTCTTTTCCCCCCCTCCACCATCACCACCGCACAGGATGGCTACAATCAATAACAGTAACCATTCGCTTGCTGCTACTGCTATTGCTCAGGATCCAAGTCCCAGTACTGCTCATCATATAGTCAATCAGACCTCTTCTTCATTTGAATTGGATAGACAGTCACATCATCATCTTGTTGTCCCTCCTACTACTACTGCTAATAATACCTCTGTGCCACATTTGGTACTTGCTGGCCCACCCCAGGACGTTTTAGTATCGTCCGATTCAAGTCTATCTCCTCAGACTCCTTTACCTGCTATGAGAATGAATTCTGCTGCTCCTGCTGCTCCTGCTACTACTACTGCTCCTTGTGGTTCAAACTGTACTACTTCTCCCAAGTCATCTCCAGGCAGCAACAACAACCAATACATGACTCCTGGGGCAATGATGGGTAAACATTCCAATGGAGGGCTTTTTCCTGGTCAATTGAACATTACAAATGCTCCTCCTCCATCCACACGTCATAGTATCTCATCTGGTAAGAAGGATTTAGCAAGACCTGATGATAATGGCCAATGGGCATGCCAATGGACTGGATGTACCCAACTATTTGACTCGACTGAGGATCTCTTTTCCCATGTTTGCTCTTGTCATATTGGCAGGAAATCAAAGAATAATCTCTGTCTTACCTGTTCTTGGGGATCCTGCCAGGTGACAACTGTAAAGAGAGATCACATCACTTCACACATCAGAGTTCATATCCCATTCAAACCACACGCCTGTCAGTTTTGTTCAAAAACTTTTAAAAGACCCCAGGATCTAAAGAAGCATATTAAAACTCATGCTCCTGAACCTGATGATTTCTTGTCGAGCGTCTTACAGATCCCTGCTCAGACAACAGCAACAACAACACCTCATCATGCTATTCAACAACAGCAGCAACAACAACAACAACAACAACAACAAGTCTCTTTGCCTTTAGATGGATATTATTCTCATGGTTATCCTAGATTATCCAATAGTTTTAGTTTCCCATCAGATAATTCTCTTTATCAACAAGGATCTGATTCTTCATCATCAACAACAACAACAACAAGACATCCTTCTTTACCTTCATATTTACCAAAGTATCCTCCCTACGAAAATAGTAATAACTTGTCTTCTTCATCGTCAACTTCAACCTCATCATGGGAAAGGTTCTCTCCATCATCATTGAATCCAAGAAAAAGACCTTATGATGCAGCTCTTGACTTTTTCGAAGATATTCGTCGAACAAAGGAACCTCCTATTTATAATCGCAATATGGCAAATAGGCTTGACAGCTTGGCCAATGATTATTACCAAAAACAGCAGCAGCCACCTCCAAACCTCATGTATCCCTCAACAAATACCAATGGTGGACAATGGTCTAGACAGAATCTTGTCGATTCCAACAATTACCTATCGCAGCTTTCTCATTCTATAATGTTCTCCCATCAACAACAACAACCTCCACCACCATCAGAGTCTCAATCAGCAATACTTTCGTCTCCATCTCACATCTCCAATCCATATGTGCCGTCATCTCAGTCGATGGGATTATATCCTTCACTACAGTCGTCATCATCGTCATTGACAGGAGGACCACCCCCACCTGTACAAGATCCCGCCCAATACGTACATGCACCCAGTCGATTTGAATCTGATCATGGACGTTGGTACTCGGTTGGAGTATCACAAAAGACAGGTGTTGAATTAGTCGATGATGTTGCTGAATCTTTCTCCAAACTCAGTACTGCCGAGAAGGATAAAGATGGTGATGAAAAGGATCGTCATTTGGAAATAATTAATGAATTGAGATGTTTTATTGGCCGTCTTCTGTTACAACAAGACAAGACTAAACAACAACAACAAGATGAGGGATCAATAACTAAGAGTTATCTTTATCCGACTCTTGAATCGATATGTTAGGATTTGGTTTTTTTCATTGTTTTTTGTCCTTCTTTTTTAACTTGCTTTTTCTCTTTTCTTTTTTGTCGGTTTTTTTATATAGTATGGCGGGATGGGCAATTCTCGGATCTGATATATAATTTGATACTTTGTATACAAAAAACCACACTGTGTAAGAAATAGCCGATGTAATAATGTCCCAAAGCGGGCAGAGATGAGATGAGATGAGATGGGGGATAGGCAAAGACAGTCACCACCATTACAAAGGAGCATTTTAATGTATTCAAAAGGGAATTAATTAGAAATTACAATGATTTATACCGGGGATGTCAAGCATGTGTTTCATTTCTTCGGTAACGAGGTGGCGTTTAAAAAAAAAAAGTGAATGACCAACAATGGCATTGTGTATACCCATTATATCCATTGAATCTATATACAAAGGCAGCCAAAGCTATAATGAAGAAACCAACAAGACCACGCCCTTTTTTTTTTTTTTTTTCTGGTTCTCTAAAAGATGACTTCTCCAAGTCCGAGTGATGACCTAGGGGACAAGCTAGACGAGCTCATTGTGAATAGCCGATTACTTGCTCAGAGCCTCAATGACAAACAGGATGAGAATAAGGATGTCGAGCACTGTATAAACCCGGCAAGAGCACTTATCAATTTGATGCTTGGAGATTGTGACTCTGTTCAGATCCTGATGCTCGTTTGTTGTATGGTTCTTGTCGGGGTCACATCTCTGTTTGCGCCTGTCAACTCGATTCTTATTGGAAATATCTTCAATACCGCTGCCCAATACCTCAAGGACAAGAATATCAGCAGCGATGACCACTTATACCTCAATCATGTAACCCAACTTGTCTACGGTCTTGTGGTGCTGGGGTTTGCCAATCTGTTGATCTACTGGGTATATGGGTTCTTATTTCTTTATCTGGGCGAGCGCATTGCTTGCAGAGTTCGAATCAAACTATTGGCAAGTCTACTGGCATTACCTGCTAGTAAACTTGACTCTTTCCAAGGAGTCGGGGGCATCATCAGTAAATCTCAAAGGTTTGTGGAAGATTTACAACTGGGGGTATCTGTGGTTATATCCAGAATTGCTAGCTCCTTCGGTACTATAACGGTTGGAATCATTATATCTTTTTACTTTTCATGGATTTTGACCCTTGCAATTCTGTCGTGTATTCCTATCCTTGTCGCGGTTGGATTCTTCATCTCTCCACATGTCAGGGCAAATACTTTAGCTGAAAAGGACTGTAATGAAACGTCTTCAAAACATGTCGACTGGACAATTAAAAACATATCTACAGTTAAATTATTCAATGCTCAATCTATTGAACTTGATAATTTCATCAACTTGCTTCATATGGGCTCAAATTACTTCAACAGGGCAAGCTTCTTCTTTGGAATCCAGCAGGGGTTTATAACCAGCACTGTCCTGAGTATATTCGTTGTGGGATTCTGGCTTGGTGGATATCTTGTTCACAAAGGTTCAATCCCCCTATCGTCTGTATTTGTCGTCTTTATGAATTGCTTCACAGCTGCATCCAATTGTCAGCTAATTGCTCCACAGCTCGTCAACCTTGAAAAGGCAAAAGTTGCGGCTGTTGAATTAACTCTTCTCATCAATACCCAGAGTAGCGACAATTCCACAAATGTTGACACTTGTCGAAATAATGTCATTTATCCAAGTGGCAAATGTCATGGGGATATTGTCTTCAACTGTGTATCATTCTGCTATCCATCACAGCATAGACCTATCTTACACCATGTTAGTCTAAGATTTCAGCCCAATAAACATACCTTTATAATAGGATCTTCCGGGTCTGGAAAATCAACTTTGGGTAGTCTTATTCATAAATTATACAAAATATCTAAAGGATCCATCACTGTTGATGGCATTCCAATTGACTGCTTGCCAAGTCAATGGCTGGCTGAAAACATCATGCTGATGCAACAGACAAGTCTAATTATCGACGGATCTCTAAGATTCAATCTTGAAATTGGTTCTTTGCCTGGCGCACCACCAGTCTCACAAGCCAGAATTGACTATGCCCTTCAAATCTCTCTTCTTCAACAATTTGTCTACGATTTGCCCGATGGACTCGATACAATTCTAGGAACTGGTGGAATCGAACTCTCAGGTGGTCAACGTCAACGTCTTGCTCTTGCTAGAGCGGTTATTCGTGATCCACCCGTCCTCATCCTTGACGAATTCGTCAGTGCTCTAGACATCACCCAGCGCGAGCTTATCTTTGAAGCAGTGAGAAATTGGAGACACAATAAAACAACCATCTTTATTACTCATGAACTTGGCCAGATTAGATCCAATGATTTTGCCTATATCTTGGATAAAGGCCTAATTCGTCAGCAGGGGTATCGTCGGGAATTGGAATTGGATCCTCATGGCCCTTTTGTTCGTATGGCTTCAAATGACTGTGAACAGCAAACAACCACCATTACTCAAAAGCTGGCAAGAAAACCCTCAATTCAGAAAAAAGCATCATCATCCAGAAATTCACTTGGTCCAACGAGATTATCTGTTAGTTCGTCATTTTTATCCTTTCTAGACCATGGCAATCATCTCATGGGTAATGATGATGATGATGATGATGCATGGCTTCAAGATATCGACGAAGAGATTTCAACAGTAGCAACAGTTGTACGCCCTGCCAATCGACGGCCCCAGAGGATATCTATTGGTGATGATGAAAAAGCTCATGACACAGATAAGGATGTGACAAGCATTGCAGCAATCACCTCTTCCTTTATACGATCCTTAAAGTCCACGTTCACTGCCAAGAAAAAACCTCAGAAGACTGGAATGTCTAATAGAAAAATAGTAACTTTAGTCCGTGCTACTATTCCATCGCTGTCAATGGTGGTCTTTGGACTTGGAGTAACAATCATCCATGGAGTAATCACTCCACTCTTTTCATTTGGATTCTCTCACCTCTTGACAAGCATATCCGAACCCCCTTCTCATGAGGCCACGCAAAATGGTATAAAATGGTCATTAGTCATTCTAGCCCTTGCCATTACTGACGGCTTGGCAGTCTGTTTGAAAACATACTATTTATTCCGTGGTGGTCAAGCTTGGGTTAGTCGATTACAGCAAGATGCATATCAGAGTGTTTTACTTCAAGATATGAAATGGTTTTCAAACGACGAAAACAAATCTGGAGCTGCTAATGTCACGAGAACTCTGATTAGTGAACCGGAAGAAGCTCGTAAATTGGTATCAGTCTTATGTGCAACTGCTCCAGGCGCCTTTGCAATGGTATGTTTAGGATTAATTTGGGCGCTTGCTTCTGGGTATCAACTCAGTCTTGTCGCTCTGTGTATGGTGCCAGTGATTTTATTCAATTCTTCTCGATATGCCGTTTTGAGTCAGAGATGGAATCGCACAACTCAACTGGCAATCGATTCCTCTCTGAGTACCTTTCACGAAGCAGTCTCCAAATACAAAATGGTCAAGGTCCTTTCCCTTGATAGGTACTTTCTAGCAAAGTATATTGGCCAATGCCGATCAATCCGATCAATCGGGCTAAAGCACTCCTTTTATGGTGGATTTTTTAATGGATCTGTACCTATGATAACCACTTTTACTCAAGGTATGTAATTCTGTTCTTGTAGAAAGTTCCAGCTAACCGAATTTTTCAAATAATCCAGCTATAATCCTATGGTATGCCATGAAATTAGTCTTTGAAGGATCTTATTCATACCAGCAAGCAATGAATGTCTTGACAATGATTCTTTTCAGTTTAACGGTTGCGGCAGGAATCATTGGACAGATTCCACAAATCGGTAGGAGTAAAGGCGCAACAGAAAAATTAAAGAATTTGGCATTTCTATCTAGGGACAGCAAAGAATCTCATGGTGGGGAAAAGCTCTTTTTCAAAGGGGGACAACAGGTTACTCTGGATAATGTAAGTTTCTCTTACAAGGATGGGAAACAAGACAGTAGGAATAGCAAAAATACCACGTCCATGGCACTCTCCAATATCTCCTTTCAAATTAATCCAGGAATGGCTCTGGCACTTGTGGGAGAATCTGGATCAGGCAAATCGACAATTGCAAGTCTTTTATCCAAGCTACAGTTTGCTACTCGAGGTGATATCAGATTCGGTAGCTGTCAACTTGAAGATCTAGATACAAATAGTCTGAGAACCTATATGTCTACAGTATCACAGACTGCAACATTATTTGCAGGCACCATATTTAATAATATCGCCTATGGACTCAAGGGACATCAACAATCATTGAGTCAATCACAACTTGAGCGACTGGTGGTTGAAGCGGCTCAAAGAGCAGAAATACACACGTTCATTGAATCCTTACCCGAAGGGTACCAAACATTTCTCGATAATGGAGAAGCATCATTGAGTGGTGGCCAAGCGCAGCGGATCTCAATTGCACGAGCATTTGTAAGTCAACCCGAGTTTCTCATACTAGATGAATGTACATCTGCGCTAGATGTTGAGAGTGCACGACTGGTGCGGAAGACAATAACAAATTTGAAAACTACCAAGAGTGACTATCGTCCGACAATTCTAATAATCACCCACAAACAAGAAATGATGGCGTTGGCAGATAAAATCATTGTCTTGGAAAATGGACACGTCGTTGAACAAGGTGACTTCAACCACTTGGCGGCATTAAAAACAGGCAAACTCTACAATATCTTAAATGCTGGCGTATGGGAGTGATAGTTATGATTGAAAATTAGTTCAGGTGTTTTAATAGTCAATAAAAAAAGTGTTTTATCTCATCTCATCTCATCTCATCTCATCTCCCATCGGCTGTAGTTGTCCCAAGAAAAAAAGTTGACAGGCCTCTCTCAATAAGTAACCTCGGGCAAAACAAAAAAATCAACCTACAGTCTTCTTGATGGGTTTAGTCGACTATCCGTCGAGCGGTGAAGATGACGAGAAAAAGCGACCGGTTTCAGTGGAGATAAATTCGGCTCCTGCAGTATCCACAATCGATTTAAATCAACAACATGCCATGGTTCACTCCAACAACAATCCAGGCATTGTCTCATCATATCAATCGACTTGGAAAGAAATGAATAGACCAGTTCAGGGACCAGCCAATCCGTTTAAATCAAATGACGTTGAGAAGAAAAATATAATCACTGGTCATGCTGAGGAGCAAGCTTTCAACGATGTGATCTTTCGAACTCAACACGAAACGTTTCAATCCCTAGGTTATGCAAAAGATCCTACCGCAGGTGAGGAGGGAATGCTTGTGGGGAACATTGAATCGGCACTTGCTCATCGGGGTCAAGATATTACCGATTTGCGGATATCCAAACAACAAAGAGCTCAACTCAAACGCAAGAGAGCGAGTAAAGGTGATGCAGCAGTGTTGGATGGGCCAGACGCATTCAAGGGGCCATGGGCAGAATACAAGGGGGCAGATTCATCGGCTAGCAGTAGCCAAGAAGAAGAAGAAGAAGAGCCTGAAGAATTTATACAACAAGCATACGCACCAGTGTCGCAACCCATCATTGATCGGAGGAGTGAAGTGGCACCGCTGGGTGTTGCCTATGGACAAGAGAAGAGCGAATTCTATGGATCAAGTATGTACGATTACCTTGGTAGGACATATATGCATGTACCACAAGATTTAGGAATTGATCTTACCAAGGAACCAGGAGAACAGGAATGCTATATTCCTAAACGCAAGATTCATACATGGGAAGGACACCCACAGGGAGTTAGTGCGTTACGATTTTTCCCAAGATCCGGACACCTATTATTATCATGTGGAATGGATGCTAAAGTTAAATTATGGGACTGTTACCATGATCGGGAGTTATTGAGGGCTTATATGGGGCATACTAGAGCAGTCAAGGATATATGTTTTACCAATGACGGGACCAAATTTCTAAGTGCTTCGTATGATCGACAGATAAAATTATGGGATACTGAGACTGGACAATGTATTTCGAAATTCTCATCTGGCAAGATTCCTAATGTAGTCAAAATCAATCCCGATTCCGATAAGCAAAATATGTTTTTGGTTGGCCAATCTGATAATAAGATTGTTCAATTCGACATGAAATCCAAGGAAATTGTTCATGAATATGATCATCATTTAGGTCCAGTGAATTCTGTGACCTTTGTCGATGACAATCGTCGATTCATGACAACATCAGATGATAAATCTCTAAGAGTATGGGAATGGGAAATCAATGTACCAATCAAGTATATTGCTGATCCCGCTCAACAGTCAATGCCCAAAGTTCAACTACATCCTTCGGGTAATTACGTGGCAGCCCAGAGTATGGATAATACAATTCTGGTTTTTCAAGCAAACAATCGATTCCGACAAAATAGTAAAAAAGTGTTCAAAGGTCACAACAATGCAGGCTACGCCATTGATGTTGCCTTTTCGCCAGATGGAAGGTTTCTAATGAGCGGCGATACCGGTGGTTACGCAGTGTTTTGGGATTGGAAATCCTGTCGATTAAAGAGTAAGCTTAAAGCTCATGATGCTCCCCTCACTTGTATCGCAGCCCATCCACAGGAAACCAGTAAAGTTGCAACTGGCGGACTCGATTCAAAGATTCTATACTGGGATTAATAAAAAAAGTTGTATTGTGTTTTATCAGTCAAAAATAGCGCGACGCGTCTCTAGGTTCTACCCACTTGCCTAATTGGGACGTAAAGTAAACAAAAGAAGAAATACAAAAACCAACTCCACCACCACCAACCAACATGGCATTAAATGCACTTTACAGACTGAATGATAGCCAACGGAGAGCAGCAGAATGCAGCCATATTGGAAATATCGCCCAAGTGATTGCAGGACCTGGAACAGGCAAGACACATACATTAATTGCCCGGATCATATACCTTTTACGACATTACAGCCCATGTGAAATTGTAGTGGTTACGTTCACCCGCAAGGCAATTCAGGAGATCAAAGATCGGTTGAGACAGTTAATTGACTATAAAGTGGTCAACAGGATGAATATTGGAACTTTTCACTCAATATGCCTTGGTTTGTTGCAAAAATTCAACACTGGATCCAACTTTATTATTTGGGATGACCGTGATATGACCGCTGCTGTCAAACGTGCCATTGAAAAAGTGCGGCAGAATGACAAGAAAACTGACTTCAAGGATGCAAAGTCTATTATCTCTCAATGGAAAAATCTTGGTTACGATACAGTGAAGGACAAGAGTCCAATGGTGCAAGTTTTCAAGGCCTATGAAGAAATTCGAATTCAATCAGGGGCTTTCGATTTCGATGATTTGTTAATCAACGGCCGAGATCTCATCAAGTCAAACCCGAGTACAATTTCAGCTATGAAATGTTTGCTGGTGGATGAATTTCAGGACTCAAATAAGGTTCAAGTCGATATCGTCGAAAGTTTCTGTAAACAATCCAGTTCGGTATGGATGGTTGGTGACCCTGATCAAGCAATCTATGGGTTTAGAGGTTCAGCTCCAAAAACGTTTCAAGACATATGTGGTCGGATTGAAAATATTCATCTGTATCACCTGACTGACAATTATCGGTCGACTCCAGAGATTTTGAAGACTGCTCATAAAGTGATTATTTCTGATGCTAGTCTCACGCCTAGACAGCCATTGAAGAGCTCACTTTCCGCTACTAATTTGTCTCCATCTTTGACCTCTGAGGATAAATCTATTGGGCTGGAAATTCAGCAACTTGTCAATCAATCATGTGGAATACTAAATTACGGAGACTTTGCAATTCTTAGCCGAACCTCTTATGAATTGACCCGACTCGAATATGCGTTGGTTACATTGAATATACCGTGCGTCTCACTTTCTTCAAAGTCACAATTCTGGAATCGTATTGAACATTCTCTCATCATTGACTATATAAGGGTAATTAATAATCAAAGAGATGAGCTTGCAATTTCAAGAACAATTAATACTCCTTCAAGACTTATAGGGCCTGCAAAGGTGAAATCTGCTCAAAATCTGTCTGGCTCTCTATTTGAAGGTTTACAACTCTTGTGTAAGCAATCGTCGACTCCAAGATCTACAAAAATTGCTATTCAGGATTACTTGGATATCATTACTGAGGGCAAAAGACTCCTCCATGAGCGGACTCCCTTAACAGCACTATTTGACTTTTTATTTAAACGACTCAACCTTGAACAGTATTTGACCAATCTTGACAACAACAAGAGAGAGTCCGAAGATGATAATCAAGAGCAAATTAATTCAAAAGTTGCTGGAGCAATGGCAATGAGAAATATTTTAGCTCATTATGAAAACAATCATATATTTAATGAAGACGAGGTATTAATGGTTCGAGATTTTCTACAGACCCTCAGTGTGGATGAAGATACTGCTGCTGCTACAACTACAAGTACAAATTCAAAAAATAATTCTGCCGCTGCAAAATTGACCCTTTCAACAATGCATGGAGCAAAAGGGTTGGAATGGTCAATTGTCTATGTCGTCAACCTTCACAAGACGCAAATGCCATTTTTTCGCGCGACTCAAGAATTTGAAATTCAAGAAGAGCGACGGTTATTATATGTGGCACTGACGCGTGCAAAATACATGCTACATCTTTCTTACAATTCTTCTCTTGGCTTGTCAGAGTTTCTTCAACCAGTGGAACATCTCAGCCAAGGAGAAAAACCAACTTTCGATAATAAAGACTGGGTGAAACTGGCAGATATCATGGGTCGTCAGCGCCCGCTACTGGATGACTTGAATACTGCTCGTTGTATTTTTCAGCCAGTTAATAAACCGAGATTTACCAAGCCAACTCAAGAAAAGGAGAATATTCCTCTGAAACGGGCCAAATTATCTTGTCAACCTTCATTTCATGGTGGATTCATTCGTGCTTCACAGCTTGCTAGAGTGATAAAGGATGAAAATTAGCCATGCGCCTTAGCTTGGAGATACCCTATTTTTCACAATATTCATATGAGGCGTATAAAAAAAATAATCCTCTGTCAATATGGATTGCAACTAGATGACTTGTCTAGACGCAGCATTTACTGACCTATTCCCATGTATGTGGAGGAAGCAGTGGTTGCGAATATGGAGCTTGATGGTCATATTATTTACTATTAGCTCTAGCGCTAATAGCAATGCTACAGGTCTAAAGCTAGCCTTATGGGAGCCATTTATTTCAAATGCTGATACAAGTAATGATGGCAGTGGAGGCATATTTGCAATGTTGGGGCTCTACCTTATCACTGAGACGTTTGGCACAGAATTGTGTTTTCTCAATCAGCTACCACCTCTGAGGACCAAGGTCAAGAGACAGAATGAGGGTGGTTACTATTGGGATGAAGAAGATTTTCATCGAGGTAGAGAAGATCAGGTAGAAGATGACGACAGTATAGTATCATCTTATTTGACCATGGCAATTAAACGAAACCCTGGCATTTACTACAAGTACTGTCGACATAATGAAGGAGCATTTGCTAGTAGCGCACTATGTCTTGGAGATAGTTATGATGGAGAAGGGGCACCTAATCCCATTGGCGCGGCGTCAGCAGCGGTTGCAAATGTTTCTTTGTCAAAACCTGCCAATGATGAAGAGGTTGAATTTTTCAATAGTGAATTCCCTGGTACCACGGAAGGGATAAGTACGCCAATTGATCGAATTTGGTTAATATTGTTTCCGTTACTGGAAGCATATTTGAAAGTGTTTTCTGAATCATCAGGCAATAATATATTTTGTGACGCAGTATGGGTGTACAATCGTGAAACGAATCAAGCAAGATTTGGATATAAATTTCGTCATCCAAATGCCATTGAACGTGCAGGGGTTTATTTGAAATTTGAAGAAGCTAGATGGACATTTGCAATAGGGCAAGCCCATGATTTGACCCTTGGAATAGCTAAAGAGAAAGGTCAAGTAGTGGAGGGAATGAATTATGGAAATCAAAGTCAACCAGAAAAGGATACATTATGTGAACAAAAGGGGATTCAAAGGACCAGTCATCGAACGATACGTGATTACGTTAAAATGGCAGAAAATGTCGCCTTGTATATGGGATGGACAACAAGAAAAGATTTTTGCTTTGATGTAGCGGTTGGACTATGGGATGCTTCACTTAGTGGCGAAGTTATCATCAATGCAATTGAAACTGATCAAGAGATATCTCAACGATACGCTGAATTTTGTATTCCAAGAATGTCAAAACGAAAATATTTAGCTTTGGATATTTAATTTTTAATTTGAATTTAGATTTATTTTATTCATTCATGTGTTTAATTGACAGCAGCAAAACATAATAAAACATTGTTTTTTTTTTTTTGTTCTTGCTAATTTGAATGTTTTTCAACGTATTCTTGCTGCTCTGCAACAAAATCCTTTGATACATCACCCATATGCACATAGTCTCTCAAGATTTTACCAATGTGGGGCCTATAATCGAGATGTCCCTTTACGAGGTTGCTAACATTGATGTTTTCAATTCCAATGGAATTTGGTTTACTGAATCCAGCAGGTATTCCTGGATCGTTATGCTCCTCATCGCCGTCGTCGTCGTCGTTGTCTAGATGGGCATCACCTAAGTGGGCAGCAAGGGCCTCAACTTGCTCTTCTGATGCCCCCTCTTGCCTTTTTTGTTCGACTTGCTCATTTTTGGCCGCCGCTTGTAGAGAAACCTGTTGAAGTCCTGCAACACCAAATGTAAGACTTTGAGTTCTAAATAAAAAGGCCAATATATAATCGTTCTCGGAATAGATATTGATGAGTCGACCTGCAACAACTGTTTTTGCTTTCATCCATTCCTTTGGATCTGCTGATGATGGGGTGCCCATTAAAATTGCACTTTCAACAAGGTCATAATGTCCAAGTTTAGCCAGTTGTAAAAGACACGTAAGAATAACTCGACTACCCAATGAGTATCCAATTAACGTAACTGGCCTTTTTCCTTGAACTCGGGCTACAAGTGCTTCAGCTAGTACTTCTCCCGCTTTAATTGCCTTTGTATATGCAATATTCCATGGATTATCAATCACTGATGATATTTTTAATAGTGATGCTGGCCACATTGCTGCTGCAAGAGCTCCAAATACGGTCCTCTTGATAATTTCTCCCTTGACATAGGAAAAGGAAAAGTCCTTTGCCATTTTCTTGAATGCATTGCCAAGCTCAACTAGACTATCCACCTCCCACTGAAGTGAAAAGACATCTCCAGCATATGGTCCGAAAATTCTCCAGGGGTTGGTAACATCTCCAACTCCGGCCTTTCCAAGCCATCCCGAAACAGTGATGACCACGTTCAAACTCCCTGATACGCTTAAATCAACCATTTTGAAATCCCGGACTTCCCTGGTATACCTTTCCATTGATTGACCCATCATTTTGCCTCCATATGCACCAAATAATGCTCCAACTGCTGCTGAACTGGTAGCCAAAACTCCAAGATATGTAGCGGCAGCTGTTGCACCAAGCCCCAATCCACCAAGAACTGATCCTAATCCAGCAGCTAATAGAGGAGCGGCAAGCCCACCTGTAACTCCCAGTAGTATTGCACCACCTGCAGCTGCAAGACCAATTTTCCATTTACGACTCATTGCAAACCTTTGGGCATGTTCTGCTGTGAGTTTATCAAGATCAATCACATCGGTAGCCTTGAGTAATGACTTTGCAATCTCTGCTTCCTGTAGACTTAATTCGCCAGTCTCCAAATCTAAAGAACTTGCCAGTCGTTTGGCAAGAATTCGCGACTGTGAAGAATAATCTTCCAACGACAAAAGTAATAGAATTGTACTATAAAGGAGCATCTTGGATACCTTGGGACTCATTCCTTCAACCAAGGTGGTTGGTAAGGGTGGGTATTCAAAAGTATAATCGGTATAATCATTGCGCCTTGCTGGTCTTGTATCCCTGATTGATGCTGCTTCTTTGTGGGATTTAGTGGCCTCCTTGATCTTTTGACCCATCTCCTTTCGATTGATTACCTGACCGATTCGTTCCAGAACATCTTGCTGCCACGAATCAAACTGTCTCAAAATAGATTTAAACGGTACTCCAGCTTCAAGTTGATTGAATATCTGCTCCAAATCATCCCTCATCAACTCGATGAGATCAGCAATCAACAGATAGTACTCTGTTTGCTGTTTTACATCGAGCACGCTGCCAATGCTGTTTTCTTCCTTTTCAGTGCCAAACATCTTTTACTGCTGCTTGGAAATCTCCAATTGATAAATTATCTCGTCTGGGTTTTTTCATCCCTCGGGGCAGAAGGTTTAGCGTGAGCCGCAATTACATCATGCGGGGCTGATTAGACTCCCGCCGATAACAATCTAATCTCCGGGACTCGGTTGATTGACATTGATAAGATATTATTTATGGTAATCATCCATGGAGCGACATGGAGCTCAGGTCTTGAAGATAGGGGCAACTCCTTCAACAATCTGTCAACTTAGTATATAGCTGTTTGGGGTTGTCTGCCTCATTATTTCCCTGACCGTATCTTTAGTCACCATTCCTAGTTTTACCAAATTCTATTGCATCCACTTTCAATATCTGTCATTAATCATCAAGTGACATGATTTACCGCATTGTTCACACTAGAATAGTAACGTTCTGATAAACTGATGGTAACTTTTTCCTGATGCTGATGATCTTCCTTTAGCCTTATCAGTAAGGTGCGGATCTAGTTTCCAAATGCGTACTGGTCTCACCCACGAACGGAAGTCAATCCCATACACCACCACCCCCTAAGCGGGCACCTGATAAATGTGACTATTTATATAATACCCCGAGAGATATTCCTTCTGTAATGGATCGACAACGCTCTCTTCCTACCGCGGTGTATACAAACAGCCGAGTATATGAGTTGGAGAAAGAAAAAATCTTTCGCCCTGCTTGGTATCTTGTAGGAACTCCAGCCAAGTTTCATGAAATCGGCAAACCAGTCGACTATGAATTTGCTGGTCAGGCAATTCAGGTGATGCAAGTCTCGCCCGGGGAGTTTGAGGCAAGAATGAAGAATGACAAGTCGTTGATTCGTCTCTATGAGACAAAGACTGGAGCCATTTTTGTCTGTCTCGATAAGGAAGCTCCTTCCTTTAGCGAATACTACGCTGGGCTCGAAGATCTACTTGATCGAGTAAACTTTCGCAAGATACCCTTTAGGACCACATGTACTACAATTGAAAAGTTCAATTGGAAGTTGGCTGTGGATAACTTCCAAGAATGTCTTCACTGTGACTATGCTCACCCAGCATTTGTTAAGAAATATCCGACCCATTCTTACGCAGTTGAGAATCATGGAAATTTCTCTCGTCACCTTTCTGATCCAAATCGACCAAAGAACGATGATGGTCTGTTCCTTTTCCTTTTTCCCAGCTGTACTTTGAATGTCTACAACGGTGGCATGTCAAGCTTCAGAATTTGCCCCATCGATACCAACTCTGTTCGACTTGAGTACGATTATTATTTCGATGGAACTCAACAAGAATATGAAGATTATTTCAAATTTGTTCGTACTGTAGCTATTGAAGATTTCGAACTTTGTGAAAAAGTCCAAAAAAATCTTGTCGAAGGCGTCTACGAAACCGGACTACTCAACCCCCTTAAAGAAAATGGTGTCTTGTGTACGTTAGTTTTTTTTTCTTCCCCTCCTTCCTGCCATTTTGATTTATTTACTAACTGTCTTGACAGATTCTCAGGAGTTGGTTGCAAAGAAACTACTCAGCCATTAGTAGGTGTTGATGGTAGCCTAGATTTTGTAACTATGCGATTAATACAAGTTCACATTCCAAAAGGGAAAAAAATAAAGCTCCTTCAAATCTGAAATAATGCAACGCTGAACGCCAATCTTATACAACAAATGAAACAATAAAACAATAAATTTAGAAAAAAAAAAGAAACTATGCAAATGTCATTGTAACTCCAGATTCGCTGGGGCGAAACTCTTCTTCAAGATCCTGGTCGTAGAATGATTGATCTTGTGATGTTTCCGGACTTGGCTCAGCCTCTCCCTCGGGTATGATTTCTCTGCCAGATGTCTTCGCTTCGTGTAAGGACAATGATGATGGTGTGAATGTGCCCCACGGCTTTACAAAACCATCACTAGTCGGTTCCGGGGATGCTATATTAACCCCATCGGGGGTATTACTCCTGCATCCATCATATAATGTTTCTGAAACATCAACTTTACTCTGTTCAGAAGAGCTTCGACCGCGTCCACTCCCTTTTGTCTCTCTTCTTAATGCCAGCGGACGTGGAGCAGCAAGCTCAACTTTGAACGGTTTGAACTCTTGCCCACCTCCGTTACCCTTGGTACCTACTTGAGAGCTACTGCTGGAACGACTGCTGTAAATTTGGCTCCTCGGAAGCAGCATTCCTACAGGCCGACTAGCATCGAATTGGCTCACCTTTTCAATCACAGGGGTTGACGCCCTGACAGCACTACCGTTTTTGTTGTCATTGTCGTCGTCCCCATTTCTTTCCAACGAGTCATCTCCAAAAGCCGAATCAAATAACATCTCAATATCCTCCTTATTTGCATTATCCCATCGGTGTCTATTAGTCCATTCAGGAAAAACAAGACCATTTCCGGCAGGCTTTGAACAGTTCTCGTTACCCAGCGTCACTGTGTCAAGTTGTTGGCTCTTATCACCTTCTTCTGCCTGAACTCTAGCAATTTCATCTTTAATGGCTGAAACATCAAACACTGTATCTTCTGAACCTCGCGGCTCTTTCAAATCATAGTATTCGCCCTCCTTTATATAGTCGCCATTTTTGCCATTATCTTCGACGTCGTCATCATTACCCTCGGTACCCACAGAAGCTGGCTTCCCTTTAGCTGCACTAGAAGTCATATCGAGCCATTCTTTCTTTTTAGGCATTAACCACGAGACAAACCGATTCTTCTTTTTCGTGCTTGCCGACTTTCGTGCATCGTCTACCTCATGAATCAACTCGCGCTGCCTTTCCCTGTGGTTATCAGGATCCGGTGCTGCAACCTCTACGAAATCTTCCGATAGAACTTTCCAACCCACAGCCTTGAGAAGTCTGGGAACTGCTTCTCGATATCCCAAGTGCCCTTCAACCAAGTCAGAACAATTGAAATTTTCAACTCCATGATAATTTATAGGCGCTAGTCCAGCAATACGACCAATTCCGCCACTGGTCGCTCGGAAAAGGTAAGCCAAAAGCCAATCGCTTGTCGAGTACCCATTGACAAATCGACCACTAATCATGGAAGATATCAAGATAAATTGTCGCTTCTTGACCACGATTGGAGTTCCAAAAATGTACACATTCTCCACCAGTCCATATGCGCCCTTGCGCGCCAACTCGTTCAAGCACGATATAATCACTCGAGCACCTAGAGAAAATCCCACCAGGGTGACTGGTCTCTGTCCTAGGTTCCGATTGATCAAGGTGTCGGCAAGAATCTTTCCTCCAGCCCATGCTCTATCCAATGATACATTCCATGGATTATCAAGGAGGTAACTCAATTTTGTCAGCATTAGTGGTACTTGTATTGCCGACATGAGAGCTGTAAGTACTGTACCAGCGAGAATATGTTGGACAGAATTGGTCAGTACTTCTGTAGCAAGGATATTGATTGTCTGACCCATTGATGTTAGCATTTCTGGCTCCCACAAAACTGAGAATAGATCCCCCATGACTGGATCCACTGTTGAGAATGGCAGTCTGACATCATCCTCCTTATCCGCCATCCATCCTGCTATAGTAATTATAAGATTCATTCGTCGTTTATTGTGGAGAGGTCGAAACTCAAATGTTTTGACGTGTCCCATTCGCCGATGCATTCCTTTCGAACCCATTGCTGCCCCAACAATAGTACCAGTTGTCGTAACAATAGCAGTTCCTCCAGCTCCGGCCAAAAATCCAGATGTGCCAGCAATACCAATGGTAGTAAATCCAGCAGCTAAACCTGCACCAATAACGGGAGCCAAAAACCCAGCCGAAAGACCTATAATTAGCCCTCCACCAACAGTGGCCAGCCCCATGTAGATGAACTTTTTCTTGAGCGCTCTTTTTCTTCTTTTTTCAATGATTTCCTTCTCTGAAAGATCCTGGTCTGGCGTAGACTCTTCTATTTCAAGTGCCTCTGTAATTCTACGTTCAAATTTGCATATATCCAGCCAAGACAGATTCAAGGCATTGCCGACCCGAATAAGTAATGTCCTTGATCTTGCATCGTAAACCGAATCAGCAATCAAGACAAGGAAAAGATCACATAGAACAGTCCATCGGATATCGATGTCGAGTTCTTTGCCATTGGATATATCTAAAGAATTCTTCACAGTGTCATCATGCAAAGTATAGGATGCCGTAGACGGCAACTGCTCGGAATCGTCAGATATTCGCGTGAAGGTGGTTTTCGCAGCTTGAACAATTTCACTATCGTCGTCGTCGTCGTCTTTCTCAACAGATGTAACAGTGAAATTCTCGGATGCAAACACCTTAGCATGCCTTAGCAGCATAGGAGCGAGATCATTACTCTCTACACCATGATGTGAGAGCTGCTCAATCATAATCTGCTCCTCGGGACTGATATCCATATGAGCATAGAGACGCACCATGATTTTCTGGCTCCACACAGCCATTGATCCATAAGCATTGCTCAGACTGCGGGCAAGCTTTTTGCTTATACCCTTATTTGCTAGTTCAGTAGCTATTTCAAAACAACACAACCTACATAGACCCACGTAAGCGACTTTTTCAGAATCAGTAAGCAACTGCTTGGTGTTTTCAAGTTGAGATAGAGGATTTTTATCCGGGTCGTCATCCTGTTCCTCTCCTGAATGATTGAATAAAAAATCCGTCTTATTCTCCATCGACTCGATACTTTCTGCATCCTCTTCGTCGACAGTGACGCGACTGTATCCATTTTGTGAGTATTCCCTCATGCTTTCCTTGTCCTTTGCTGTTTCCTCATCGACCTCTTCTAGACGAGCAGCTGCAATCAGCCTATCATTATCATCCCATATATCTTCAGATGTGTAGACCGGCATCTCCTCCCATCCACCGCTGGTTGCTGACTCAGTAGGACTGCACACTTGAGTGAGCGAATCCTTGCCATTTTCGTTCTGAAGTGGGCTAGCTTCAATGGCTGGGCGAAACCGCCGTGGTGGTCCCGATTGAGGATCAGGGATGGGTAAGACCTCCTTAGAGCCTAAAACCACAGATTCGGATTCGGATGCTGGTTCGACATGATGGTTGACGTTAGTGACGTCTTCTGGGGGTTCGGCGGTCAATGAATGATGACTTGATAGAGAGTCTGGCGAGTCTGGGAAAGTGCTCGAGTCAGCGAATGAAGGAAGGCACTGAAAAACTAAACTGAAAATCCTTACCTATATGATCAAATTCCACAAGGGGGAGTCCAAACTCGTCAACGTTTGGTGACGACTGCAAACCGCTGGTACCGTGAAGAATGACTGTTTCGTCGTTTTCATTTAGCTTCCTTAATATGTGGTCAAGAGATAAATCATGGCTGTCATGGTTGATTGATTCGCTCGCACTGTCAGTATTACTCTCATCTAGAGGCTGTGGCATGTTGACAGCATATGCAGAAAGCGCAAACAAAAAAAGAACGAGTGTTTTGTTCGTAAAGGCTCCTCAGTATTCTAGCACAACCCCCGTGAAAGCACGCGGTTCGAGGTGAACGGCTAATTATAGGTCCAAAAAATGATCTGGTAAACAAGTGGCTCAAACAAGGCGCTGTAGAGTATCATACACGAGATTCCAGTTTCTGTTTTCCTGTTACACTAGGTCGACATTACTGTATGTTTTCGTTTCCGACTTGATATTGAGCCGATGAGATGATCCGAAGTAGGACGCTACTAGAAAAAAGCTTGGTATCCCCAAGGTTCGTTGGGAGTTACTAATTTAGAGTCAAACCGCGACAGGGGGTTCAGTATGAGCGTATATCTACAGCATTCACAGACATTTGAGATACACTTGTGTTACGCTGACAGGTACTCGGGGGAAAGGGCAAAGCCAGATTGCCAGAATAGTACAAAAATCAAAATTAATCTATTTGCATCAATGAAAAGATATCTCACACATACAAAAACTATCTGAAAAGTTAACTCCATCACTAGATCCATTATCCAGAACTGCTCACGATGACGTTGTCACACTCTTTACCGCTGAAGAAAGCGCTTGCATTCTTTGCTGTTACCTTTGCTATATTCTGAAGAGCTTCTGCGGTCAGGAACGCTTGATGGCCGGTAATAAAGACATTATGGAAGGTCAACAATCTGGAAAAGGTATCATCCTGAAGAATGTTATTGCTTGAATCTTGAAAGTACATGCCCGCTTCATTTTCGTATACGTCGAGAGCGACTGATCCAACATGGCCTGTCTTGAGAGCTTTTATCAAGGCCTTAGTATCGATGAGCCCTCCTCTAGAAGTATTGATAAGCATGACCTGTGTTGTTTACAAAACAAAAAGTGGTTAGACTTGCATACCGAGTAATTAATGGTGCTCAGACTTACTCCTCTCTTCATTTTGGTAAGGGAATCCATGTTAATCATGTGATGGGTTGATTCACTTAGGGGACAGTGAAGACTAATAATGTCCGAACGGGTGTAAATCTCATCCAAGGTATCAACATAAGAAAACCCTTCTCTTCCTGCCATTTCCCGTTCTGGCTGAGGATCATAACAAATTACTGTCATACCGAACCCTTTACAGATTCTTCCAACAATGATGCCAATTTTGCCGGTTCCAACTACCCCAATAGTTTTTCCATGCATATCAAAACCAGTCAAGCCTTCCAATGAGAAGTTGGCCTCTCGGACTCTGCTGTAGGCTTTATGGAACTTTCGGTTCAACATCAACATACTTCCGACAGCAAATTCTCCCACAGCATAGGGGCTGGTGAAAGATGGTCAGCTAATTAAAATTACAAGCAATTTAAATGTCAACAGTACCTGTAGGCAGGGACACGAGCCACTTTGACCCCGCACCTAGCGGCAGCGTCGATGTCGACATTGTTGTACCCTGCACATCGCAATAGGATGAATTTGAGTCCCGACTTTGCCAACATCTCAATACCTTCAGACGTGAGGCTATCATTGACAAACACGCAAACGGCAGCAAAATTCTTAGCTAGAAGCAATGTCTCATCGGTAAGAGTTACGTCCAAGAAGACTGCTTTGATGCCTTCTTCTCTGAAAGCTGGTTCCAGATTTGCCTTGTCATAATCCTGCCGAATAAAATTACTTGTAAATATATAAATTTATGTAGCCTGATGGGTTTAAATTTACCTTGGTGGAGAAAACACCAATTTCACTAGCAAGACGAGGGTTAGTCATTTGGAAGCCTATAATCATATAGATACATACTTGGGTGTAGAAGCTCCTTTGAACAGCTGAGATTTGAGTAATCGGGCGGTCAACATTCTTGTCGGAGATGGTCAAAAAGATGCAGTCCACAGTCTAGGGGACGGGACGTCACTAAATTGAGCACGACTGTCATATGCTTCATATGGGGGTGGATTGGGTAAATTGATACGATAGCCTAACCCAAAAAGGAAATTGGATAGAAAAAGAGAACAAACTTAGATTTGGCATAGTTACAAGTTAAAGATCTAGACCACGACGACGCAACCTTATAAAATGTTGAGGAGGAAAATTTCTTTCTTCTTTCCCCTGCTTATTTTCCTGTCAATTCGACAAGACAATAAAACAATGAGTGTAGAATATTCCTAATAATAAAGAATAATTATATACCTAAGACTTGTTCTTTTCTACTTGTGTTTGTCCCTCCATTGTTTTTTTTTTTTTTTTTCTTTGTTTAAATTTATTTTTGCATTCCTTGGTACTTTATACCCACCCTCCGCGACTATTTGCCTACTTTTACACAGCCCGGTTTTGGGGGCTATTTGCTTCGGCTTACGTGTGTAAAGGCATACTATTTAGTGGCGGAAGAGCAAAACGTTTTAAGACTAATTTCCACCCCGGTCTTGAAATTTACTTTTGATTTATGGAAGTATCGGGACTACAAAATAGTCTACAAAAAATTGAAATATTTTGTTGTATATAAAATATGCTAATAAATAAGACACACACAAAAACGCGATCAATCAGCTTTGCAGTATAATTTCCCGATGTAATTTTTTTATTCTTTCTCTACCTGGACATTCCCCTTTTCTTGCTAGCTCTGTTACAAGAAAGGGGGTTGCGGTGCTCCTGTCTCACCCAAAAGAGAAAACACTCACTAAACGGGAACTAAAGGCAAGGGAGAAAAAAGAAAAAAGGGACGGAACCCATCTCATAGGGACCACCCAAAGAAAAACACTACGACGCAATAGTCTTGTTTTTCTCCTTCCCATAACCATTTTGCGGAGTACTAGGATCCTTCTCACTCCCGATCTTGTCTTGTCGTTGTTTGTTATCTCCTCTTTAATTGATCTCTGGGTTCTACAGTGCACAACCCGGGCTCATCCTCTCTAAAAGTTGTATTTGGAGGACCAAGGCGTCAAGTATTTTTTAACCAATCTAATTCGTCTCAACCATGAGTTACAATAATAAGTATGCTACTTTCTTTTTACTGTTTCAGTTTTTATTTTCGTTTTTTTGTTTTTTTTTTACCGGCTCTCTAGCAGTATATCCTTTGATTGTTGCAAGGGTTCTATGCTTTCTCTCTGGTGATGTTTTCTCATAGCCGGCATTTTTGCCGGCAACTCGTCCACGCGTCTCCAGCAAGCCAACAAGCTATATACTTATCTTGACAAGTGTGCCACTAAATAGTGACTCCTTACTCCTTTTTTCTGAATGTTTTTTTTTTTTTTTCTTGGACTCTCTCGCGTTCTGTCGTGGTGTGTGAACTTCACGCTAACATTAATATTTCCTTAGTCCCTATGCTCAGAGCAACCCCTATGCTCAAGACAATCCTTATCAAAATGATGCTGTTGCTCAACCACCTCAAGCTTACAATAATGGGCCCGGCCAGCCCCCTCAGCAATACGAAATGGGTGCCGTCAATGGAAGTCAAGTCGGAAAAGATGACATGAACGTCTTCTTCGCAGAAGTAGATGATATCCGGACCAGCCTCGATAAGTTTAACCAAAATATAGCCACTGTCGAGGAATTGCAAAGTCGATCACTGAATGAAATCGATGAAGCACATGAGGCTGCCATTCAAAGAGATATTGATGCCGTCACAGCGGAGACCACTGCTCTATCCCAAGAACTCAAATCTCGCATAAAAAATCTCGAGTCTCGTAGTCAGAGGGACAATACTAAACGGACTCAGGCTGCCAATCTCAAAAAGAAGTTCATGGATTCTATTCAACGGTACCAGTCTGTAGAAGCAAAGTTTCGTCAACAATACAGGCAGCGTGCCGAGAGACAGTACCGCATAGTCCGACCAGATGCTACAGATGCTGAGGTTCAAGAGGCTATTGAAGACGCATCAGGAGGTCAGATATTTTCCCAAGCTCTCTTACAATCCAATCGACGCGGTGAAGCTCGCACTGCTTTGAGCGAAGTCCAAAATCGACACAAGGAAATTCAGAAAATTGAAAAGACCATGGGAGAATTGGCTCAATTATTCAGTGATATGGAGATGATGGTCCAAGAAAATGAGGCTGCTGTCACTCACATTGACGAACGCGCTGCTACTGCTCAACACGACATTGAGCAAGGTGTCGGCCATACCAACATTGCTGTCGCTAGTGCTCGAGCCGCTAGACGAAAGAAATGGTGGTGTCTAGGTCTATGTATTATCATAATCATTGTTATTGTGGTTGTGGTTGTGGTTCCTGTTGAAGTTACCAAGAACCGTTAAGAACTTCAGTTACGCCGATACCATTTTTTTATGGAATCACCATCACACATTCTCTGTTTTTTTTTTTTTTTCCCTTTCTTTTTTGAAAAACCCTTTTACTCTCGTTTTGTCTCTCATTGTTTGTATTTACCAAACAAGGCACCAAAAAAAAAAATTAAAAAAAAAAATCGACTCACCGAGTCTACCGGGATTGTCAACAAAGATGAGAATTTTCAATCTACAAGCAAAATGAAAGTGAAAGGAAAAAGTGAAACTGAAGAGTACGAAGGGAATACGCAAAAAGCTGAGAACAACAATGAAACTCGAAATTTAAGAATCAACAAGAAGAAAAGGAAAAAAAAAAAAAGTTTGCGGAAGTTATGGTCTGTTTTTCTTTTTTCTACCTCAGAGGAGATATATCTCTTTCTTAATATTAGAATGTGCATGAAGCGGCCAACAATTAGAATGAAGTGGACTGAGAGGTAAACTTGAAAACCTCTCATATGCTCCCATCACAATGGGTCATTATCTTCTATCTTGCTGTTTGTTTTGTTTTATTTTAATTGTTTTCTTTAATACTCTATGTTTTTTTGTTTTTTTTCCTACCTCTTAGCACCTTTCAATTGTTTTGTTGGTATCGTTTTCCTGTTGAAACTTTCTAACTCCTGTATCTGTAAAACCACTATGTATACTTTATTTTGAACGTCCTTTCTAGATTATTCTTATGTTTCATTTGTTTTTTGAAACGGCGCAAACGTTTATAATAATAGTGCGTAGAATGCTTACAATTGTCTGGGTGTCGTTGGTTTTGCTGCTGTCATCTCATCTGATTACCGAAATTTGGTATTTGCAAATGCTGCACGTGACGTTGGGAGGTTGAATTTTTTTTTTTTTTTTTTTTAGTGTCGAGGAAAAAAAAAAGTCCAAAATGCCAATGGAAAATTTCAAAGGCCAATCTACCGGAAGAGATTTATAAATTGTGGATTGTACGTTATTTGATCCTGTTATTTGCATCTCTGGAAGGGGAATTTATATATCTGGGCTTGTTAGAACTTTGGAGGGTAGTTTCTTATTGTTCGGAGGAGCATACGATCCATTAAGAGAAAATGGATGTCCATCGGTGTCGGTTTGTCGATTATATACCGCATGCAATCACGAGTTTGGCATTCAGTCACAAGTCTAATCTCTTAAATAAAACCAATAGATCAGCACCAAAGTCGTTAAGGCTGGCTGTGGGACGGTCAAATGGTGACGTTGAGATATGGAACCCTCATTCGTCCTGGATCCACGAAACTACACTTCGGGGCGGCAGAGGTAGATCAATCGAAGGGTTGGCTTGGGCTACTCAACCTGATGCGACCGATGAATCTTTCCCAGACAGCAAAAATGATATTGAACGCACCCCCCCTCGACTATTTTCTATTGGTGGTTCACAGATGGTCACAGAATGGGATCTGAACTCTGGATTACCTCAAGTCAGCTTTGATAGTAATTCTGGTTTAATATGGTCAATCAGTGTATCTCCTGCTGCAGATAAGCTAGCACTTGGCTGTGATAATGGATCAATTGTCATTGTGGATATCAGTGAACACCCCGGTGAATTGACTTATCTGGGAACTCTTCAGCGACAAAAATCTAGGATATTGTCAGTTGCTTGGAAAAACAGCAATGAGATTGTCGGAAGTTGTGGAGATGGCAGGATAAGAGTCTGGTCTGTTGAGAAATCAGCATTGTCATCAAATATGGTGCAAGGACGAGTCATAGCTACCATGACTGTGGACAAATCTAAAGATGAAGATACTCTTGTATGGTCAGTCCTAGTATTAGACAACGGACGAACGATTGTTTCGGGTGATTCGACCGGAAGTGTCAAATTTTGGAACGCGAATAATTACTCGCTTCAACAGACATTTCGAGCACATGCATCGGATGTCTTGTGCCTTTCTGCGAGTGCCGACAACCGTTCTGTATTCTCTTCTGGTGTCGATAAGCGGATAGTCAACTACAAGCTAGTCGACCCGTCTGGAAAAGTCAACAAGCGAAGGTGGGCGGTTATAACGAATCGGCTTTTACATAGTCATGATGTGCGCGCCCTTGCAATCTACGAGTCTAAGGGGTCAAGTTTTCTAGTATCTGGTGGGGTCGAAAGGTCAATTGTCGTCAATTCTGCCAAGGACTTCATGGATGGTATGTTTCGAAAGATCCCTTTTACTCCTCAAAAACCCCGTGTCTCTGCCAACAAGGCCCGTAGAACTCTCTCAATGTTTGACGATCATGAAATCAAAATGTGGAACATTGATCCACCAGGCAAAGAGACAGGAGTAAGGAAAGAACTAAGGATGAAGTTGAACAATGATGAGAATATCAGCTCGGTAAGTCTCTCGAGTGACTCTCAGCTATTGGCAGTTTCTACTGTAGCGGAGGTAAAGATCTATCGGTTAAAGTTGCAGGAACGTGGTTATGAAGTTGAGAGTTTGACAGATCTCGCTAAGGATGGGGCTCGTCTGGTTGAGTTTTCTCCAGACTCTCGCAGGCTTGCAATTGTGACGCCAGAATCGGGCATTTTTATTTATCAAATCACAGAGACACAAGATGATAACATAACTATTGAAAAGGTCCAAGATCATCCATTGTCCATCCGAACCCAGTCTTCTGCTATGCCCGGTGACTCAAGCATTAGTTTACTCTGTTGGAATTCATCTGGAGACAAGTTTGCTGCGGCTACGATTGGAGGAAATGTGGAAATATTTTCTAACTCAACCACAGACTCATTAGAGAGTTACTGGTCGCTACCTCGGTTTGATTACACCCCAACAGCTATGACGTTTACTACAGATGACTGCCTAGTGGTTGTCACTGCGGAGACAAGAGTTTACGAATTTGATTTAAGCGGTAAATGTTTGAGTGATTGGTCCAGAAGGAATAGCGATTTACTACCAAGTCAACTTGTGTCACTTGTGGACAAATGTTGTGGGGTCTTTTGCACGCAATCTGAGGGTAAAAGGATTTGGCTCTGGGGAGCCAATTGGCTCGCATTCTTAGACTTGCAATCAAACCTTGCCATCAGTACGAATTCGCGCCAGCAATTCGGGCCCAGCAAACGGAAACGTGACCAATTGGGCATCAATAATACAGACAACAACAAACAAAGTAGCGCTCGGTGGCTGAATAAGCGGCTGGCCGCTGAAGGTATGTTGGGACTGCCAGCAGCAAGAAGGCAAGAAGAGGTAGATTCTGGACATGATGAAGATGATGGCGAGGACCAACGCGAGGAAAAGGAGGAGTTAGATGACAGTTTGGAGGATAACAAAGGAAAACAGAATGGACAGTTAACGAACGGAACCAAGCACAGCAGTATAAATGGGTTTAGTCACAATAATGGCAACTCTACAATCAACAACCATCAATCGAATCGGGTCCCGTTCTGGATAACATTCAAATATCGGCCACTGCTCTTAGTCGACAGTATATCAGACACCGAGTTAGTTGTTGTGGAGCGACCTCCATTCGATATCCCCTTACCACCAGCATTCTTCAATACAACTAGTCACCATCAATTTTCAGCTTAAATTAGCGCATGCATGTAACTATACTAAAAGACAAAAGAAAATGAGATCAGTCTACTCTGCCAACTCAGACGGTATGTCATTTTTCCTGATTATGTAATATATTTCATATATAAAATTTATCTTCAACGCGTTGAGATGATTTATTCTGTACCAGGATTCATTCTGTACCGCGAGGGGATCAAACTAGACGATGGAAAGAGTCCCCGTTCTAGTAAGTCCCAGCGGGATGTGCCCAAATTAGGGAGACCCAACCTCCCAAATAAAATCGCGATGGTGCGGCTTTGGATGGCCGAAAAATGAAGCGAGTGTGGTGGTTATAAAGCTGAGAGAGACCATAGGGAGGTGGATGTAGAAAGGGTTTCGTGTCTGTCCATAAGTGAAATCTATATTAGTCGACACATTTTTGGGGGGTTTTTTTTTCATTCATTTTTCCCTCTTTCCTTTTCTAATCAAGGCTCTTGCTTGATTAATTTCTACATCGTGTTTATATTTCAATTGGGTTTCCTCGGTTGCTTTGCCTTGAACCGCGTCGATCATGTCATTCAGTTTTTCCTCACCAATCCGGCGACAGTATTTTTCTCCATCGCAGGAGTCAGGGCCGGGTGGAAATGGGGCAGGCGGTCAATTGTTTTTCCCTACGACGCCGCCAACGGGTGGGCCCCACCCCGAGTTTGGTACAGGTGGAGAATGTTTGTCGTCGAGTGGGAAAAGGCGATTCTCGGAAACATCCACCAATAATAATAATACCGGTAGTCCATGGCTCGGATACAACAATCCTGGATTTTCAAGTGGTTCTCCTCGGAAACGAAGGAGTGAGGCAGTTCTCAAAAGCCATGTACACGCGGAAACCATGAGAAAACTGTGGTCTGGGCAAAAGCGGCTCAACAGCAAAACCACTACCGGCCATACTACTCACAGTAGTAGCAATGGGAGTTCAAGTCCAATGGATGGGTGTGACGCAAAAATGTCGAGCCCATCATCCGAGCCCGATTCGGATGTTATGATGGGGACGTCTCCTCCTAACTCCATCAATAGGCCACCGCGGTATTTGCGAACACCCCATTCTTACCACAATAACAATAATGACGAGGCGTTGAAATGCCAATGGTGTGAACGTCAAGGGTACGACCCACAGTGGACAATCACCCATTCTTCCCATCGTCCACATCATAGTGACACAAACAAAGAGAACAATGACAAACCTGCACTTGTTCCGGGCCGGTGGAAGTCCGATTCATCATGCGAACTCTCTCAGTGTTTTAATTGTCAGGGCATGTTTTGCCAGTTTTGCTGCATTGTCAAGCTGGTCACTACAGATCACTTTGAAGGGGAGGCAGTTGCATGCCTCGACTGTGCCCGTTTTGGATAATCAAGAGAGAGTGAAATATTTCGGAGTAACCGGCGGGGAGGGTATGGTATATGTTTCAAACAATTGATAATGTTGCGGATAACTTTATAGCTCGAAACTGGCTGTGGCGCACACAAAATTCGTATAAAAGCAACTACTGCATAGTCTTGTCTTTGTTTATTTATTTATCTATTAAAGCTTGTATTTATAACCGAATCACGATAATATACAGTACTACTACCATATGTCTTAGTCGTAGAGAAATTACTCGTTGTTTTCTAGTGGGGGAGACGTTATTTGTCCCAGTCCAGGCAGGGTTTTTGCTAGCGTCACCGTCACCTCCGTTAATAATCAAGGCCTTGTCAATCTGAACAAAGGGAAGGAGAATAAAGAACAAAAAGAGAAAAAGAAAGAAAAGCCTTTATTTAGCACGAAATGAGCGACGACTTCAAACGCCGTCTCATGAAGAGCATCCAGGATGCTCAAAAAATGGGTGGAAACTTGAGCCGTTCTGGTGGAGGCGGGGGAGGGCCTCGCGGTCCAGGGATCCTTGGGTTCGGAACTCTTTTATTTGTTGGTGGACTTTTCCTTGTCAATACCTCGCTTTTTAATGGTACGTCTGTGAAGTTGTTTGTCTTTCTCATATCTTATACTAATGAGTTCTTGAAGTGGACGGAGGCCACCGTGCCATCATCTACAGTAGATTGAGCGGCGTACGACCCGAAATATATAATGAAGGGACTCATTTTGCAATTCCGTGGTTTGAGAACCCTGTTGTTTACGATGTGAGAGCCAAGCCTAGAAATGTTGCCTCCCTCACCGGCACCAAAGATTTGCAGATGGTAAACATCACCTGCCGAGTGCTCTCGAGGCCCCGGGTCGATAATCTCCCCATCATCTACCGGACATTGGGAGCTGATTACGATGAGCGAGTGCTCCCCTCGATTGTGAATGAGGTTCTTAAAAGCGTTGTTGCCCAGTTCAATGCCTCTCAGCTCATCACACAACGAGAGCGAGTGTCAAGACTTGTGCGAGACAGCTTGATGAAGCGAGCGGCTAAATTCAATATACTACTTGATGATGTGTCTCTAACTCACATGGCCTTTTCCCCTGAATTCACTGCTGCTGTCGAATCGAAGCAGATTGCTCAGCAAGAATCCCAGCGTGCGGCGTTTATTGTCGACCAGGCTCGCCAGGAGAAGCAGGGTACAATTATTAAAGCCCAGGGTGATGCTCGTGCTGCAGAACTAATTGGTGAAGCCATCAAAAAGTCCAGAGATTATGTCGAGCTCAAACGAATCGACACTGCAAAGGAAATCGCTCAAATCCTGTCTAAATCTGGCAACAGAGTCCTTCTCGATAATCAATCTCTCCTTCTTAACGTTGCCAACGATCTCCGAACTACTCCAAAATAAATAAAGTTTTAAGTGAGAAAGTGACAATGGGAACAATGTTTTTTTTTTTTCATCTTTCTGTTTGAAATACCGAACACACACACCCCCCTTTTGATCCCCGTCAGGGACATATTCCAGCCCTGTAAATAGTGACATATAAAATATGAAATATATGTAGATATATATATATATAAAACCCAAGATTACAATGCGTAACAAGCTAACTAGTACCAGGAGGTTCCGTGGTGTCATTTTCCTTTTTATCCTCGTTGTGGGGATCTGGACCGGTAGTATTTGACTTTGTGGGTGGTCCCTCGAGATCCCTAAGCACTCCTTCCCACGTATCGAGGCAGGAGCGGAAATAGCCAATGTGGGACGTAGTGAGACCCTTGAAATTTTGCTTTGTCTCTGCTGCCTTGATGGTTTGAAAATCTTGCATTTCACGAAGCACAGCCTCATCGAAGGCCTTGGATATAGTTTGGGTCTCATCGACTGCCTTGACGAGATTATCAACTTTGGAGTCCAACTTTTTCAATCGCTCCTGTCGGGCCTGCTCGTGGTTGACGCCGCGAATATCCTCGACCTTGTTACGAAGAAAGTTGCTGCCTCCGCCGTGAGAAAGAACATCGCGATCCTGAGATGCCTTGGTAAGATACCCCACGAGCGCCTCATGATCGAGTTGTTTTTGCTCCCTTTGCTTGAGAAGATGCTTGATAGCACCAATGTAGCTCTCCATGTCCCGGAGAGACGTGATGTAATCCGTGTCGAGAAACTCATAGAGATTCCGGAGAGATGTGGCATCATTCAGCACTCCATCTGCAAACACATTGAAGGGAGTGGCAAGATTAGGTTCAAGCTGTGATAGCTTTGAGACCTGGCCAGCGAAATCAACGAAATCCTGCTCTAGCTCTGTCTCTCTACGGATGACTCGAGCAACTAGCTTTTCAATGTGGCTCAGATCATCTTCCATCTTGATGACCCCGTCGCGAATGTCTTCAAATTGGGGATTGGGCTTGTTTACTTTACTGAAGACATTTACCAGGGCATCTCCAAATCCGTCAAGTACCCCATTACCTGCCTGTTGTTGTTGTTGTTGTCGTTGCTGATCACTTATTGCTGAAGGGGACTCAGATACAGTATCAGCAGATGCAGTGGCTGAGATACTGCTTGACCCGGCACCGGCAGATTCTCCATTAGCAGATGACGAAGCCGATCCGACTCCTGCTGCAGTGGCACCTGCAGAGCGAGACTTGACGTATGTATTCCAGTCAGGGCTCTCGAGAAATACAAGGAAAGGCCGTGTACGGCGAAGAAGTGGGTGGAGGGATAATCGCTTGAGGAATCGATTCAGGGAGCTGCATCGCTTTGCAGTGAACTCAGTCCCAAACCGATCGCCCTTTATGTATTCTAGAAAATATGACAGTTCAGCTTGTTATCGCATCGTAAAAAGAAAAGGGGCCAAGCTTTTTACCTAATCGTTTCTTATCTGGCAATGGCGGCACAGCGCACGCGGGGAAGTCATTGACAAGTGTATTGTAGAGCCAAACGAAATCCGAGTACCGCCTTCGGACACGGACCACGGGAGCCTGAAACATTGGATTATTGGTCTGCAATCGTCAGAATTGATGAGTGTATAAACAAAAAACAATCCAGCCTCTTACCTCAGTGGTGATAAGATACGAAATGAAGGCAGCTTTGCTTCCTTCCTGCTCCTTCTGAGGATTGGAGACAACAGTGTTTATCTCCATCTCGGGATTTGGCTCGGACATTGTGCGCTTTGTTTGCTTTATTTGCTGAAAATAAACCAGGAGGAACCCCCTTCAACCTGCGCCGGGGAATGGAGATGAGATGAGATGAGATGGGGTTCACCACCAGCTTTTGCACTACACAACGATACAACGATGATACCGACAAGATCGAGAGCAACCACCAAACGGCGGCGACTTTCCTACCCAGAGGAGGAGGAGGACGACGATGATGATGGTGATAAGAAAGATAGAAAGGGAAGAGACGAGTCAGATTGCCGGCTGAAAGAAATCATTAAACTCAATGATCGAAAAAAACGCATCTCCAGACGGTTAGTGCCAACAACAGCCAGTCCGAGACCAGGAGACCCCTATGATTATGCCTCGAGGCGACGACCAAGAGATGAGGGAAATGAGAGATTCAAGCATGAACAGCCTGCTCCAGAAGAGATGGTGGATCGGAATATGTACGTACATTTGTTACTTAGTGGTACAACTACACATACACTGACAAGTATGGTTAATAAAATTTCAGGGCACAGTATATAGAGAATAGGCTGCTACAGACTACCGAGACCCCAGCCATACGGTCATCATCATCACCATCACCAAAACAGCAAGCATCTGAGCCCGCAAAGGCAGATGAGGGCCAAGAAGTTGTTGCTGGAAAGCTCCATGAATACAATATCGCTCTGCTTGAGAAACCCAAGCCCAAAGAAACCAGCCGGGGGTTGTCAAAGAACGACCCTCAAGCTCGAGATTCTGAAAAGGAACAACGAGAGAAACTTGTTGACCAAGTTCTCAAAGAATCCAGCTTTACCACGTCTTATCTAGCTCCAGCATTCGATAGAGATAGTGTACAGGATGTGAGCGCCTTGGAGCAACAGCTCAAGGAGCAAGAAATTCAAAGATTGCACTGGAATATTGAACAAAATCTACGGAGACGTGCAGGAGCGGCCGCCCGGGCTCGTCGAGGTGGCGGCTCCTCTGGTAGAGGTGGAGGGCGCGGCGGATCCCACTCACGTCGGGGAGCATCTTACGGCGTTCGATAGTACTTTACTTTTACTTGCATTGTTTCTTCTTTCTTCAGTGTAGCATCTTCTTTTGTTTTCACATGGCATTTTTCTATTTATCGTTGTAGTGAGGAGATGGGCAATAAAACTCAACACCACAAACAACCTTAAATCATCACCTGAGACGAGGAAAATTTAATATAAAGATATAACGATAACTCCTCGGAAAATAAGACATTCCCAGGATAAAATAAAGCACCCGAGCCATGGCGCCTATTGATCGTGGTACTACAAGACTGTATGGGACAATGCGTGCGATACTGACTGGTCTTGTCGTTTGGTTCTCGGTGGCCAATGCTCTTTCACTGCCCAGATCCAGCATTCAAGCTTCGGAACCGGTTGAGCTAATGTCGAGTGATTTTTCAGAACAGATCAGCGACGGCACCTGGTGAGAAATTATTGGGTTCTTATTGGATTCTTTGTTGGATTCTTTTTACTGACTCGTATTTGTTTGGTAAGGTGGATCAAGTTTTATTCCCCCTATTGCCCACATTGCCAAACCATCGCCCCAGCTTGGGCAAAAGCATACTCAGATACAAAGGATGACGCTGAATCCAACGGTGTGCATCTGGCTAGCGTCAACTGTGTTGCTTATGGGGACCTTTGTAAATCTCAGGATATCAAAATGTACCCGACGTTTAAAGTGTTTAAAAATGGGGAATTTGTCCAAGAAGCTGCTCATGAAGATACAAAGAGTGCAGAGGCTCTCACGAACTTTGTTTACCAACATCTTATCGGCTCGTCATCAACAGGTCAAGAAAAAATTGCTGTTGGTGAAGAAGAAGAAGAACAAGTAGCTCCTTATGTTCCTAATCCCTCTGGAGTCTCCAAACCTCTGGATATCGAGTCTTTTGCTAAACTTGTCACCCAAGCTGACGATGGGTGGTTTGTCAAATTTTATGCTCCCTGGTGTTCCCATTGCAAAGCAATGAGTGGTACATGGGAGGAGCTAGGCAGATCAATGAAGGGCAAGCTGAATATTGGCGAGGTCAATTGCGTTGAGGATAAGAAGTTGTGCAAAGATACCAAAATTGAATACTTCCCTAGCCTCTTTTACTACAAGGGAGAGCAGCGTCTCCAATACGAGGGACTGAGAGGTCTAGGCGATCTCATGGCGTTTGCGAAAAAGGCAATGCAGAGCTCCCCACAGGACATTGACGAAGATACCTTTGACGATGTCTTTTCCAGAAACGAGGTTGTCTTCATTTATTTCTATGACGACTCTACCTCAACAGAAGACTTTGAAGCTCTCAATCAATTTGCCATGAATGTTTTTGAACATGGCCTTGTTGTAAAGACAAAATCTCCAGAGTTGGCGAAACGATTTAAAGTGCATGCCTTCCCTAGACTTGCAGTATCCAAATCCGGGTGGTTTGAAGAGTACAGCTCGCTGGGTCCGGCAGATATGCGCAATATGGAAAAACTCATGAACTGGGCACATAAGGTATGGTTGCCGCTATGTCCTGAACTAACGGCAGTTAATGGCAAGGATGTCATGAAGGACAGCTTGATGGTGATTGCCATTCTAGACAGAAATAAACCCGATGAAGTTGCCAAAGGTCGCAGAGAGATGGAGGCGGCATCGATCGAGTGGCTGGAATACCGACAGAAGGATTTCGAGACACAAAAGGCGGAACTTCGTGATCGCAAGGAGCTTGTCGTTTTGGAAGCTCAAGATCGTGGAGATGATAACGCTGTCGATGAAGCTAGGTTGATCAGAGTCGATCCTAAATACCTTAAACCGGTCAAGTTTGTATGGATAGATGGGGTGTTCTGGGAACGGTGGTTGAGAACAACATTCGGACTTGATTACCGAGAGGATGGACCTCGAGTCGTTATATATAACGATGAGACCAAACGGTACTGGGATGCAGATCCCAACGGATCCGGCATCCCCCTCTCGAGATCCCGCATTCTTGATATGGTGATTAGAGTCTCTACGAAACCATGGGAGGTGAAATCCCATTCTACAGTTGGTAAAATCAAGTCTGGTCTTATTCTCCTGAGACTCTTCCGACAGTCCCACCCGGTGTGGTTCTGGTTTGGATTCTCTCTCATTACACTGTTCACTGTCGCTTTCATTAGGGACTGGTACAAACAAAGCAAGAAAAGATTCATGAAAATTACCCCTGGTGGATCGGAGAAGTCTTCAAGCCCTCTGCTGCCTAAATATAACAATAACAACAACAACAACAACGGCAACTCCACTTCGAGCGAGTACAAATCTGATTAATGATTTCCAGCTGATGAGTTTCGCTTTTTGCATTTCACGGTTATTGTTTTCGGGAGGGGGGGTTTTTCGATGCAATGAGATTTTTTCACTGTTCTTTCTTATTTTTTTTATAAATACATGTTGTCTATAATATAAATATATGCTATATCCGCCGTCGCGGTCTGGATCCCACAAGCCGCCCTTGTAGTCTAGCCTGAATCGAGCCCGCCTGGTGCTGGTTCTGTAGTTGCCGCCGCTTCTCTCCTTTAACATTATCATTATCCTTGTCGATATGCGTAGCTGACTTGTCTTGCCGTTGTTGCTGTTCCTCCTTTAGTCTAGAAGCAGCACGCTGAATTCGCTCCTTTACAGGATTATTCTCTGCTTCCAAACCTGTATGAATGATGGCGCCGCCCGGCCCACGTTCACGGATAGAGTAGAAGACGCCCCCCAACTCAGCCAGCCAATGAGGGTCAACTGCTGTTACCGTAGACATATACTCTTTTGAGGTGAGCACGAGCTCATGGTAAATCACATAGTCTGGTAGATATCCTAATCCATACAAGGCCGAGGTAGGATGAAGTTGCACAGTCACTGACGTTCGCAGATTGATGTATTCTCCAATTCCTTTCACTTTAGCCGCTTGGTGGAAAAACCCACAACATATGCATTTCCGCAGAATATCCCATTCGGTGCCAGTACTGACAACTGCTAGTTTTTGATTGGTCATGATATCCACAAGTTGCTGCCGAATCTCTCGTGCTCGCCGCAAACCCTTTGGATGTAAAAAGTGACGCCCACACCAAAGATCTGAGTATCCATTGGTCTTCCATTGAGTATACACATGCAAAAGGGTCAAGTGATCTGATTCTGAAACGAAAAACTTCTCCCGTGCTGCGTCAGATTCTTCTTGTCTCTCCTTGGGCCGATAAAATACTGATGGAACTGATAGCATTGAAACAATTGTCAGCATCTCATCGCTGCATCCGTATTCGACCGACATGATTAACAGCTTTGAAAGCGAGGGCTCCATAGGAAATGATGCCATTCGAGATCCTAGGGATGTCAAACGCCCGAGATCATCCAGAGCTCCTAGAGCCCATAAATCGTACAAGGAAGTTGTCATTGTGTCTTCTGGAGGAGGATCCATAAAATCAAAGTCCAGTAGATTTTCCACTCCCAGAGATTTGAGCAGCAGTAGTGTATTGGACAAATTTGTCCGTTGAATTTCCGGAATCGTCTGGATATACATGTCATTCCGGTAAGCTGCTTCAGTATAAAGTCTGTAGGCGGTTCCAGGGCCGGTTCGGCCAGCTCTTCCAGATCTTTGATTTGCATTTGCTTGAGATATGGGAGTTATTTGAAGGGTATCCATCCCCATTCGGGGGTTGTATACCTTAAGTTTCGAATAGCCTGCGTCGACCACAAACATGATCCCATCTACAGTAAGCGAGGTCTCGGCTATGTTAGTTGCCACAACGCATTTCCGCACTCCCTCTTTGGGTTTTTGAAATATACGTGCTTGTAAATCAGCCGGCATCTGTGAGTAAATCGGGAGAATCTCCAGCTTAGGCGGGTCATCAAGACTTGCAAGACGTTCCTCAGTAATCTGGCAGGTCGCTTCAATATCTTCCTGGCCAGTCATAAACACCAAAATGTCTCCTTTACCTGCCTGAAGATGAATACTTAGAATTTGTTTTACAGCTGCCTCCACGTAATCTTCGCAGGGTGACTTGGAAAAAAGCACGTCAACTGGGTATGTGCGACCTGGAATCGTAAACTGTGGACACGATCCATAAAACTTAGAAAACCTATCTGCGTTCATTGTGGCCGACGTGACGATGAGTTTTAAATCCGTCCTTCGAGCAAGAATCTTCTTGAACAGCCCCATCAACACGTCCGTATTCAAGGCTCTTTCATGAGCCTCATCCATAATAATACAAGAGTACTTATCCAGATCCCGTTCCCTCAAGGATTCTCTCAATAATACCCCATCTGTCATATATTTAATTATCGTTTGGTCAGTCGTACAATCCTCGAATCGGATCGCATATCCAACCGTTGAGCCTAAATCAACATCCATTTCCTCCGATACGCGCTTGGCAACACTCATTGCTGCTACCCTTCGAGGTTGAGTACAGCCAATCATGCCTTTCTTGCCGTATCCATCCTCGTAGAGAAATTGGGTTAGTTGCGTTGTCTTTCCCGATCCAGTCTCTCCGATTATGACCACGACTTGATTCTCCCTTATTACCTTGAGCAGTTCCTCTCGGACTGCAAATGCAGGCAATCCACGTCGCTGCTCTTGAATAAGTCTTTTGGAGTCCTTTACACTGGCACTCTTCATGTGGGTAGAAAATTTATTTGCATTCCGGAAGTTTTGGTCACTGTCCTTGTCATTGACTGCTTCGATAGCCGTATCTTCATCAGTCTCACGAATACCCATTACGTTTCCAAGAGTAGTGCCTCGAACGTCTGCAGCGTCCTGAGCTTGTCGCTGTCGCTCTCGCTTTATTCGTAGTTCCCGAACCAAACCAGATCCTTTGCGAGCAAATATAGCCATATCTGACTGAGCATCTTTAACGGCTGGAATTGGATCCTTTTGCCGGGTAAATACATTGCGGCCATCCAGAAATGGTGGAGTCAGCTGCTCCACAACGACATGAACGCGCGATTCATTCTCGTCCTGAAAATCCAGGTTGATTTCATCACGACTGGCTACACCCGATGTAAGCATTTGATTCTTTTCCCACAGCTCTGTATCTTTCTGCTTGCTACTTGCAACAGCTGATACCCGCTTTTGCGCTCGATTCCGCAATTTCTCCTCCTTCGTGGTGTCTTCGTATGCCTCTGTTCCAAAGGGATTATGCGTATCATCTCCCATAGTATGACCGTTGTCATCTCCAGTGTACCAGTCTCGATCCATTTCTCGAATGCTGTTAGGGTCTTCGTAGTCACCGTCGTCGAGGTGTCGTAGATCTTCAACTTCATTAAAACGGTGGTGCTGCTTCTGTAAATCTGGATGCGAAGGCTCTTTCCATGGTCGATGATTACTTGGTATCGTGCGTTGATTTTGTGGTACTGTATGGCTTTCTCGTTCATCGCGCAGCCGAGATGACGGTTGACTTTGTACTTTGACCTGATAGGAAACGTCGTCATTTCCCCTTTCTTCGGCCTCCTCCTGCTCATGCTTAATCCTCTGTCTCAGAGAAAGTTTTTTGCCCCCATTCTGCTGTTGTTGACGCCTTCCACGAATCTGTTCAAGACGGGCGAGAGCTTGATTTGAAAGATTGCCTGTCCCTGCAGGTGAATGAGATAAGTCCTTTTTGAACACTACCTTGGGCTCTGACCCGTTCTCTTCTGAAGTACCGTAATTGTTTTCGGTTCTGAGTCTCTTATTCCGGTGAAGTCCATTGTCGATATCTTGAGTAGTTGAAGCACCCGGTTTGACGATGTTTGCTTTTCCAAGAATTTCATAGTAGACTCGAGACAAGAAATCTTTATCAAACCGACCAAATAATGAGCATGCTTGAACAAACTGTGCTTCATTAGCTTGAGTCACTGCGATGTCTGCTACTTGCTGAGCTAGTCGCTCGCTGGGGTTTGGCCGATTTAGGTGCCTGGCGAGTCTGGTAGCTAATTCATCGATATATACTCCTGGCAGAACGGCTTTAGGCGGCATCTAACAACGTGTCTGGTCACACTAGACGCCTACTCAGACGGTTATGAATGTCGATATTTACACTACACCGAGAAGCAGCCAAGTGTCGAGTTGTTGGGATCGATGAGGTGTGTTACGCTAGTACAAATCAGGCACAGGAGGATTTAGTCTGGCTCCCTACCGTTGAATAACAATGCACTCACTAACAATTAATGTTGATTATTTTATATTTGTAAGAACGCAATAGGACAAGATTCTTTTGTGATGAATGCTCTGTATATACATTTGTCGCAAACAACCTCCCCTTACGATTAACTTATGCCTGTACCTATGTTTGCTATATCCCGCGAACTTTCCTTTTCATGAGATCCTCCTTGGCTTTTGTTCGGCTCAATATCTAGGTCTGTTGGTTCTTTTCGTTCGGAGCTTAACTCGCTAGGCAAATTAGTAGATTCAATCATATTGTCAGGAGATATCGCCTCCTCTTCAATCGCATCATTAGTCGTATCCCCATTGATTTCTTCCTGTTGCGATACAAACTCCTGCAAGGGGGAATAATAAGAAGTATCGGTGTATATTGGAGGTTGCCCAAGGCTGTCATAAGAGGAATTGTACTGATGACCTTTGGCAGGGGACGTATTTTGGCTGCGAGGAGCAATATCGACTGCCGCCAGCGTATCATTGTCCTCTTGATCATCTTGTTGATCTCTATCGGTTTCGTTTGATTGGTTGTTGTGGTCACCGTTTTGATAAAGTGAACGTACGCTATTATTACTGTGATGATTGTGATGAAGATGATAATCATCGTCTTGTTCTTCATCACATTCTTGTATGTCCTCTTGGCTTGTGGAGGTATGAAGATGGGTTTGTGAACGTTTAGAGCTACTTGACAGCATAGGTGGATGGATTCCTGGTAAGATAGCTCTAGCAGGAAGAATTGAGTATAGTTCAGGAGAAAATCCACCGGGCCCGCCTTGCTCGCCCTGAATGTCCTCGGGGGCAAACGGATCGAGAGATGATTCCAAAAGGCTATCTAGACCACCGCCAGACCATCCCTTGCGAGCAATTGCTTCGAAGATCTCCAGTTGAGCTCGTGCGACGTACGCTGCTCTAGTCATTAATTTTTCCGATGCGTCACTGGTGATTTTACACGCCTCCTCTGAGTATTCTATTCTCAGGCTGTCTAACCTATCAACCTGGCTAGTCAAGTCTTGTAACACCGATCGGAATACATTGAGATCTAAAAAGGTAACTTGTCAGATAAAGATAGTGAAAGCAAATAATTACTTGCGTACCTCTTGTGGATTTTCGAGCTAACCGGAGATGCTCGAGCTCAGCAAGTCTAAGTTTCTCTGTCCGTTCCTTAAGACTGGCCAAATAATCAGCCCTGCTCTTATCTAAAGCGCGTCGAAAATCTAAAAAATCAGTCTGAAATGGCTTCTCAAACCCTCTGTAAATGGTATCGGCCAACACTCGATGATGATTTGAGATTAGGTATTCAAGACCTGCAGCAGCCAAAAGACCATCTGAACTCGAGCCTGATCCTCTTAACCGGGCACATTCTTCTAAAGCGGATGCAAATGAGCTTGACCGTTCAGCAACACTAGCCAGTGACTCACGGTAGCTCGTAGCAGTTGCTGATAAGTTATCGAAAGCAGAAAACACCGCCGCCGCATCGTTCCTCGATGTCGAAATGAACGGTAATGAAGATGTCGAGTATATGGAAGTCATAACCGATACGCAAAGAACACTCTCTTTATAGAGATGACAAGAGAATTAAACCACACGGCAGTCCTAATAAGAAGACTAAAAGGCGAGTTGTTTGGAGTTGCTTGCAGCTCGACAAGTGCCTTTGGTTATTGTTGCTATCACTGCTTATCCTGTTCCGTCTCGAAAGTAATTACGGGCGATGAGGAACGTGCGGCGGTTAACTGATTTTCCCGGCCGGATCTTCACACAATGGTAATATGTCAAGTAAATTCAGTAGATCGGGGGGAGATAATGTCATACAACAATAGCGGCCGCAGGAAATTTGTCAAATAAATATTTACAACTTCTACACCAATGACTATACGATCAGTTTGTTTGCGGAACTAACACAGAAGATGAGAGATGGTGGTTGTTGTTCATAGGGAGGTAAAATCCTCTAGCAAAACCATAGGTGCCGATGGAATCAGATAACCTTACTAAATAGAACCTTGGAGTATCACGCTTTTCAAGCAAGAGAACTCTCATTGCACATAAAAGGCAGTAATCAGATCTCCATCTACCGTCCGGTTTTTTCGAGTTCAATCCCGAGTCATTCTCATCGCCCTCTTCCTTCGCTAACTCCCAACGTAACGCCGAGAAGGGTAATCTCAAAAAAAAAAAAAAAAAAAAAAAAAAAAATCAAGTCCGGTTTCTGGTCTGGAGCAAACTAGAATAACCGCAATGATCTCAGCTACAAAGTGGGTTCCTCGAGGCTTTGCAGCTCAATTTCCTGAGAAGTTTCATCTCGACGATGAGGAAGTCGAGAGGATCTCTGCCATGGCAAAATTACAGTTAGATGATGCCAAGGAGGATCTTGAGGATGCAGAGAAGAAAGAGAAGGATATGAAACCTGTCTCAAGCTTAAAAGGAGACGAAGCTGTAGATGATGACCTTAAGGAGTACGACCTTGAGCATTACGATGACGAGGAAGAAAATAGCGAGAATGGAAGACGAGGACCGTCATCGGGAAACGGATTGAACATGTTTGGCAACATCAAATCTCTGGCTTACTATGAAAATCCTGCCGAAGATCCCTATGTTACACTTCCAGATGAACAAGAAGTAGATGAGGAGCGAGAAGAACTGCAAATTCTTCCTTCCGATTTACTGCTTCTGGCAGCAAGAACAGAGGACGATGTATCCCAACTGGTAGTTTATGTGTATGAAGACCAGGATGAGGATAACCTTTATGTTCACCATGACCTTATGCTACCGTCATTTCCTCTATGTGTTGAATGGCTTGATGTCGGCATTGGAAAGAGGGCAACGAAACCTGATGGGCAAGGTAACTTTGCCGCAATTGGAACATTTGAACCCGATATCGAAATCTTTAATCTGGATGTTATTGATAGCGTGTACCCAGATGCTATTCTTGGACCATCTGCTGCTGATTCATCTGGTTCGATTTCTGCAAAGAAAAAAAAGAATAAGAAGAAAAAGATTAACGACAACTACCATGTTGATGCTGTTCTTTCATTAGCGTCCAATCTGAACCACCGCAATTTATTATCATCAGCATCAGCCGACAAAACTATCAAGCTGTGGGACCTCAATAAGCTAGGATCTGCCGCTCGGTCATTCTCTACTTTACACACAGATAAGATCTGCAGTTTAAACTGGCATCCAACCGAAACCACTGTTTTACTATCTGGCTCTTATGATCGGACAGTTGTTGCCGCAGATGTAAGAGCTCCAGAGTCTGACGCCCGTCGGTGGGGGGTCGATGCCGACGTTGAGATGGTTCGGTGGGATCCTCATTCGCCTACTCACTTCTATGTATCAACTGAAAGTGGCATGGTACACTATATGGATGCTCGTCAAGTCCCCACAAAGCTAACGTCTACGAAGCCAATTTGGAAACTTCAGGCTCACGATTCAGGGGTCTCTGCACTGGATATCAACCCCGTGGTTCCCGGTTTCTTTGCCACGGGATCTACCGATAAATCTGTGAAATTATGGAACGTCCGTCAGAACAGTAGTAGTAGCGAACAACCTAGCAAAGGCACTCCAGGGCCCAGTATGATTGCAAGTCGAGATCTTAATGTGGGAAAAGTATTTTCCGTCAATTTTGTTCCCGAATCTAATAGCCGGGCAGGATTCGAACTTGCTGCTGCGGGCAGTGCTGGCACCGTCCAAATATGGGACACTTTATCTAATAGAGGTGTTCGAAATGCAATGAGCGATCGCCTCGGGTCTATTAAACTATCAGGCCGGAAACCGTCTGAATCAACAGACGAAAAAATCGTCGGTGCACTCTCCGATCGTGAAGATGAAGAGGAATCCGACGTTGAAGAATTACAGGAAGAGGAAGTAGTAATGGAAGAAGATTCAGAGTGATATACGAGCAATCCTTGTCTATCTATGATTGCATCAAACGACTGGCCAAGCCGGGTAAAATGCAAAGTGGGGCGAGCGGTATTACCTGCGTGTGGATCGTGTACATTAATAATATAAGGGAGAAGGATATGAAAAAAGTTTTTTGCGTATTGCCATTTAAAATTCTACAGTATTAAGCTCTTTCTTTACATTGGCTCATGCCTACCGTACTCCCATTGGCCTTGAGGAATTTGCTCTTCTAGAGGCTCCCAGGGCTTGTGTTGAGCCATTTTCTTAACTAGCTTGAGCTCTTCGCCAGCTTGGATCAAAACTTCCTCAATAAGCCCTGCCGAGATAAGCGCTTCGATGGTGGGGACGTCCTGGTTATTTTCAACGATATTCTGACGATGCTTTGTGGTATTTTCGACTGCTTGCCTATAAACGCTCGATTCTGGAAACTTATTCAGCTCTTCTAAGGTCGCCTTATATAACTCCAGTAACGTAGGCCGTGGGTTTGGGAATGCATATATACCAGCGATACCAGTACGGACTGAAACAAAAGAATGTGTCAGCTGGCAACATGCAAAATGAAATATACTTATAAATCTGTACTCACTTCCACTATTTGACCGGCATGCTATACTAAGGAGACTCCGTGACACTCTCATTGTGGATTGAAGAATACGTTGTGTGTTCTCCAAGCCAATAAGCTCGGTCCCAATTGGAGATCCCAACTCAACTTAGAACGTTTGGTGGTCGCTATTTTCTAGGTTTTAACTTGCGTTTCTCTCCTCTGTTGAATTCCCAACAAAGGAGTCGGGTGCGCCGCACGTTGAGATGGGATTGGGGGATGATGCTAACTCAAAGTGCACACCTCCTGTCCAGAGCAAATCCAAGTTTAATTGACATTATATAAAGAGGGATCGTGAACCCCTGTTTCTTATATTACATCTACATAAACTATGGCTTCCGAAGAATTTCAAGCTAAGGTAGGCTGTTTTGACGAACGTTCATCGAAAATTTCCTAACTAGTTTGTATTTGATCTCCTCAGGCCCAAGAGGCTACCCACCTCCCTTCTGCTGTGACTGATGACGAGAAGCTCCAGGTAAGACCCTGAAATTGCGCCCTTCTTTCATTGGTTTGCCCTCCTCTAACTAGTTGATGAAAAAGCTCTACGGTCTCTATAAGCAGGCAACAGTTGGGGATAACGACACTCCAAAGCCTGGTCTTTTTGACTTGAAGGTAAAAACTCATTCAAATTACTCCTTTGGTGTATCTTGAAAACTGACCACTGTGTGTGTAGGCCAAGTACAAGTGGCAGGCATGGGAAGACCTCAAGGGCAAATCTCAAGAGGATGCCGAGAAAGAGTGAGTTATCCTTATGCCTAACCAGTGGTCTAAAAGACATATTTTCTGACTCGGACAAATTAGGTATATCTCCCTTGTCGACTCCCTAAAATCCAAGTATGCATAGATTTATATAGTTATGACTGTATAGTTTGTTTGTTTTTGACAATACATGAAGGTGAAATCACAATTGAGCGTGTCAACCCCGTAGTTGGGGTGGGCCCGGGATCACTGTAGATCGTTATATAATCACATCAACCTGCCCCACAATTCGAATCTCCCATGGAAGATCGATACCAGCACCCAATCCGTATAGCTTAGTAGAAAAGCTATATCAGAACCCAAAATAAATGCAGAAAATATCCTTAGAATGCTTGAGTCGACTAAGAAAATATAAAAATCCCTACCCGAAAGTATGGAAGAGCGTTCCGGTTCGTCGCCGAGCTGCGGTCTTGATGCTGTTATACGCCGATATGGGAGGAGAACTTCAAGTACTACTGACCCAGCGCTCTAAGCACCTTTCGAGCTTTGGCGGCCAGGTTTCGCTGCCCGGAGGTATGTGACAAGATAATAACAAGTTGTGGAATTACTGCTAACTGGCCTCTAGGTAAAGCAGACACCGATATCGAGACATGCTGGGACACAGCTCTTAGAGAAGCAAATGAAGAAATCGGGTTACCTCTTAGCCTTGAAGAGATGTATCACGGATCTGTCTCGGCGTCGTCATCATTGCACTCAAGTGAATGGCCCTCAATAGTGGAAAAAGCTTTGAAATCTACAGATGCATCATCCTCAGGGTGCACAATAGAGTATCTAACCAACCTGCCCGCCTACATGTCGAGAAACAATCTGGTTGTTGATCCATGTATAGCAGTTCTTCGCAATACCATTCCAAGAACGAATATGTCAAAACTCGACCAAGAATGGTTGATTGAGCCCCATCAGCTTGAGAATACAATCAACGAAAGCGAAGTTGAGGCAGTTTTTAGTGCTCCCCTGATAAGATGCTTGTCCGCTGAAAAGGGTTGGTACAAGGGGCGCGTTGTTGATTGGGGCGGTATACCTCGAATTATGCATTCATACAATATCAAGCGGCCAGGCAATCAGGGGTCTTATGTGTGAGTTGATGACTTTTATATTACCTTAGCAAAAAATCAGCCTATCTAACTTGTCTAGATGTTTTGGTTTAACCGCGCGCATGTTGTTGGACGCGGCGCGGATCGGATTTCATCAAACTCCCGAAATGGAGTTCCACAATCGAGTATGTATTATACACGACGGTTTCTCTCCACGTCATTGACTAACTTGATTTCAGGACGGGGATGTTGAGATGATCGAGATCCTTCGAGACAAAGGGCTTTTTACAGAGGAGAAAAGACCAGGAGAGTCGAAAATACCGTTCAAAGAGATCGTGCCAGAGCCTGAGCTGCTAGCAAAACTGTAAACATAAACAGCATGCAAATAGTACATAGATTTTACTCATAAAGTGTAGTGTAGCGGTTTTCTAGAGAGATGTTTCTTTGTTTGTTTTGTATGTGCTAAAAGTACTTTTTCCCCTTGGGAGACTGAGCTCCCAGAACTACTCTCTGTTTTGAGTGGGACAGACAGAGCATCTCATCGATACTAGGGCAAAGGCATCGGATTCGACCAGAAAATGTCGGAGGAAGAGTCTAAAGTGGATCCTTTGGAAGGTCTCCGGTATGCTGCAACAAACAAGACGGGGATTGATCTGTTGACCGATAAAGACACTGGTGAAGTCACGGAAGATATCGAAAAGGCCAAATATCTGCGATTGACAGTGCCAAAGCAGTGGGTTTCAGATACAGATAACGATGGATTAGACACGACCGTTGTTACAATACCTCTTTCTGAAAAGACACGGTTTCATAAACCTAGTCGTGGTAAGGATGACAAAGAGGGAGGAGTGCCTGTCGATCTGCGAGCTATATACTTTTGCTGGCAGCAGCGTAATTCAAATGTGGCAGAATACATATCCCTTTGTTCAGAGAAAGATGTTGAGCATTTGACGTTTCTTGAGAAGACGAGTCTTGTTACTTGGCTTGAATCTGCTACAAATGAATGCGAGTTCATTGTACCTCTGGATCGAAAACCGGGGGAAAAAGCTGGGCAAGAGCAAGAGGACAGCAAGGGGCAGGAAAGCGCGGCATCCCAGTCGGATGCGACAGGTAATAAAGGCAAGCTAGCTAGTACAGGGCAGCGTCAGCGACGCGTGCCTGTAAAGAGGACGTTTGATCCACGATTGAAGTCAATCTACGCGAGAGAAAGGGCCCTCAGCAATCACAACTCTGTACTGCATGGGGTAAAGCCCTCAGATTTCACCTATGTGCGAAAAGAGGCTTATGACACATTCATTTCAAGATTGAGATCTAAATCTGGATCCAGTCAACACCAGCGGGTTTCTGCACCTGTCAAGCAGAAATGTAGGTTTTTACCGTCTCCTACTAGATGAAAAGAATTTGTTTTGCTTTACTAACACTGAATCTTTAGATCGGGATCCAATCATCTTGCTGTCACCTTCGGCTTCAGCTCTTCTCAACATGAGCAATGCCAAGGAATTTCTAGACCGTGGAGTGTTTACGATGCCTTCGGCAGCTTCGTCGAATCAAGGAGCAAATTTACAGTCTATAACACGCAACAGCCCGCGGTTAGGTGGAAGTATACGGTTCATAATTGTCGATTCAACAGATCTATTCAAGCCAGATTATTGGGATCGAGTGGTTGCGGTTTTTACAACCGGTCAGACTTGGCAATTCAGATCATATAAATGGCCAGATCCTAATGTACTATTTCAAAAAGTTAAAGGATTCTGTGTTGCATTCTCGGGCGATGCAGTCCCAGCCAACGTCCAAGGTTGGAACGTTGAACCTATCATCCTTGATCGAAATCGGAGGTTCAGGGATCGTGAGGTGGTGGAAAGGGTCTGGGAACATCTAGAGAAATGGATGGTTCCACGAGGCTGGACCGGTCGCAAAGCTTGAGGAAAAGAACCGGAGCCTTGAAATTTCTATATAATGTTTTAGTTTGCATTCTTAATTATGTACTGTAGAGTGCCCAAGTGTAAAATTAGTGCATGGTTTTTTCCTTTTTTTTTTTGGTATTTCCTTAGGATATTTTTTTTTTTTTCAACACCATCCCCAAAGAAGAGAGAGAGAGCATCGACATCATCTCAAAGGACCCAAAAGAGAATGGCATCTTTGGAGGCATTGTCTAAAGCCGAACAAAAACTGGTGAGCCAAACAAAATTTCCTAAGGAATATGAGGTCAAAGTTTCAATGAGCAAAGTAAACTTAGATGTCATCAAACCAGTGATTATTAGTAAAGTGAGTGGAGCAAGGTACCATGTTGGTTTTTAAACACTGTTTATCTAACTGTTGGCTATATAGCTGAAAGAGCTGATTGGAGACGACGATATTGTGTTTGATTTTGCAATAGGTCTACTAGAGCAGAATGAAAAGGTACGGGCGGTGGGGTGTCCATTGGCAAAGCACGTCTTGTGTACTGACAGATCTTATGTATGTTTGTAGCCCGACATTCGAGTTTTCCAAATACAAATGAGCGGATTCCTTGGAGATAAGGCTCAGGAATTTTCACTGGATTTGTGGAAGCTTTTGACTCGGGCTCAGGAGAACCCACACGGAATCCCCCCTGAAATGATTGAAGCCAAAAAGCAACAACTCGCCCTTGAGCGGTCAAAACGACAGCATCGGGAACAACAACAACAACAACAACAACATTCGAGATCTGATACGACGCGGAGGAGGTCCCCACCTTCACAAGATCGATACGGTCGGCGCATAAGGGGACGAGAATTCGAGACAAGTGAAGATTCTCATGATACAAGACCTAGGCAAGAAGACCGGCACTATCGAGTGATAGATTCTCGCAGTAGGTCATCTCGATTCAGAAGAGATTCAAGGTCTCGTTCGAGATCGCCTCGTGGTGGGGACCGTTACAGATATAACCCTGGTGAAAGGTACAGTAGTGAACGTCCACCAGCAAGGAGCAGAAGAAGAAGAAGCCTCGAAATTGAACGAGACAGACCTACCCGCCGGACACCAAGAGAAGGATTTGATCGACCCATTAGCAGTCCATCTAGTGATCGAAATTATTCAAGTAGTGATGCATATGAAAGTGACGAGCAGATCAACCCCCGTCTTCGGAAAGATTAACTGGAGTTTTAGGGTTTTATTTTTTTAATTGCAACCATAAGAGTTTTATATTATTGTTTTTTTCTTTCTCTTCTTTTTGTACATTAGGTAAACTATCAAGAAACATCATAAAATCCATCAGACGAGGTTAGATAATCCTCCTGCATCAAGTAGGAGTTTGATAGTCTCAAACTGGGCAGATAAGCACCTGGAGACTCGACCGATGATGGCTCGTTGATGGCAGTGGCAATGGAATGGTGAAGGTTTTGAGGAGGCTTATGTTGTTGGCTAGCTACCAGATTATCGTAAATTCCAAGAGCAAGAAGTTCAATTGCTGCGTCTTGTTTGGCTTCATTGACAATGATATCAGCATATTGTTTGGATGGGTGAATGAATTCCTGCATTGCGGGCCGGCTAGTACCGAGATAGTCATTGATTACTGCTTGAAGCTTTTGGCCAGTCTCATTTTGATCTAGATCGGGGGGGCAAGCATCTACAACCATCTTTGCAAGTCGCTTGTCGGCATCGCACTCGACAAAGAGTCTCAGATCTGCTATTCCTCGGACTGGTGCATCGTACAAGGCATAACCGCCCTCGATGAAGACGACATCAGGAGGAGTTTGACTAGTATCCTCAGATAAAAGGGTTATAGATTCAGACTGATGATTGGGTAGCCTGTGGCGACCAGATTTGAGGTATTGTATTTCCTTATAGAGGGCAGCAAAGTCATATACACCAGGAGCGTCTCTTTTCCGACTCGACCTGTGTTGGCAGTTGTTTTCGTTTGCAAAGTTGTTGTCTTCATCATCGAGTGAAGTATCGCGATGAATGAAGAGATCAAGCCGGGATGTCACTGAGCGGATGGTATGGTTTGATACTGTATCAAGCCGGTTTTGAATGGTACTTATCACAGCCGTCTACAAGAAGTTGATGATTAGTTTCAACATAATATTACATATACATATGCACGCCCTATTTACCTTGCCAGAATAAGATCCTCCTGCGACAAGTACAACCAGGCACCCAGAACAAGCCATGGTGGGAACAGAAAAGATTATCGCATTGGGAAGTAACGATACTTGCTTATCGGCCCCCACAATTCGATTGGGACCAGCTATATTCTTCATACACAATGATTATTACATTGGTGGTTGGTTTATACATGAAGCTACATGAAGGAGAATTGTAATCTAGTCTTATTCTTACAATAATAATAATAATTCAAACTTTCGTATTTCAGTTAAACATTGTAGTATCCTGCAGGATGAGTAAGAATATATCGGAGTCATAAAAAAAATCTTAATTTTCAAAACTTATTATGGAGAGATCTATTCGGGTGAAAACGGTCCATGCATGATGCTCTGCTATCGCCTGGACAAGCCCGGGGCAATTAATGACTCTTGTGGTGGTGTTGAGTCACGTTATTTATGAAAATTAACTTAAGAAAAAACCTTTACTTAGCGTTTGCCACTCCCAAAAACGGCTCCACACACCCAACTTGTAGAGTCATCACCTCTTTTGGTGGGCCTTTTTCTACTCTTCTTTTCCCTTCACTCTTGGGGCGTTGTGAGTCTAAGGTGATCAACTATTCTGTCTTTTCAACTCAGCTCACTCGTCTTATTCGAGTGAAAAAATATCCTGTTTATATCTTCTTTGGCTTCTCTTCTTTATAGAGGTCTGTTTTTCCTTTTGTTCTTATTGTCACCACCACCACTCTTCTTGATACTACACCCGAATAAGCATGGCCACAATGTTCGCCATTGCATATTAATCCGTATAGCTGTATCCAGAGGTCTCCTGTATTTTCCTTCAAGAAGGAAGAGAAGGAAAAGGCAACAAAATAAAAGGACATTTGGTTTTTTTTTTTTTGTTATTTCGAAAAAACGGTTGCATTGATTGGTCTTCTTTTTTAGCTTGCTCTCACTCTCTTAGTCTTTACTACTAGAGAGCTATAGTATAGGACTTATTTGGAACGACCTTTTTTTTTTTTTTGGGAAGGCGATACTTTGTTGAAAATTTTGTTTTGTCTCTTTTTTCTTCAAAATTGCTAGTCTATTTGCAATGATAGATCCACCCGGAAAAAGTGTGGTGGATAAGAAAGGCTTGTTCGTCGGTGCTTTAGTCGGTAGGATATAATGTTCTTTTATGCCCAACACCATGATCCCAATCGTGAGATTTACCACTAACCTTCCTCCTCCACCCTAGATTCAACTGCAACAATCATCAATACGATATGGTCTGAACCTCACTTGTCTACAAGTTGTGAGGAGGCCGTCATCCTTCCTTTGACTAAATTTATTCAAGAAACTCTCCGCCGATCACGAACCAGCTACTCAACTTTACAGGTAGCTTTATATTATCTCATTCTCATCAAACCCCATGCAAGGGCTCAATACCCTGCTATTGATAAGCGTCTTCGTTGCGGTAGGCGCGCCTTCTTGGCTGCCCTAATCTTAGCTTCAAAGTACCTTCAAGATCGCAATTATTCTGCTCGTGCATGGTCCAAAATCAGTGGTCTTAAACCATCTGAAATTACTGCAATGGAGATTGCCTTTCTCAAATCTGTCAATTGGTCCATCCACATCTCTACCGACATCTTCCAAAGATGGTCTCAAATACTGTTTGATTCATGCCACGAAGGAAACAGTATTTGGCCCTTTACAGTTGCTGCTCTCACTCCTGATTGCTATATTCAAAAGGATGTTATGGCTCGCTCTTTGATGATGTTTGGCTCCGGCCACCGTTCGATTAGGAGTAATGTCGCTTTGGTATCTGATTCCTTTACTAGTTGTGCTGCTGCTGCTGCTGTTGCTGATTCAAGTTTGGAGGTTCCTTCTCCGAACCACTATCGCACATGCGCTGCTCCCACTTCGGTCTCAGATACTTCAAGCCCTCCTCCTTTGACCCCGGCTGGAAGTTCAGCATCAGAAGCATCCGATGTTGAAGATTCAGGGTTTGGTAGCAGCATTGCTGCTAAAGAGACCAGTATTATTATCATGAAGAAGGTTACAGATAAACATCATGACGAGGTCAATTTTGCAGAATTTCTGAATGACAACGAGATTAATCATATCGAGGGTAAAATTAAAACGGATCTGCTACGCGTGGATAATAAAAAGCGAATTGCCGCTCAGGAAGCGGTCCGGATGAAACGTGCTCGAGCTTGAACCGAAAAAAAAGAATTCAATTTTAGGTGTTATAATATCTGGCGGCGGCGGCGGCGGCTTACTGGGGCGCACTGACTCTTTTTTTTTTTTTTTTTTTTACTTTTTGTGTAATTTTCCTTCGTTCCTTCTTGTTTGTTTTCAGGGATAAACCTTTGTATGTAGGTTGGAACAAAAAAGGTTTGGTTGTAAAAAGAGCTGCTGTCGACAAAACAAAATGTAACTACTTGTGCGGCGCTAGCGATGAATCAGAATAACTTGGGTTTTATGGGTTTAGTTTGTTAGAAGTACGTTGAGTGTCGTATCTTGATGTCATTAAGTTGTTGACATATGAATATATTATGCAAGGTGTGCCGGACCCAGGCTGGGAGCAAAAGGTTAGCCACTCTCTATGCGGCGAGTGGGTGAAATATTCTTCTTGTGGTTCTTCCCGTAAATGATTATGAGAAAAAAAAAAAAAAGAAATATCACCAACGTCAGTGGGTGCACTTGAGTGACTTGACCTCTCTGAGCTTAGTTTTTGTTGATGAATAGTACACCGCCCAGTTGGTGGATAATGATGATGATGATGTTCTATGACCTGTATTCTTGGCAGGGGCGAACTTTAGTGTGTAGCCTGGACTCTCATGCTTGTCTGTAATAGTTGCGCAGTAGTAAGTAGTACATGGGTCTGGCCGAAGATTTCAAAAAAGACAGGGGTAGTAGCGCCAAACCTTAGTGGATGGGTCCGGTCCATCTTATTGTTGATGATACACAAACTAATTTATTTACATCCCCCCTGCTTTGCCCGGGTTTGTCTGGGGTCGAGTTAGAGTTGGATGGTTTAAAATGAGGCCAATCTGTTTTTGGAAAAGTGGGAGGATTGGATCCGTTCTTCGTTGGCAATCTCAGCCGCAAATTTATCATAATAATTTGGTAATAGGGTTTTTAGTTTGACAAAGACTAACCTACTTGATCAATCATATAGCCCACTGGGGCTTAATTAAACTTTCTACCTCTACTAGTAGTGAGGTCCTCGGGCAACGAACAACAGAAACAAACAAACCTTCTGCCTTTAACCGAGGCCAAAAAAGAGTTTTAGCAAATGACGGACGTACAAGCGAGTCGCTTATTTTAGTTTAACTTTGTCTTTCTCTCTCAATTATTACAATAGAAACTAGTAGAACTTCATATGGCATGAGCATCTTTGTAAACACAAGAAAAAAAAAGGAAAAGACCCAGATCGAATCAACAACAAACAACTCCCTAGTAGATTTTAGATTCTATTCCTGAAAGGGAATTAGTGTGTGAGTAGAATTTCTATTAGTCGGAGAGCCCCGACATGTCTTTTGGGAGTTGTTGATGTACCTCTTACCCTTATTTTGGTAAATTGCCCTAAGTGGCTACGCCGCTTCGTTCTGGACCGGTCTACTTCCACCACCTCACTGGAAACTTCCCATAGTAGCCAGATTCACAAGGGGCACCAAAGAGAGGAAAAAAAAAAATATGGAACATCAAAAGTGAAAATAAAATAAAAGAATGAAAACCTCATAGAAAGAGGACAATGGTAATAATAATTTGCCAGTAAAAACCAAACTGGGATTCCCTCGAGCCGCTTTTCCACGACTTTCATTCATATGGTGCCTTACTCTTGTTGCTTTTAATCTCAATCTCTTTCTGTTTCTTGCCATCATTTCGTTCCTGGCTGGGTTTTTAATTTATAAGAATCTCCTCTGTTACAAACCATTAGCTGGTATTCTCGATGCCCATCATGGTAGCCTCTTCATCATCTTCTTCATCGACCACACCAAGGGATTTCTCACTGAAACGATCCTCTTCGGTTCGTGAGATCTCTTCTAATCTTCATAGGCGATTTCTAAGGTCACTTTCGAATCCAATGGCAACTTCTAATGCAAGTTCCTGTAATTTGCCAACTTCACCTGTCAATGACCCATCAAATCCTCTTGGTCCAACAAATAATAATGGCAATGGCAATCTGGGTTTGGGTCTTAACTTTATCTCGACCCTCAATACGAGCAAGTCAAAATCAAATCGAGGACGTCAACTAGAACCATCCGTTTTCCGCAGGAGTGCCAGCCCCAGCCCACTCGCGTCTGATAATAAAGTAATAAGCTCCTGTCAGTCATCTCCTTCCACCACACCAGGCCCAAGATTGCGTGCTAAAAGCAACGCTAGTATATGCAGCACACCAACCACCCCAGGACTTGGTATAGGCCTTACATGCAACGTCACTTCATTATCTATGTCGAGTCCAAATATTAATGCTCATTCTCCATGTACTCCTCCTCGGCCTCAGACACCCTCATTAACTGTCCGGTCTTCTCTGTCTACAGGTAGCGTTGTTTTTACTCCTAAAACCGCGAGCCCAGAACCATCAGAAGCGCCTGGGGGGTATTTTGAATGCAAACATCATGGTTCCAATACTTCAACAAATTCTATCCATACTCCTGTAGGCAGCTATCAGGATGATCTACCTCCACCGCCAACTAGCAACAATAATGACAATGACAACAACAATAACAATAATAATAATAGTACATTTGGTGGCTCATTGACATCGGTGAATTTGTCTCAAGTCACCGATAAACTCACCCCCACTGGTTCTTCTACACTGGATGATAGTAGCAGCAGTATGCCCAGTCTAGCCAAGATTGCCTCCAATGACGAAGATGCTGCTGCCGACGAGATGGCAATGCATATCTTGGCTATGGTCAAGTCAAATGACAAGAGTTGGATCAAGAGCGACGTCTTTGAAGATGGTCTTTTGACCTTATAAAATTTACGACACTTGATGGTTTTAGCTACCTTTTTTTTTTCCTTTTATTTAGACTTTCTTTTACTATGGCGCTCACGTTCCTTTTTTTTTTTTTTTGGCGGGGGTTTGTTTGTTTGTTTGTTTTTTTCCCTTCTTTTTTCTTGGTTGGCAATGTGATGGATGGTGAAATAGATTATGATAGATTACCCATTTGTTATTTCTGAATTTTTACATCTTTACATACCGGGCTGGTATTGCCGAGTTGAATTTATTTCTGTAGACATGCATTCTGACGTTTCTCGAAAGGGAGGGGGGGCCACTAGCACTAGCAGCCGAACAAAAATTAGAGTTTTAATATTAACAGTTACCAAATTTCGGAATAACCACAAATCATCTCGGCCAAAGTCTAGTTGACACAAGGTTAAATTAATTAAAATAACCAAAAAACAACAACGAAGTCCATTTTAAACTTTTTCATTAGCTGTGAGTGTCAAGTCAAAATTTTTTAATATTACATGTACATAATTGGTCGAGGCTCATAGTCGGCATCGAGGAATTCAATCTCCTGGGGGGAAAGCTTGAATGAGAGTGCTTTGATAGTTTCCTCGATTCGTTCAATTTTAGACAGTCCAACAATGGGGTTAACCCCTTTTGAAAGGGACCAAGCAATGCACACGATTGCCTGCGATACGTTGCGATCTTTGGCTACCCTGGCAACTTTCTCTACCACTGCCCGATCCATTTCCAAAAGTTTCTCCGATTTGGAATTGATCATTGCATCACTCTTTCCTCTGGTTGTAGATTGGACTTCACCAGGAGGTCTAGTTAACAATCCACGAGCCAACGGAGACCATGGAATGATACCAACTCCCGTAGCTTTACAAAATGGAATCATATCTCTTTCCTCTTCCCTGTAGGCGACATTGTGGTAATCTTGCATAGAGATAAACTTTGTCCAACCCCGAATCTCAGCAATGTGTTGTAACTGAATAAACTCATATGCGTACATGGATGATGCCCCTATATATCGGCACAACCCTTGTTTCCTAACATCATGCAACGCCTCCATAATTTCTTCCATGTCGGTAGAATGGTCTAAACGATGGATTTGTAAAACATCGATATAGGTCCCCAATCGTTTCACACTAGCATTGACTCCATCAATGACATGTTTACGGCTCAGCCCTTGCAGATTGGCATACCCGTCCACTTCTGAACACTTGCCCCTTTTACTAGACTCTAGACGCTCCGGATCAACAGAGTGGAAGATCTTGGAAAGGATAACAACACTCTCTCGAGGAATATTGTATAACTTCAAGAATTTCCCTACAATCTCTTCACTAAGCCCCTCAGAGTACATGTCTGCAGTGTCAAAAGTTCTCAGTCCTTCATCGTAGCATTTCTTCAAAATCTTGAATGATTCTTCTTCACCAAGGACCCAATCCCTCCAAGCCGGGGAACCAAACGTCATACATCCAACAATGACGGGTGCAATCTTCAACCCGCTTTTACCAAGACGTACATATTCAATTTTAGCTGGCATTTTTCTTTTCTCCTTTTACTTTATCTGGTCTCGTACTTCTAAAATATCCCTGGTTGATATATATAGACACTACTTAGTCTGTCGATATTCTATAATGTGGGGGGTCCGGAAGGGGGGGGTCGTCCTCTTACTAATGAGTATAGACATCACAATGAGGCTTATGCCCCCGGTATTCCTCCACAATGTAGCACATATTCCCCTCTTTTTCCCCCACACGTGCAAATAATACTACTGTCTTCGTAATGGGGGGGTCCTGTCAAAAGTCTGTGAAATTGTCCATAAATCATATTATCGTTTAACACATGCCCTTGAAACCTCTTTTAAAAGTTAAAGTTTACCTGTGCTCTCTTTAGGCATGAGCCTCTTCTACACTGACGATTCAAATCGAGTTACGACATATCGAGCAAAGACAACAGACAGACCAACCTAGTTTGTAAAAGTTTGAAACACCATCCGCACCGCACAAATTACCAGATATGAAAGCGAGACTTGTTAGAAAATCTATACTATACATTTGTACGTATGTAGTTCCACAGACTGCCTTCTCTTCTATTTTCCTTGTCTCGTATGCATTTCACCGTGAGATAAGTACTCTTTGAGCTTGCATTACTATACTCCCCCAGTGGTTTGGGGAAACTCAGAATCAAAGCGTTCTATCCCTGATTAGAACGATTCCTGAGCGTCAATACTTTTATACGACTACATTACCTATGTCACAGGAAGATTAGTACAACTACGTGCTGTCTGTCTGCCATTGTAAGGCCATGCCGCTTGAAAATTTGCAACGATTCGGTCCCATTACATTTTCGTTCAGATAAGCGTTCTAGGGTTTCTGTGTATGGCCGTCGTTTCAACAAGTCATGGCATGGCACTGGTTGTCAATGCCTATATCAACAGTTTTGAGCTTTCGGCAAATTCCGTAGCAGCGCCTTCTTCTGGTCCTGTCTAGGATACCACGTTTGGGTGTCCCACTCTAGAACGCAACGATAAGAAATGTTGCAAGGCTTTGGCCGAAACGTAAGACTCTGATTTCTCAGATTATCTGCAACATGAAAAAAAAGGAGCCCTAAAACGCCTCGCGTACGATCAGCGAGTCCAAGGGAAAGGCTAGTTGATCTGGTGCGCCTGTAATGCTGTCCTAGTCTGTTTTTTGTTCGACTTTTCGGGGGCACTCAGTCGGCTAACCCTTTTAAGGTTCTTTTTTCCCGACTATAGTAAAATGAGAAATTGGCCTTAAACTTTCATTTCTGTTCTAGTCACCATTCAATCGACCCTTGGGCTTTTCCCAAATAGTATTTATTAATTTATGGAAACGCGCTTCGAAGCAATCTTAGCTTCCCGCCTTGACATCAGACTTTAACATGATTAGATAGGAAGAGGAGCTTCTTCTTATGAACTGACATTGAGTATTTCAAGGCGGGGCCTTAGACAACAATGTCGACTGGATTCTCATTCTAGTGATGCAAATCCGAAATAGGGGCAGGAGCTCGCTGGAGAATGATGAATCTTCAACCTTCAACTCCTTCAGCAAGATGCCACTGGGGGCAACTCCAAGAAGTTCGATAAGATTTCGTAGAAAGTGACACGAAGAATATTTAGTCATATTTAATTCGTCATCAGACTAAACCAATTCCCGCAAATCAGATAAATCAATTTAATGGATTCCATGAAAAGACATAAAAGCATGATCTTGACGTTGTAGTTGGTTTCTTTTTTTATTTTACGGCAAGGGACGTGTTAATGTTTTGGGAATAGTGCAATGGCATGTTTATGTATCCACCTAAGTGCACCATTTGCAGTTTGAGTGATGCTGCTATTCATCAACCTCTGTTTCTTTGTCTAATTTCTCTGAAATCAAGTTAGAAACAGTCCATACAATCAATACATTATGATATAATTTATCTGGGCCTATCTGTTCTTATTGTTTTCGCTCTATTTTCTACTCCCCTCTCTACTTGTAGGTTTCTTGTAAGTTTTTGATGAGAAAGGTTCAAAAAATACAATAGAACCAGTCATTGCTTCTAGTCAAACTACTTTTGCAGTCGATTCATTTATTAAAAAGTTTCGTAAAATTAACTCCACTTAGTCCTCTTCTAATTGCATTCCCCCAATTCGGAAAACTTTCGAAGTCTATTTTACTTTAGACTTTTTGTTTTGGTTACTTAGACAACCGCGTGAGTGTTGTTAGCGACCCTTCCTACAACTTGGGTGGGACATTATTACACCCCGTTCTGTCTTTAAGACGATGCTTAACTATCCCAGATCACAGGCTACAACTGGCGTTATTCGTCGATGATTGGTTTGGCTTTCATCTTTTACATTTTCATTACATTTTCTTTCTTCTTTGGTGAAATATTTTTGTCTTTTGGCGGGTATGGTAGGGTCTATCCGCAGCAACAGCAATTTTACAGATTGTCTCCAATTTAGTATCAATCAATTCAGTCATCTTGACTTCAACCGCCTGACAAGTAGCTGGTCTTAAATTATCCACGAAACTGAGATTGCCATGTCATTGCTAGTAAATTTCGGCCCCAGTTCTCTGGTCATTTTTTGAAACAACTCGGCATACTCTGCCGCTCCTCTGTTTATCGTAGGCCGTACCAGCGGCGACGGAGGTCAGGGTGAGTAGTCCGCGGTCAAGAAACGTTGTTTGAACTCTGAGACAAATTTATCCCAGTCGGTAGGGATTTGGTCAGTTGCTCTTAGGTCGCTAAACCAAGAGCTGGCCTCTTTGGTCAAAAAAGCAGTTGCGTATTGCACTCAAAGGGTTCATTGAGTGTTAAGAGGTCCATTCTATTGACGAATGCGTCAAGCCATCCAAAAATAACTTTCGGGTTTCTCCTCCCATTGTAGTATGGGAGAGGCGGTAGTTTCAAGTTCTTCTGGAAAGGATTGACTGTAACAGGTTGTGTTGCAGGTGTGTCAATGCGAATAACGCCAGTTGTAGCCTGTGATCTAAGATAGTTAAGCATCATCTTAGGGACAGAAGAATGTAATAATGTCCCACCCAAGTTGGTGTTACCCGGTAGTAGGAACGGTCGCTAACACCGCTCACAGAGTAATTCTGAAACGGCTTGGGCAGTAGTATATTCAGTGGGCAATTGTCGCATGAGGCCTTGGAAGGCCATGTTATTTTAATGGACCGAAGTTGCTTGTCGGACTTTGTTCCATTCTGCTACTAGGTTGTCCATGTAGTTTTCCGGTAGGAAGTTGGCTTTAAAGGCGCGTGAAATACTTTCCCATGTCAAGTAATCGCGCCCATAATGTTCGACTTCGTATGCTGCATTGTCATAATATGATTCGAACCAGAGTTGGGCTTCGTTTTCCAGATATTGTCCAGCATATAGGATTCTGCTTTCGAAGGAACATCACGAAGTCGAAAGTAGTTTACCATAGAACTGATCCAGCCTAAGACAACCGAAGGTCCCTCCCTCCCTTGAAAACGGGATGCTCTCGGGATCGAGCCTTAAAAACATTCGAAGTGGATGTGACCCTCTCTTTTCTCTTATCCTAACCGATATTTATCTACTAATTCACACTGAAATACTATGGGTGGTATCTTGTTTCAAGTTGGCGTTTACTTCTGGTTCTTGTGTAAATATAGGACTCTACTGCTTAGCCCTCTTCGTAGTCCTATCTGGCCCCTTGTTCTAGTAGCTGCGACTAGGTTTCCAGTAATGGTCCTTCGAGCGGTACTTCTTGGATTGGGGTAGGCGTATCTTCGCCGTCTGTCCGCTTCCCAGATAATATTCAGAACCTCTGCCTGCTCTGTTATCTGGGCGAGGGTTACAGTCCTTCGCGGCGGATATCCTTGACTACTAATAGTCCACATCGCTTTCGACACTGTACACCAAACAGCTAGATGTTCTAAAGATTTCTGCTTCTCTGAGGCGGAGACGGCCTCATGGGGTATTATAAATGTGACCCCGCGTGGTGCGTCACCCACGTTTCCCACCACAGACGGTCAAACTGTAGGTCGGCGTTTTATAGAAACTAGGTGCACCATTATCGCCAAAGATGATCGACTGCGCGGAATTTCGATATGAGTTGGTATCTTTGTATCTCACTAGATCCGGCTTTAAGTGCCCGCCATAGTAGGGTATGAATTAAGAGCCAGACAATCCGTCCCGACTGTCATGAAAGCAATTTCGGGAATCAGCCCTGAATCCCTGGTCACCATGCCGTATCAGGGACCGATCGCATTCGCCCACTGAGTAACACACTCATCGCAATTTGTCTCTTTCGTTGAAAGTGCGGGCGCCTCCACCAACAAAGTCACGTTCTACTTTCTCCTCTTTTCCTGTTTATCACTTTTTCTCTTTAATTTGTTCCAAGGTTTCTATACACCTCCTGTAAGGACCGATCCGTCAGTAGCCGATCAATGAACAAAGTATATTACAGAACCTCAAAACTAACAAGAATATAACTTCCCTTAATCCATACAAAAGTCAGAAAGAGATCACGTGACTTTTTCCTAAGTCACGTGACTGTGCGGCTGAAACCGGGTAACATTTTGCTTAATATAGATGTCTGCTCTACCTGAATAAGTCATCAATTGCCTTAAAGAGCATTAATGGTTTAGTGGTAAAATTCATCGTTGCCATCGATGAGCCCCCGGTTCGATTCCGGGTTAATGCAAAGCCTCTTTTTTTCGACCTTGTGTCCACGGAAAAGGCCGAGCCCGCTCTTTTTTCTTTTTTTGGTTTACTTGTATACCATTATAAGCTAGATACACAGATCAAAAAGAGAGCGTATTAGCGACGAGGCGACATCTAAAAATGTTGCCGAAAGAACATGAAGCAAACCTAGAGGATTGTCTAACTCATCAGCAATAATAACTACGATCATTTCAAGATATAAATTGTCATAGAAATTTTTTTAAGATGCAGATAATGTACAGTTTCAAATTAGTTTAACAGTCCACAAAAGAGAGTGGGCCGGAAGTGAAAATGATATAAATAATGACCCCTCCAAACAAAGAAATGAAAAGAACGAAACGACAATTGATAACACGTAATGCAGAACGAGATTGACTTCCATTCAAAACAACAGATAAATGCAACATTGGTAAAACATTGGCAGAGTTGATCAAGCTAATATAGCCCAAAGCTTCTCCCACCAGTTTGAGGGTACATTGTCTTCCCAGCATTCGGCTTCAACTTCGAGCCTGCCACTATCGAGATCAGCATCTTCGGGATGAATGAAAAATTGCCATCGGTTTTTGCCCTTGCCAGCACCCCATTCCGGTCGAACAAATGTAGTATAAAGATAATGGCAAATGACAAGGAAAGCAAACAAAATCAACGATATGTAGGCAGTAAGGAAGGATGAAGCAGTGAAATCCCAAAAGCAAGCAAATCCCTGAACAAAAATGACAAGGGTGGTCATGGAGAATGCATACCACGCGTAAATAGGATTCCAACGAGCGACAAAGGGCAAAGAAGCTCGAGCAATTCCCTGAGACTTGAGAGCTCGAATAAAGAAAATGTGGGATAAGGAAATGAGTGCCCAACAGACAAGTCCAGCAACAGTTGTAATATTGACAAGCCAGTTAAAGACTACGCTTGCACTGTCGGCAATATTAAGCAAGGCCAAAAGACCAAAAGCTGCAGTCATTAAGACCCCGACGACTGGTACTCCCCACCGGTTTGTATAGGCCATGAAACGCGGAGCAACATTGCATTCACAGAGTGCGACAATTATCCGGCCCCCAATATAAACGTTCGAGTTGGCAGCACTCAATACAGTCATTAAAATGACAGCATTAAATATGTCAGGTAGGATGTGAGTTCCAGAATTTACCATGGCGATAATGAATGGTGAAGCGTTGGCATACGCTTCATCTGTGTCCGTTAAAGCAGGGTCGTTATAGGGCACAAGAAGACCAATGAAAAAAATAGTCAAGATGTAAAATATTAGAATTCGATAGAAGACCTTGTTAATGGCTGAAGGAATTGTCTTGCGAGGATTAGCGGTTTCGCCGGCAGTGATACCAACTAACTCGGTACCCTGGAATGTGAAAGCAGCATTAACCCAAGCAGAAAGCCATCCTAGAAAGCGACCCGTGTTGACGTTGGACTCGACGAGATATCCTGGCCCCATTGGGCCCGGGTTACGCCAATATCGGAATCCGACAGGGCCAGTAATTCCTGCACCACAGACCATGCAAAGAGCATAGATGAGCCAACCGATAATAGCTATTACCTTGATAGATGCTACCCAGAATTCGACTTCTCCGTAGACTTTAACGGGTAATAAATTGGCAGCTGTTACTATAACAAAGAAAATACCAATCCAGCCTCCAGCAGGGACTGCCACAGTCCATCTGTCGATAATCATACTGGTGGCATTGAGCTCAATAGCAAAAGTGATGGCCCATGAAAACCAGTAAATCCAGCCCATACTGAAGCCGAGAGAGGGAGAAACGAAACGAGTTGTGAACTGAGTAAAAGAACCACTGATAGGTATATAGGCAGCCATTTCCCCCAAAGAGAAAGCTACAGAGTATACTATCGAAGCGAAAAATGCATAAGCAATAAGAGCTCCCACTGGTCCCGCTTGAGCAAGGGCAGTACCCGATCCAATAAACACTACAATCAACACAGTTAGCATAAGAAAAAATGGAAAATTGATAAAGTCAGTAATCAGGGTTACATACATCCTGTGCCGATTGTTCCTCCAAGTGTTATCATAGCAATATGCCTGGCCTTGAGGCCACGCTTGAGCTTCCCCGTATGATGAGCATCGACGTTAAGTTCAAGATCCGAGTAATCGTCGGGGACGTCGGTGACGGTTCTTTCTTCCTTTACTCCAAAATCATCTTTAGTTGAAGAGACTTCCGTGGTGCCTGTTGGACTTCGGATGAGATCTTTTTCAATATCCATGGATGTGACGTTGTGTGTGTTCCACGAAGAGAGGAGAAAAAAGGGCGTAATAATATGTGACACTTAAGTGCGATGAAGGGGTGTCCTTAAAGGACTTGATATACTCCAGATAAACTCTTTTTTTTTTCCCGCAATCTCAGCTAACCTTGTCGAATCGGCGGCACTTTCCTCGAGAAAAAAAAAATTTTGAATTTTTAACTTTTCTTTTTGCCCTTTTAACGAGTCACTAAGCTTCCTAAACTGCGGCACAAGGGAGTTTGACTCAACGCTAGTCTAAGTCGAGTAATTTGTGAAGCTTTCAACAACGCCGCTCGGAAAAATCTCAATATCAAAAAACTTCTCTGCCATGTCATTCGCCCGCATACGAAAGATAAGAAAATATCCTAAATTGATTTCAATACAGACCTAATTTTTACTGTCTACGATATCGGTGTTATATCCAATGACTTGGACTACGTTCGGGTGTGTGACTCGATTTTTGTTGGTCGTGTGTGTTTAATGAGTCAACTTTGACATCGGTGTTCTTCAAACGAGTCACCCATGGAATGGAGTAGGAAATGGAGCAGGAAGAGTCATCTTGAACCCGAAAAGAAAGTGGGGGCATCGAGCCACAGAAATTTTTTTTTTTTTTGGTCCCAATAGAAAAGATAGACCACAGGTTGGGAAGGTCGGCGAAGCTTATCGGTCGCTTTTAGCCAATGATTTGGTAATCCGGAGAATCGGTCATACTACTAATGTAGAAGGACGTTGCATGCAAAAAGAATATATATGATCGGCTATGTCCGTGATGTATGATTGAGTTTGATTGTCCTTTCTACTTCCTGCTCAATGTCATTAATTGTTAGCCGGGACATCCAAATCATCCTGCTAAATGTTCCGCTTACTATATAGCTGCTGTCGCAGTAAATTACCGTATGAAATTTAAACCTTTTGTATTGTAATCTCTGAGTGCGCCTCAGACATAGAAAAAAGCTTGAAAATGATGCCCAACGTTTACTGATTATTAACTTGTTATTGCAAGTGGACCATAGCAGTTTCAGCTCAGGTGCCTCAGAATTAAGCTTAGAAGAATTTGGTTCCTATCAAATTACGCTGAGGCACACTCCATCTACTTTTCTATCATCACGAGCATTATGCTATCGTCAGAGAGTTCTCTAAGGAAATCTCAAGGAGAGAGCAATAAACAACTCTGTTTCTACGTAGTTACTAAATAAGCAGCTTTATCTTAAAAACTGTGTTACGGAAAACAGCCAGTTGATAGAATGGTTAAATTTTGGAAGCAGAGGAGTGAAGGCGATATCGCCTTTCACAGAAGATATGGTAATAGCAATAATGCGCCTTGAGATTGGAATGTGATATTTTAACCATAAACCAAAAGTATTTATCAATAGAATTTGTCATGCGCTGAGGGAGTCGAGCCCAGTTTTAAATCAGTCATCTCTGCCCAGCAATTTGTAGCCCCCCTTTAAAAGTTGTTAAGTCCCATATGAAGGTTACTAAGCGCCAAAGAATCTGGACAATAACCAGCTTACCCAACGCATCATTGACAAATTCGCCGCCGCATTCCCAACTATTTGAACAGGACCTTGGACATGAGATTATTATCAATTATCTCTTTGCATATCTTCTATTGATTATCAAAGTGGCCACTCATAGTCTTGCGACTCTAGTGACACACTCGGCAAGATCAAGTTTCAACATTTTTAAAACAGTTCGTCCAAGGAGCCTTCTGGTTTTGGCAGTTCCATCTTTTATACGCTTATCTCGATCTCAGTCAAATATGGCCCCTTCAAGTCAGGATCCTTCTAACCATACCAAAGCTGTCATTATTGGTTCTGGTCCCGCAGGGCATACCGCGGCCATTTACCTTGCCCGGGCCGAAGTACAACCCACCATGTATGAGGGAATGCTTGCTAATGGTATTGCTGCAGGCGGTCAGCTCACTACAACCACTGAAATTGAGAATTTCCCCGGTTTTCCCAAGGGCATCATGGGTGCTACATTGATGGATCAAATGCGTGAGCAGTCTCTACGATTTGGGACAAAGATAGTGACGGAGACTGTTTCAAAGCTTGATCTCTCTGAGCGGCCTTTCAAATTTTGGCTCGAGTTTCAGGAGGACGAACCACCACGTACCGCAGATGTCGTCATCTTAGCTACTGGAGCTTCAGCTAAGCGACTTCACTTACCAGGCGAGGAGACATATTGGCAAGCAGGTGTATCTGCATGTGCTGTCTGTGATGGTGCTGTTCCTATCTTCCGCCATAAGCCGCTCGTTGTTGTTGGTGGTGGAGACTCTGCTGCAGAAGAATCACTTTTCTTGACGAAATATGCTTCAAAGGTTACTGTTCTTGTTCGGAAAGATAAACTACGAGCATCACCTATTATGGCTAAACGCTTGCTATCTCATCCTAAGGTTGAAGTTCTTTTCCACCACGAAGCAGTTGAAGTTAAGGGAGATGGTAAGCTTATGAACAAACTCACAATTGTCGACAATAGAAACGGGGAGAAGCGTGATTTGACTGCCAATGGGTTATTCTATGCTATTGGACATAATCCTGCCACGTCTCTTGTTCGTTCTCAAGTAGAAACTGATTCTGACGGTTATGTTATGACAAAACCCGGATCCGCTGAGACGTCTATCAAGGGATTTTTTGCTGCTGGAGACGTCCAAGACAAGCGATATCGACAGGCTATCACGTCAGCAGGAACTGGCTGTATGGCTGCTATGGAAGCTGAGAAGCTTCTCGCAGATGAAGAAGTGAACTGAGGAGGGGAAGAAACAACAATAAAGAAAGAAGGATGAATATTTATTGGCGATTTTTTTATCTTAATTTCCCTTTCATCTGTTGAATTTGTGAACTATGAATTTGTGAACTACATTGATGATGTCTCTTGCGCTTTTTCTCTTATTTCTTTTGTTCTCATCGGCTATGATTATTTTTAAATTCTTTTTTCATTTTTCTCATGACTTTGTGATAGATTTCATGGTTGCCTTTTTTCACTATAGATTATATTACATGTATATCTTTTTAGATAGAAAGGAAAATTTCTTAAAAAAACAGGTTGATATAAGCTGCATATGTTAAAGACAGCAAACTCCGGAGGTTGCGGTTAGGTTGGGATGTATGTGGTGGTGGTGAGTGGGTCAAATTAGGTCTAACTTAGCAAAACGCGTAACGTAACCCGCCGCAGTAAGAAGGTAAAAAACTCCTAAAAATCGATTGAATCCATTCGAGAAGAGAGTGAAATCGAATCAGAATATAACACTGGGTAGAAGAGATCAAGATTACTTTGTAATTGAACGAGATCTGGAATAAGTCAATATATATATTGTATACTTTTCTTGCAGCGGATATTCTTTTTTCTTCTTCTTCTCCGGTTTATATCTACTCGGAGCACTCTGAGATCTGCAAAAAAAATTACACACAAACGATTCTGGGTTGGATAATGTTGACCACGGCAAGGCTAACGAAGCCATCGCAAAGATATCAGATGATGTTATCATCCTCATCGTCATCAGTACTGGCCAAGGGCTTGTTGGCCGGTAATCGAAAACATCTTTCGTCATGTCAGAATACATTAATGATTCGCCGAGGAGCAAGAGGGGCAGCAATGTCAAAATCAGGAAATATATATCTTTTCGATTTGAGCTGGAACTCGAATAAACCACCACAATGTAGTGGTTCTCGTATGTTTGCACAACAGAAGGCTGCTGCTGCGAGTCAAAAGAATGGTGCTGCTCAAGACAGCAGTGTTAGCCAGGTGTCTCAGCATTCAGAAGCTGCCGATATCGGAGAGAATCCTATCAAGGAGGCCAAGGATGAGGATGAGAAGCCTAAGGAAGACAAAACAGCAGGTGTAGTTCCAGCTTCAACTTCAGGTTCCCCCCCGCCAGCTGTCAAAGAGCCCCTGTCAGTTCGGATAAAAGAGGCATTGATGCACTACTGGGATGGAACAAAACTACTAGGGTATGAGATTAAAATCTCCACTAAACTTGTCATGAAAATGGTTGCAGGGTACGAGCTCAGTCGACGTGAGAATAGGCAGCTTCAGCGTACCGTGACGGACCTTGTTCGGTTAGTACCCTTTTCCATCTTTGTGATTGTACCATTTGCCGAACTTTTACTTCCGGTTGCGCTGAAGTTGTTCCCCAATATGTTGCCGTCTACTTATGAGGGTGCGGCAGATAAGGAGAAGCGAAATAAAAAATTGCGAACGACACGCAAAGAGATGTCTCAAATCTTACGCCAGACAGTGGAGGAATCAGGAATGTCTATGCCTCGTCCCGCATCCTCAGAGCAACGCAAACAATTTGCAGACTTTTTCCGTAAAGTACGATCATCGGGGGAGAAGCCTACAAAGGAAGAGTTGTTCAATGTGTGTCGAATGTTCAAGGACGATGTTATCTTGGATAATTTATCTCGACCTCAGTTGGTGGCGTTGGCCCGATACTTAAATTTAAACACGTTTGGTACCGATCTGATGTTACGGTATCAGATAAGGCACAAGATGCGGCAAATTAAACGGGATGATCGAGCTATAGATTACGAGGGAGTCGATTCACTCTCAATACCTGAGCTTCAGTCTGCCAGTGCAGCTCGTGGGATTAAGAGCTACGAAGCATCTCCTGCTGAATTGAGAGAGCAACTGTCTGCATGGCTAAAACTTCGATTACATGAGAAAGTTCCATCGACATTACTTTTGTTGTCTGCTGCATATGCGTACGGACAGATTGAGTTTACCGAAGACTCGTATGTGCGTGCCTTGGAGTCAGTCCTGTCATCAATTCCAGACGAGCTCTACCATGAGGCCGAACTTGAAGTTCATCAGGCAGAGGGAACCGTCACCAATAAACAAAGACTTGAAGTCATCCGTGAACAGGAAGAACTCATCAAGGATGAGAACGAGCAGGAAGAAAAATCTGGACATAAAATCAAAGTTCGCGACGATATTAATGTTGATGATGACAATGCTGCCGCAGCAAAACAAGCTAATGCAGTTGTTTCTTCTGAGGAGCATACTGAAAAGTTACCACCACCACCATCAGAAAAGACTCAAACATCCCCAGGCACCACCACCCAAAAGGCGCATGCCAAGGTTTTACCTCCCCTAGATGATGCGAAAACTTCAGAGCAATCCAAGGAGCAGTCTCAACATTAGAGATCCAGGGAGTGAATTTATGTGTGTCCATAGATATTTTTCTTTTTATATTTAGAATCATCAAGTTTGTTCTTTTTTTCCTCTCAGCTTTTCAACAATACAAAACAGCACTTTTTTTTTTTCTCATTTTTCTTTTCGTGGGCTGTAAATAACTCCTAATAATATCCCACTGTGCTCTCTACAAAAAAACTCAAAAGTAATAAGTTATTTTTCCTACAGACGGGGAAAGCATTTAGAAATGTTATAATTCAGTTTATAAAGTCAAATGACTCATTCATGTTTAAAAAAGAAAATAATAATAATAACTCCCCCAGTCCAAAGGATGGAGTCCGATGAAAAAAAAAATAACGCAAAAAAAAAAAAAAAAAAAAAAAAAAAAAAAAAAAAAAAAAAAAAAAAAAAAAAAAAAAAAAAAAAAAAAAAAAAAAAAAAAAAAAAAAAAAAAAAAAAAAAAAAAAAAAAAAAAAAAAAAAAAAAAAACACGTCTTGTAAAAAAGAAAAAATCATAAATCGTTATATAAGCAATCAAGTATGCCTAGTAGTAGTAGCAAACAATAAAAAAAAGAACAACAAACATCATGATTCGTTGTCATAAATCGTCGTTAGAGAAAATAGAAAATTCAAAGTAAAGAGAAACGGCACTAAAGTAATCATGAAAAATAATGATGAAAAACTCTTAAAACCATTTACATAGGCCCAGTTGAGCTGCTGTAATCTTCAAAAGAAGATAAATCCATCCTATTGGGATCATGGGGCTGAGAATGTTGTTGAAACTCTGTCGACATCCCATTATGTTCATGGGGCGAAAGTTGATGATGAGCATCATTGCCATACCTTGTATCATTGTTATGATCTGCGGGGTCAGAACCATCCTGTGGTTCTGGTTTAATATGAGGCCAATCCTGTGGTGGCTGTTGCGAGGCATAGCGCCGCCTATTGAGTTCGTCTTCTAGAGCATTTGATCTCTCTCTTTCTTGCCTTAAACAGTCTTCCAAATGACGGATATACTCGACTGATTTTTGTAGAATGGCTCCTTTATTGGGCTTTCCATCCTTTGTTAGACCAGAGATTGTAGTATGGCTCGGTTCCATATCATAGCCGAAAACTACAGTTGGTGGAGATTCCGACTCGGGGGACATTTGCTGCTGAGGACGAGAATGGGCAATATAAGCAGTTGAGTGGGTATCATAAAAGAAACTCTCTGGGAGTAAGGAGGATAGTTCTTGAATTTTGCCATTAATATTATCCCTCCGGCGTCGTTCAACTGCATTGTGTGATTCGCGCCGGCGCCGTCTTCTTTCAAGGACTTGTTGTTGATCATCGAATTCCATAGGTTGCTTGGTACGGACTGGTTTTGAAGTTGTTGAAGAAGGAAGAGATCCAGTCTCACCGCCTATATATGGGGCTGAGCTTGGTCCGCCACTGCTGTCACTAGTGGAAAGACTGGGCAACGAAGCAGAATAAAATCCATACTCATCAGGACGAGGTTGTTGCTTTGAGTTGCTATTCTGCGCTGTATTGACATATCCGGCGCGCATTTGGGATTGCTCATCTTGTTGTTTACTTGGTTTGATATTATTGTTGGTCCTTGGAAAGGAGTGGGAGCCAGTCCAATCTGGGAAGGAGCGTGGGAAGCTCGAATAGGTTGCATGATTGTTGTTGTTGTTATTATTAGGATTGGGAGAATTGGTATAGGCTGGCCGGTGTCCATACCCAGGAGGAGGGGAATAATTGTCTGTGTATAATGGGTTGTACATCATATCTGGGGACTGGTGCTGATGGGGTCGACTTTGGTGATGCTGCTGTTTATTGTTATTATTATTACCGACAAAATCAAAGTCGGCTAAATCAGCATCACTAATCAAAGATGAAGCTCCAGCGGCCGGATCTTCAACTGTCTCAACATTTCCAGACGGATTATAAACAAATCCGTATCTGTGGTTTTCAGCTGCTGAATCTGGTCTTGACTTGCCCACAGTTGAGGTCATAATGATAGACGAATAAATATTTCTCGCTTGTAGTATGTATAAATAGATAGGGAAGGGGATCTGTGGGTGGAAAAAGGTGAAGAAGAGTTAAAAATTTCTCATTCCTTTTGTCGCCTCTTTCCTTTTTTTCTTTTGGCCCATATTAACCTTTGGAGGACTCATCCATGTGGTAAAAAATCCGGGGTCGGAGCTCTGCGTCACGTGACCCCAAATGTGGGGTATATGGTTTTGACATTCCGCAGTTTAAAAAATTACATTATTATTATTCCGAGCGCCACCATCCCCAACATTACCGTGTTTAGTTATAAAGTTAGAATCATCAATGGGATGAAAATCTTTTTGATTAGATTACGTTATCCATTTGTTGTTTGTTGCGGTACCATTTTATTCTTAGTTTTAAATATTTATATTTTTCTATTTGCTACGTAATGCTCTTTGAAAATTACTGCTACTTCTGCTTGACACTGGGCTGCTGCGGTTACCACACCCATTTATAATGGTTGCTATGCTGTAGCCGCACCTCTAAATCCTGCAACACCACCACCATCACCACCATTTTGCGCGCCCCCCCCCCCTTGATAAGCCCCATTTAATCTCAATCTAGAAACACAGATTTAAAACTTGCGTGTAAATAAATGGCCGAGTCGGCATGGCGGTCTCAATTGCGGGATTGGACTAATCGTGGTCCTCAGCCAACTACAACAACATCATCAACTCCCTTTTTCTCCCGATTCAAAGCAGCTCTCCCTTGGACCAATTCCGATTATGTGAGACTGCCCATCTCGGAATCGGAAGCTGCTTCGGGGCAGGCTCACGCAGACGCAGAATCTAGTTCGAATGAGCCCGGGTGGTTCACGCCTCTTGGGTGGTACGATCGCATCTTGATCTTTGCCATCTGTTTACTGGCAGCTGCTGCTTGCTTTGCTCTTTGTTTTGCTATTTTCCCTGTCTTGGCCTTGAAACCTCGCAAATTTGCTCTTCTTTGGTCCCTCGGATCTCTTTTGTTTGTCATTTCTTTTGGAGCTCTCCAGGGCCCAGTCAATTATGCCCGCCACCTCGTATCAATGGATCGTCTCCCATTTACTTTGGCTTTCTTTGGGTCCATCATTGCAACCCTTATCTGTGCTCTCGGCATCAGGTCTACCATTCTAACTATAATATTTTGTGTCATCCAGTTGCTTGCCGCTCTTTGGTACACTGTTAGCTACTTCCCCATGGGCTCTCAGGGTCTTCGCTTTGCGTCAAGGCTCGGTGCCCAAAGAGTTTCCTCGTGGGTTAACTCTTAGAAAAGAACCTGTATTTATTCTTTCTTCTCCAATCCATAGACTTTTTATTTTATGTGTGTAGCATATTCAGTACGGTAGAAATTGTGTCTTTTTAAAAATCTTGGGTCTTTATCAAATTTTCTAGTAATTTTCTAGTAAAGAAATGAAACTTTTTTTTTAACAGTACATATATAATTATTCCTCAGGAGGCCGAGGATGCTGCTCTCTGTAACCTTGAGCTTTCAGGCCATTGTTGAAGTCCTGCCCGAGCTGCTGACTTGTACTCCTGAGAAGACTGTGACAAGATTCTCCCAATAAGATCCAGACCACGCAACGACTCCTCCAAACTAACGGTTGGTAATTCCATTGCCTCTTGTGCTACTTTGGCAGCCTCTTGGTCATTTGAAAGTTCATGTAATGTTTCAGCCAAAATCAGTTTGGGTTCTGCACAACCATCAGGTTGGTTGGAATACCAATCATAAATGTATTCGTGGGGCTCCAAGTTGGATTTATCTAGTTGTTGTGGTAGACTCATGGCAATCACCTTGCGGATCTGATCGCTAACAATTTCCTCATTCGTTTCCTTGCTTAGCCGGTCCTTGAAAATGGCTACGTCCTTTGCAATCCATCCGTTGATGATTGGAGATTGTCCCGACGACGTTTGCCGTAACTTGACTCCCTTGTTGAGAGCTCCCAGTGCCAAAAGATACTTTTTACTTCGTAAATGGATTTGAAAAGCCATCTCCCAAGTAACCTCCTGGTCGGCCGCATCGTCTTCAAGGTGTTTTAGAATCTTCAATGCCGGCTCCAATGGGTCTTTAACCTGAATAAGTTTCTTACCCAATGGGTCGGGGTCTTTTGGTGGGGCATTGCTCGCACCAGTCCCTGTGCCTGCCTTGTCTGCATTTTCAGCCGCATTGGCTTCAGCTGCTTCTTGAGCCTCCTGTTCCCTTTTAAGCTCTTTTGCTCGTTCCCGCTTAGCTTTTTTCTTGGCCTTCTTCTTATCTGCATCGCTGAGACCTTTATGTTCGTCATCATTATTAACACCATTATTATGATGAGAAGCTGCCTCTCTCTCATCAAAAATCCGTAGATAAAGCTTGATCGCTTGGACCCCACTCCGAATAAACCATGGATTCTTATATAAATGGTCATCCCACTTCATTAGATCAATATAAGCCCGTATCGCACCACGCCGTAATAGATAGGGATGAAAGTCCACCTCGTCTAATCGACAGTCCTCAAAAATTTTCACCACATAAGAAAATCGCTTTAATGCCATCCCCATATCTCCAACCCGATTGTACGCTGCCCCTTGCTCGTAAAGGAACCAAAAGCATTGCATCTCGTGTAGATCATTGACCCCTTTACCACTAGCATCATTTTTAGTGAAAAGAGAAACTACATCCACTGCCTTATCAATTTCATCGTTACGGAGAAGGTACTTGGCCGCCTTTGAGTTTATAAATCTGTCCTTGAGATCCAACTCTCTAGCAAAGGTCATGCTTTCACTAGCTTCAACAAGATCTCCACGGTGCTTGGCAAGCTTACCTTTGACTATGTGGACTTCCACAAGGTTGGCATCTATTTCAATCGCCCTTTCCACAAAAGACTTGGCCTTGTTTCTCTCGTTCAAGAAATCATAGTGCTGAGCAAGAAAATGTAGTATCCAGACTGTGCTCGGATCATTCTTGTCATCTGCCTTAACTCGCTCTTCGTATTTTCCAACAATCTCCAAAATGACAGGGAGCTTCTCTTTATCAACATAAAGAGGCTTGAGACTGACAAATGTAGACGGCATACCGCGAGAAAGATAGCGATCCAAATATTTGGTAAGATTATTTTTAAAGTACTCATTTGCATCCAGAACATCCAAAGATAAGCGAAGCGCCGCATTACTGTCGGGATATTGTTGGATGAATCCAGTGTAGAGCTCATTTACCCGCTCCTGATCGGTGTTTTCAATCCCCAAGATCGACTGTATGGCTTTATAATGGTCATAGTTTTCCGGGTTTCGGTCTAATAATTTTCGCAATTCAACTAATGCTTCTTTGTACCTTTTGAGATCCATCAAGTACTTTGCCCTGAACTCAATGACAGAGTGCTGGTCTAAAACCACCTTGGCGATCTTGTCAAGATCAGCAAGGGCTTTGGCAACATCACCAGTTTCATATATAAGGCTATTCTTATAAAGCAGAAGCTCCCAGTTTTCCGAGTCATCACGAGCAATGGGCTGCTTTATTGCATCTTCATATCCTGACAAAACATTGACAGCCAAGTCAGGGCGACCGGTCAAATGCTGACCAACAGCTAGAGCAGTCCAATTCGGTCTGCTAGCAGGTCTCTGTTGCAGCAATATGTTTCGGGAAGCCACAAATCCCTTAAATTGGCGCATTTGGATCTGCAAGATGGAAAGATCCCGAAGAATATTTGAATTGTCTGGATCGTACTTGAGGGCATTCTGATAACATTTAGCAGCTTCCTCAAAGTTGCGCTCCGATCTATAATAGAGCCCATAAACATGCCAGCATACAAAACTGGTAATATCATACTGCAGGCCCTGTTTGATCAAATCACGTCCTTCATCCTTTTTATCGCTGAAGTAGAAAAGCAAACCCTTCATAGCCATAGTTTCACCATGCTTGGGATGCTTCTTGAGAATCAAGTCAGCAGTCTTGATAGCCTTTTTGTACTGTTTCTGCTCGTATAATCGAAGCATTGCTCTAAAGTTAGCGGCATCCTTGGATGGTAAGATTCGGTTGGCTGGCGGGGCATTTTTATCCTCTGCCCCGGTCGGCGGAGTTGTCGTTGATGATGATGATCCCATAGAAGGTACCAAAAAAAAAACAGAGTCCTTTGCTATCGTCTGCCTATGTACAATTGAGTAGCAGCTCTCTCTTGAGTTCCCCGTTCCCTCGAGTCAAGTTTTTTCTTCCCTTTCCTACATTTCAATTCAAAGCGAGATTGTAAGTACAAAGGCCCACACAAATAGACAATTTCTCTTTGCAAACACGCTTACCTGAGTTTGTTTTAGAAACACAAAAAAAAAAAATAACAACAACAACGAGTGTTTCAAGGCAAAGTGGAGAAGTTAAGAGATTGGTCAATGCGATGGAGTCAGGCGAAGAGTTCGAGGTGGGAAGTTGGAGCGGCTCACACCGACCAGGGTTTGATCATCAGCATCAGCGTCCATCTCGGATATCCCATATTTAATACAAGGTTGGACAAGTAGTTACCTTTGAGAGAAGACACACTCTACGAATGTGAGGTAGTAGGTACTTGCTGCAATGTCTCAATCTTCTTCTCCGGGTTTTATGGCCAATAGTAATAATAATCTACAAAATTCCTTATCGGGGACTGAAACTCCAAAGTTACCTCCAAAACCTCCGGCAGAAATCCTGGCTGCTGCTGAGTCTTCCCGACCCGTTAGCTCGCACTCGGGTAATACGAGTTTGGCAGAGTCAGCGAGGCCCCTATCATCCACATCAAACGGGATCACCACTGTGGAGGAACCGACTTTCAACCCAGCTACAACCTCAACTCCCCAGGTGGAGGCTCGCCGACCTTCGCTTACTAGACAGCTTATTGCTCCAGAATTTCTAAAGGAATTTCGGTAAGTCTGTACTATATCTATATTTGTCTGTGTCTATTATTAATGCGAGAACATTATAGAAAGGAGGACCTAATATATCTTCTTGAGCACCCAGATCTGCTGGATGGTCTTTTTGAATCAGTCCATCCTGATGCTGAACGTTTCTACACGACTAATAAAGAGCTGAGTGCAGCTAACCTTGAGCTGACCAATACTCTATTGGGAAGACCAAGTCAAAATAGTGAAACATACCACGGTCCTTTAATATCTATAACTGAAGTAGCTGACCGACGGCGACACACTGACGAATTACTCGCCGAAAATCATAGACTGGAGGCTGCATGGCGAGATCAAGAAAAGAAAATGTATGTAGCCCTCCAACCATTTTCCGCTCCTGCTCTATATAACCGGTTAGCTCGGTCTATTCCCGAATCAGAAACAGTATCCGAGGCCCTGGCAAATAGTTTTCTGTCCCATGCAAACTCCTCCTCTGATAAAAACCCTGCAAATGTCTCCGAGTTCATCAATAGTTACATGCAAGAACGTACCAAACTCCACTTACGTAAGGAGTGGTTAGAAAGATGGAAGGAAGAGCGAGTAACTGATCCCCGGCTCAGCTTCCGATAAATACTCAGCAACAACAATGATAATAATAATAGTAATATGTATTTTTAGTAAACGGTAATTTTTTACATACTTTGTCATCATATGATCCCTTGAAAAGCCCGATTGCAAAATTAAAAAAAAAGAAGAAAAAAATATAAAAAAAAAAACAAATCTTGAGAAAGCAAGATTCACGACGGGTAAGCAAAAACAAAACATTTAGAAATAAAGAAACAAAAGAAAATAAAAGGGGAAAAAAAAATGCAGCATCGATGCACGTACACAGCCAACGGTAACGAAAGTACAATGTATCTGTATCTTACAAAAAGAGACTTCCTCATACAACCTCGCCATCGTCTTTGTTATTGCTTTCATTCAGTGAAGTATGCAAGTTCAATTCAAATGGGAAAGGCTTCTCATCCACATCTTCGTCTGCAAGACGGAAGTTGACGAAATCCTCAGTGTCTAACTGTTGATTTGACTCTTGCAAAGTACCGAAATCTCCAGGGGTCATAATACCTTTACGGTCTCTAGGAGAACCTGGCATCGATAAAGGTCGAGATATCTTCTTTTTGGTGGTCTCAAAAAAGTCCGTCTCACCATTCTCAGCAAAAGCCGACGGGTAAGCTCTTCGTAAAGCAAGTTGTCTAGCCTTGACATATTCAAGTCCCATCCTCTTCCAATCCAAAAGATCACCAAGACGCTCCGTCCGGTTTCTTTGATTGATTCGGCGTCGCTTAGACTGTTTTGTAAACGTCAACATAGAGTCGGTCAGTTGATTGATGGAATCGTCAACACCCTTATTCCTTCGATCCACAATGTATATACCATAATCAGATGCGTCTTCAACTAGTTCCTCCATATAGCAGCCAAATCCTGACAAATTGGTCGTAATGGAAGGTACTCCCATAACGGTACATTCTGCAGGTGTATAACCCCAAGGTTCATAGTAGGAAGGAAAGACTCCTAAATGGCAGCCACGTACAAAGTCTTCATAATCCAAGGGAAGAATTGGATTATTCGAATTCAGAAACTCTGGATGAAATATGATTTTCACCCGATCAGTAGGATGATTGAACAGTTGAACTCTACGAATTTGGTTCAGAATGGGATCTGTTGCGTCATCTGCCATGTTGTGAGTAACCACTGGGGGAAGTGAAGTGCGCTTCAATGCAAAGACGCGACGCTTGAGAGCAACCTTGTCACTACTGGTGAGCAGTTCATCAAGATCTGGAACCTCCTTTCCATGTTGAGGATAACGGGCAGAATGATCAAATAATCGGCGCCCGATGTTTTGTTGAATTTCTGCCACTGTATCCATCAATGCTTTAGTTACTGCTTGGCCTTTGAGAGTCTCAACAGTATATGATCTTGTCATTGCGGGCATAATGATGAAGGCAACAACCGTTTTGGTTGGATTTTCAGTTTTAAGCCGATGGTTGAGACGGGCAAGAGCCTCTATGTACATATCGACCCCTTTATTTCGGTATTCATACCGACCAGCGGTAAAAAAGTACAATGTCTCATTCAGATCGAAATCGTAATGCCCGTAAAAGTGTCCTCGGATGAAATCATTAATCTTTTCCTTTCGCTTGGCATGCAAATTCTGAAATTCATGAACAGCAGAGAATTTTATCACATTGAGGCCGTTTGGAAGGACTCCATCTGGTTTGCGTTTAAGAAGATGTTCACTCTCATAGGCAGTTATATGGGAGACAGTTGTGAATACGTCTGCCGAGTGAGCTGCTGCACGCTCGATACAATAACGATGATAAATTCCTCGCTTTCCAGCCTCCTTATCTACATCAAACCACTGGAGATTGTTGTAGAAATCGACGGATCCAGCACAAAGGTATCTTCCCAAAAGAGTAGCATGGGTGGTAAAAATCGTAGTCACATCAATGTGTCGTTTAGAACAAAGAGGTAAAGCAATACCAGCTAACCATTCGTGGAAGTGAGCTACAACTGCTTTCTTCCTGTCGTGGAAGACATACTAAAATAATTTAAAGTGTCAGTTGACGTAATGGGAGAAGATAATTTAAACTTAGACTTTTTGGTTGACAACTTACTTCACCGAGAAACCACGCTACCAAATACCCCAGGATAAGGGCATCACGTGTTTCCAAATCCCCGTCAGGAACGGGAATTCCACAGGTCTTCCAAAGGTCATTTTTCCATTCGCTCTCAAGATAATATGCTGAACCCAAGTCGAATAAAACGACCCTCGGAGCGCCTATTAGCCTCTTAGTTAATATTCACTTTCTTTTCTGTCCTGAGGGAAAAGACAAGGGCTCAAAAAATTCCCTACCATCGATAAGCCATCTTCCGTAGAGTACATTTATTCCACGTTCACGCATAGAACGGAGAGTTTCGACCATTGCAGGTTCCGTAGGAGTGAGCTCTTCAACCTCAAAACTAGCCTAGATACTGGTATTAATACAGACAAAATAAACGGAAGAGATTGCCAGATTAAAGCATGGTACGGGTTGGGAAGTCATAGGGAGCGCTTAGCATGGTCTGTACTTACATTGGCATGATTTAATGGACCGAGAAGACAGTAGCGTTCTCTATATTCAGCGACCGTCATAGGAGCTTTGGATTTGAGAACCGTATAGATTCCGCCCACTACCAGAACGAACCATTTGTCAGTCAGTCAGAACACACAACCAACGAGACCACCACCAAAAAGCAAGAAATAAAGGGGGGAAGGGAGGAATACTCAAGAGTATCTTTTTGCTTCGAAAGAAGTGGCTAGGCAGTGAATTTCGGTAGTGAATTTCCAACTGACTCACCTTTATTAGCAACCTCTGTGGATACTTCAAAAAGCAGATGGTTTTTCACATCTCGGGAAGGTGAAGACATGGCAAAGACGTTTGGTAGTTCAACGCGCGAATAGGCCTACCTAAACGCTAGTATATAAGGGAAAAAATGGTGAAGAAAGCAGGCACAAGAGAGGTGGGTAAAAGTGTGATGCTCAGCGGGGGCGGGTCAAAAAGGGCCCCGAATAACTTGAACGGGCTAATAAGGTGGGGTGGAGAGCCAATTGGGACAAACCTCCGAGAACTCGACCCAAAGCATATGAAACCTTACTCTTCTCGGTTTTACAGCAGTCAAGGTTACCAAACTAGTATGCACCGTAATTTGGATGTGTCATTTTGAATCTTTTTTTGGTGAGATGATAATTGGACTACAAAATTAATTTCCCTCATAGCGAGTTGTAGTAATTTTGTTTTTCTTTTCAACTGGCGTGTAACAGAAGGTTTATGGAACATACTTACATATTCGATAGAGAATTTGGTTTATAATTCCGATTAAATAAAGAAATAGACACGAGATTTTGTTACACTAAGGCTTGCTTGAATGTTTAAAGAAAAAAAAACCTACATGTTACTCAAGCGCAAAAATGTGAAAGAAAACATCATAAAGAAAGGACGCCTCCTTAAAAGCCATAACTCACACGTAGCTACAGGAAACTTAAACAAGTAGCACCTACCAAATTTTGCCTATTTTCTACAGAACTTTTGACATTTCGTAATCTAAATCACAGAAAAGGATTCTCTCTATGCATAAATATGTACATTGATTAGATACGCCGTCTGTTTGGAGACCTTGTTCCTCCAAATTTGATCCTGGTACCATCCGCAACAGAGACAATATTCTTTGATATTTTCAATCCTTCTCGACCAGTAAGAGCCTTTTCAAACCCTTGACGTAATCTTCCTGAACCACGTAGAATGAGAGCGGTAGGTAAAGTCAAGAATCCTTTTTGCTCCATTTTATCAAAAAATACTGCGGCAGTTCGAAATCCTGCTTCATACTCGCCTCTTTGCATTCCCTTAAACCCTGCAGCTCCGCATGAAAGGCACATGCGGACCTCTTGGGGCTTCCGAACAGCTCTCACAAGAGACTCTTGGAATTCTGCTAGGGTAAATTTTGATGGATCTTTGTACGCTTCGATCTGTCCTTCAATCTCATATTCCGAGGTCAAGGTTAAGACCATATTGTTCTTTGTAAACAGAGCATGTAAAATTTGCCTTGTGTAAAGCTTTGTTGGCTTCCCGGCTTCTGCGCTTCGACTTGTATTCATCGGGTCAAATCCTCTTGCAGATGCCTTCCGCCCACTAACATTGCCGAACCGCGCACGAAGTGACTGGCTCATAGATGTGTCTGAGGAAGAGCTATTATACCGTTTATGGCCTGGATGGCTATCTGGGCTGCACGTGGTGCGGGCAAACGAAGGCAAGAAACATTGTCCACCAATTCGAACCCTCGAGGATCCTAACAGAGCGGGTATAAAATTCGTTCTGATAAGCTGCATGATGAGCTGCCTAGGTAATAGATTGAAACGACTGGATAAAGGTTCGCCAAAAAGAAATTTTGCCTTGATTAGTCCCAACCCAAACCACACAGAAGGCATCCCAGTTTCCAGAGGTTTGCACCATTCATATAGTCCGTTCATGATGAATGGTGCCTTTTTCGATACAGCATTGGAAGAATTGAATTTGATCAATTAAATTATAGTTATTTTAAATTTCTTGTTCTGAAGATCAATACCTGCTGGGGCTCTATGAATGTCTAAAAGGATTACTATAGTGGTGCATCGTTCGAGGATATGGACTGTTGGATATATTAAAAACCAAGGGTTGGGTATATACAGTTAACATTACTGGAACGATAGTTATAAACTGCCCGAGATCATGTTCTTGGTTTATGAGTTTTTGACGGCCATGTCTAAACTCCTCGGTAATGCTGTTTAATTTTGCCTTATTAGTGAATCGAGCCTGTTAATAGTTACCGACAAACTCTCAGCACCAGGCCGAGACATTGTGAAATTCGGTATAATCACTCGGCTTACGGGTGTCTACTTTAGTACTGGTATTATCAGTGTTGCCGCTTTGTGCATGCTTAAGCACGCGACTAGGCAGCAAACTGGGGTACGAATCAAGACTATATCATGTCTCTACAGCTGAGTGCGTCTAATAGCATCGCAGTATATGTAGACTGAAACGGTCCAAGCGAACTTTGAAACATGTTTTAAATATACACCAAGCTACGTTGATGTGAAAGAGCACAAACAACCAAAACTCTCAATGTTTCGTCTTCAATTACCTCTTGTACTCCTCGTTTTGCAGATTGTCTCATGTGCTTGGGCAGTTTCAATTGAGGAGACTGATCAACTGGCTAATTCCACGGCGGCCATTGAATCGCAAGGATATCCAATTCAATTTGTGGAGGGCTCAGAAGCAGACCAGCACTTTGTTTCTCAACCTCAAAATGAGAAAAAAGGATTGCGCGAAAGATTGTTGAAGAGATGGCACCGTTCTTTCTCCTCCCATATCGAGATGAATTTTCAAAGCTCTAGTTCTTTCAGTTTTTCTGGGTCCGGGCGTTCAAGTTCTTCTCACTATTGGCGTTCAAGTTCTTCGCACACCTCGTATTCAAGTTCTTCGCACGATTCAGAACCTGGGCATCCAACTTCTTCCCACAATCCGCAATTTCCGTCATTGGAATGTGGCGGATTATGCCAGGTTCCTAGTTTAGTTGTCTTCCTCACTAACCCATCCGTATGCTTTTCTGCCCAATGCGGTGGTGGCTGCTATTATCACAGAGTTAGACAAATTGCTGCTTTCCAGGCTCCCCTAAGTCTTTTCGGCCAAGTCCAGAGAATCGATTGTGAGCTTGCTCAAGCTAGATGTACTCACGGATATGGCGGTCAATTCGTTCCTCAAAACTCTTGCACGCCGTTTCTCTAATTCTTAGCTTGTCCATTATTTCGTACGTTTGTTATTTCGGTTTCCTTTCTGAACCCCATGAGGTTTCCAGCTTTACATTTCATTTGATTACGACTTGAGTTCCAGATGTACAATAACAAAGGTCGTTTTTCTATTCTTACAAATATTATCTTTGTTATGATGATGCCCCCCCTTTTTTTTTTTTTTTTTCTTTTGTTTCCTGTTTCCTTCCGTGTTTATACACTTCGATGCTGTTGCTGTTAAAGACCCGAGAATTATATGGGGAAATCGTTATAAAGTGAAATTCGATTGTACTGCTATCGAGCAGAAGTCCCAGATAGATATGGAAATAAAGAAGCTTCCACTCGCCAGGCACTCCAAAACAGATTAAAACGTCCTAGTAATAAGCAAGAAAATCCACTGTCAACTATAGAACTTTGGTTTTTAGGTCAAAGGAAAAAGGATCTGCACCCTATCAATTAAGTCGCTGGTCGGCTATGAATGGCCGGGTGCACACATAACCTCCAAAATCGTGCACCGCTGAGTTAGGTACGAGGGATGTTTTCGTACAGGACGCAGGGATTTAACGGCTATTCAGTCAGTTATTCTCCTTATTTTGATTCCCGATTGGCTTGTGCTGCATCGTCGAATTTTGGATTGGTGGGAAATGGGCGACTTTATATTCTAGAACTCACTCCGCAGGGTATTACATGTCACAAATGGTTTGACACTCAGGATGGGTTGTTTGATTGTGCCTGGTCTGAACTCCATGAGAATCAAATTGCCGTCGCATCTGGAGATGGTAGCATTAAGCTGTTCGATATCGGACTTAACGATTTTCCTACCCAAAGCTGGCAGGAACACACGCGTGAGGTCTTCTCTGTCAATTGGAATCTTGTGGAGAAAACTACTTTTTGCTCTTCAAGCTGGGACGGGGCTATCAAGATAGTAAGTGGAGGTTTATCAAGTTATAACTATAATTCTTTAATGGAATCAATTCTAATCTTGTTTATCTAGTGGTCACCTTCTCGGCCCCGATCATTGATGACACTTGTACCTAGAAGAGCACCGCCTTCGTGTACTTATACTGGCATGTTTTCACCACATGACTCATCTGCTGTGGCATCTTGTTCTTCAGACTCTATGCTGCGGATATGGGACGTAAGAGCACCGGAGCCAGAAGTGTCATCAATACTGGCTCATAACGGTGCCGAAGTATTAACCCTCGACTGGAATAAGTATCGACCAACTGTGCTTGCGACGGGGTCCGTCGATAGAAGCATACGGGTCTGGGATGTGAGGCAGCCGACTTCCCCCATTAATGAGATGTTGGGTCATGAATACGCAGTCAGAAGAGTTTCTTGGTCCCCACATTCTGGTGAGATCTTACTGAGCGTATCTTATGATATGACTGCTAGAATTTGGCAAGACAGTACTGGCCAGCAGCAGAATTTACCGGGCCCCCGTATGATTAAACATAGGCGCAATATGCTGGGGGTGTTTGATAAGCACACAGAATTTGTTACTGGCTGTGATTGGAGTATGTTTGGCACCCCAGGATGGGCTTGCACTACAGGGTGGGATGAGCAGGTTTTTGTGTGGGATGCAAAAGCATATGGCATGTAAAATAGAAGGATATGCATTCAGAACAAGAAGAAATTGCTTTAAACCGATATTCAAGGAGGTTTGGTTGGTAGTTGCCGTTTTTGGTTGAAAGCCCAATAGAATGGTAAGCCGATGTTCTGTAACTTAAAAGTTTTGGGAACAAAAAAACAAACCCTAAAATAAAAGTCACAAATAAGCAAACCCTGGACGACGCAACAATTTCACCCAACGCAGAAGCAGAGAGGCTTAAACCTTTGAGGTGCAGGGAATCGAGAAAGACACTCAACCAACAAACCCATCCACTACAATTTCAGCAATGTCGTCTCGTCCGACCGTCGCCGTCTATTCCATCTCTGAGAACAAGCAAGCCTCTTCGGCTGTGCTCCCTGCAGTTTTCACTGCTCCTATCCGACCAGATATTGTTCACACCGTTTTCACCGGGGTCAACAAGAATAAGCGACAAGCTTATGCAGTATCTTCAAAGGCAGGCCATCAAACATCTGCTGAGTCGTGGGGTACAGGTCGAGCTGTTGCCCGTATTCCCCGTGTCTCTGGAGGCGGTACTCACCGTGCTGGACAGGCTGCTTTTGGTAACATGTGCCGATCTGGACGTATGTTTGCACCCACAAAGACATGGCGAAAGTGGCAGACTAAGGTGAATCTCAATGAGAAACGATTCGCCACAGCCTCTGCTATCGCAGCTTCAGGCGTTGCTCCTCTTGTTCTTGCTCGAGGCCACCGTGTCGAACAGATCAACGAGGTTCCTTTGGTTGTCGCTGACGAGATTGAAGGACTTGCCAAGACTCGGGAAGCTGTAGCTGCACTCAAGGCTCTCGGTGCTCACTCTGATGTCATCAAGGTCATCAAGTCCAAGAAGGTTCGAGCTGGCAAGGGTAAACTCCGCAACCGTCGTCATACTCAACGACGTGGGCCATTGATTGTCTATGGTGAAGATAAGGGACTGGTCAAGGCTTTCCGAAATATTCCTGGGGTTGAGACAGCTGATGTCCGTTCTCTTAGTCTTCTTCAACTTGCTCCCGGTGGACATCTTGGACGGTTTGTCATCTGGACTGAATCTGCCTTCAAGCTCCTTGACCCAGTCTGGGGCTCTGAGACCACTCCTTCCGCCAAATCCGGCTACTCTCTTCCCAGCAACATAGTCGCTAATGCCGATATCACTCGGATTATCAACTCTTCAGAAGTCCAAGCTGTTGTACGACCAGCCGGACCTAAGCACCAGAAGCGGGAATTAGTTCTTAAGAAGAACCCTCTCAAGAACAAGCAGGTCTTACTCCGTCTCAACCCTTATGCCAAGGTTTTTTCGGAGAAGAAGCTTGGATCTCAAAAGGCCGAGTAGAATAAAGATAATCATTTTGTACGAGGTGGATCAGAAAAAAGTTTGTACTTTATGCGAACAATGTTAATCATAAATGAATCTTAATCGAAAGTAGATGCGTAGTTTTACGGGTATGTATGCTGTCATGAAGGGTAAGTAAAATGTGTGGAAAGAAACCATGTTGCGTACACTGGTTGGAAATTGAATCACCTCCCAGAACGAGTTTATTGACGGTTGTGGTGTAGAAGAAATTACGGCATTGGGCATATTTCCATTTTTATTTCCGTATTGGCCGATGGGCATTGGAAAAATAGCAAACACACATTAACTGTCCCTAGTAAAGAGAGGTTTATATGGGGGCAGCAATAACTTGTAGCCGTACCAAAGACTATCTATCTTGTTACCATACTACAAAAGTTTGGCTCATTGCAAATCAATAATGATCTATGCTTGAATTGTCTAAGCTCTCAGACTAGTGGGAAAAATTAAACAGCAAAAACGCGACATCTGATCTGTTTGTCAAGTTATAAATATAGAAATCACCATATTCAGTTTCTTCGCGTCTCCGAGCTATTCCTAATTGGGTATGCGACTATTTCCTAATTTGGATCAAGATCATCAGGGTAACACCCCCCCATCTACCTGATTTTCCCTCTCTCCCATGGAGCTCAATTGCTGCTCTTCACCCACCCCCCAAGAAGAAAAAAAAAAAGATCTGGTGAAGCGGCAATAAGATATACCATAGCTCTCGAGAATCTTTGGCCCAGAACTCTCATTTGTCACTTTAATTTTTTCCGTCCACGTTTTAACAGAGTTACGCTCGTTTTCGTGCTTTGAAATAATTCCAAGTTTTTTTCTTTTCGCCCGGGTTCGGTTTGCCAAGTATGCTACTACGAGGCCGAAACCTGAGGCCAAGCAGCGTCTTGGCTAATATAACGCCTCAGAGATTTTTGACATTCTTTACAATATTCACTGCTTCTCTATGGCAGACTGCAAATGGGTTAACAGTGACCGTCGGAGATAATGACTCCATTTACAATGCCAGTGCCGCAATTGCTGAGGGGCTTTTGCACTACTATCCCGTGTACATGAATCAATCGGGAGCTATCTATGGTATGATGACTGATGGGTATTATTGGTATGAATCGGGTGCTGCCTTTGGTAGTCTTCTGGACTATTGGTTTTATACTGGGGACGACCAGTATAACTCTTTGATTACTGATGCTCTCCAAAACCAATGTGGCCCAAATGCTGACTTTATGCCTACCAATCAAACTGTCACGGAGGGTAATGATGATCAAGCATTTTATGCCTTTACTGCTCTCGCTGCCGTCGAGCGTAATTTTACCAATCCACCTGCTGACAAACCACAATGGCTTTATATGGTCCAGGCCGCGTTCAACACCATGAAAAAACGGTGGGATACCAGCTCTTGCAATGGCGGTCTCAGGTGGCAGATCTTTGCCTTTAACAATGGTTATGATTATAAAAATACTGTCTCCAATGGATGTTTTTTCCATCTGGCTGCCAGACTTTTTCGTTATACTGGCAATGACAGTTATTTCGAATGGGCTGACAAAGCATATACCTGGATTGAACAGACAGGATTAATAGATGATTCCTCATATAGTGTTTATGATGGTGGAACCGTTCAGACCAATTGCTCCACCATTACAAAGTGGGAATGGACTTATAACTATGGCTTGCTCATGGCCGGGTCCGCCTATATCTATAACACCACTGGAAACACTACCTGGCTGGACAGGACGATGAACTTTGTCAACTCGTCATCTGTGTTTTTTGCAACCAATGGCATCATGGAAGAAGTCACTTGCGAACCTACTTCAAAATGTAACACTGATGAACAAGGGTATAAAGCTTATTTCTCTCGATTCATGGGTCTCACTATTCAATTGGTACCTGCTACTGCTGATACTTTGATGAGTCGGTTGGAAACTTCGGCCGTCGCTGCAGCCGCACAGTGTAATGGTGGATCGGATGGAATCACTTGTGGTACTAGCTGGATCAATTCAACCTGGGATGGGACTTGGGGTCTCGGTCAGCAAATGTGTGCTCTAGAAGTTGTACAAAATCTTCTTGTGACTCAAAAGCCTGCTCCATATACTGCGACAAGTGGTGGATCCTCAGTGGGTTCGTATGATGCAGGAGATAACTCCAGTACAGATGTATTTGGCCGGCCATATCGGGCAGCTACCACTGGTGACAAGGCTGGTGCTGGTGTTATTACTGCTGTCATCATACTGGCAATGATTGGTTGCTCGTTATGGATGCTCATATAAGGAAGAAAAGAAAAAGAGAATAAAAATTGATGCATGTCTCTCTGCTCACTCACCTATGGCTGAGAGACAAGAGAAACGAGCAATATATATGCCTCTTAAAACATTTTCAATTCCAATTTTTCTTCCCTTTTTTTTGGTTTTATTTCTGAATTTTATATTTTCTTGTTGATCTGGGGATGGCAGGGACAACAACAACTTGCTTGCTTTTAAGCGAGAATTGCTGCGGGCGTTGGATATTTGTCTTTCCACCTTGTGCAAGTGTGTGTGAGAGAGAGACAAAACACTTTCATTTTTCCTATGTTATTTGTGTATTTCGGTTATTCTTTTTTGATCATTTTTTGCCCCTGTGTGTTTTTTTATTTTTTTTTTTTTGAATTTTTCTTTTGTGTGCTGAATTGGCGTTGGTAAAGTAAGATCAATATTGACGGCAAAAATATGCAAGAAGTTGCTGATACTTGGCTGCTTCTTGCTGTGTACTTTTTTGAAATAGTTGAAGCAAAGAAAAAGAATGATTTTGCATACATACGAAATCTACATTATATATATGAAGAATTGCGCTTTTCTTTTAGTTTCATTTTAAAAGACATACAATACCTCTCGCTCTCTTCCTTGTGTGGGGAGAGGCGCAGAATGAAGTTTCTGTTTTACGCGATGCCAATAAACAGATCATGTCCTAAAAGGGCAATATACAATATGGTTGCTATGTTGGCGTGCTGAGAAAGAGAGCCAAGACAACAACAAACGCACCTCCCTTAGTCAGAAACCGGACCTGGAATCCATGGTAGAAGATGCCAAGCACACAAGATGATATAGGAAAAAGGAGAGCCCAGAAAGTATCAAGCTGGAAGGGAGGAGGAGGAGGAGGAGGAAGGGGCGCAGGATATGGATCATTATAGTTATTTTTACCAATCATCTCTGCTTGTGGTAGTTTTTAATATAACTATACCTTACGGACGAAAGAGCATATTCTTTTCTAAATTAAGAGCTCAATTACGTTCTATAGTCTTCAAGGACTTATTTCGTTTAAATCATCCCTGTGTTTCTCCTTCAGCATATGCAAATACTGATTCTGTCGTTGCCCGTACACAATTAAGAGACATTCAAAACCTGTCAATTTTTTATATCCTTTACTTTCGTTTTACTGATACTACTGCCGGTTGTTATGCGGTTCTCTCTCCCATGGTCACCCGTGGTTCTTATTATTTTCTGCACCGGCATGGCAGTAGGGATACAGGTCGATGTTGAAAGTCCCGATTCAATCAAGTCAGCCGCTTCGACACTCGCAAACGGGTTACTCGACTATTACCCGGTACACAAGGACGAGCCTGGTGCGGTTTACGGGTTGTTTGTTGGAGGTTATTACTGGTATGAGGCTGGAGCCGCTTTTGGGTCCCTCATCGACTATTGGTATTACACTGGAGACGACCAGTACAATGACCTCATTGTAAAATCGATATTAAATCAGATTGGAGATGATCAAGACTTCATGCCAGTTAACCAGACATTAACTGAAGGTAACGATGATCAGGCCTTTTGGGCAATGACCACAATGAGTGCTGCCGAACGCAACTTTACAAATCCCCCACTAGATGAACCTCAATGGCTATACCTTACCCAAGCAGCTTTCAACACAATGAGAGAACGATGGGATATGAGAACCTGCGGTGGAGGGTTAAGATGGCAAATTTTTGCCTTCAATAACGGATACGATTATAAAAATACCGTCTCGAATGGGGCCTTTTTCCATCTTGCTGCACGCCTCTATCGATACACAAACAACGACACATATTTGGAATGGTCCCACATCTCTTGGGACTGGATGGTCGATGCAGGGTTTATAACTCCCGATTACGTTGTCGTGGATGGTGCAAATGTCGCCAACAATTGCTCTGAAATCTCTCAATGGAGATGGTCTTACAACTATGGATTTCTCCTTTCTGGAGCTGCTTACCTTTATAATGTCACTGGAGACACCATTTGGCAAGATAGAATGCTTGGGCTTGTAAATTCCTCAGCTTATTTTTTCAGTGACCAAGGAATCATGTATGAACGGACGTGCGAACCAAGCAGAGCTTGTAATACAGATATGCAAGCTTTCAAAGCTTATTTTTCTCGTTTTATTGGGCTGACAATGCAAGTTGCCCCAGAGACCATTGATGTTTTACTTCCTCGATTGAAGACATCTGCTCTAGCTGCCGCTGCAAGTTGTTCTGGGGGCACAGATGGGGTTACGTGTGGAACAACGTGGGTCAACAGTGAGTGGGATGGCACCTGGGGATTAGGTCAGCAAATGACTGCATTGGAGGTTATGATAAACATATTGGCGCCAGCATCAGGCTCCCCGCTCACCCCAGAAACTGGAGCGACATCCAACGGATCGGCGGAGGCTGGATTAAAGTCAAGTAAAGATATATTTGGTCATCCTTATAGAGACCCTACAATTGCTGATAAGTCTGGAGCTGGAGTAATAACTGCTGCTGTTATCTTGATGCTACTCGTGGTGTGCTGGTGGATGGCTGTGTAAATTTCCACCGACGATTTGCTCCTTTTTTCTATTGGCATTGTTT
>JAJMFB010000034.1:0-101861 GCA_030574495.1 Trigonopsis cantarellii
AGTGGTGGAAGTAGAGACGGTGTTGATAGAAGACATTGTTGTAAAGTTGAATAAGATGATTGATGAGAATTTCAGGACAGATTAGTCCTCTTTTATAGACGGCCCAATGCTGTATACATTTGGATGATGTGGAGCATGACCTCCTCAGATTAAGCCGGGAATTTCCTTATCAAAGACTTTGACAATCAAATACAATTGTATTGTTCCATAAGGGTAGAAGATTTCAAAACTGAACAAACTCTCTTAATCAATTTCATTGTCCACCAAGATCCCTATTGTTCCTTTACATAAAGGTCATGTTAATCCTAGAGTCAACAAGAGCATTGTTGAATGCTTTGTTACTTGTTGGTTAGTTTTCGAAGATTGAGCTTATCCAAACGAATACTAGACTCTGGAATAACAGTGCAAGGGACACAGTTGTTTTTCTGGCCATTTTGAAAATCAATACCATAGATATCGAGTTTTGAAAGGTAAACTTGCTAATATGCCGCTATGCAATCAAGTGGGTTTTCTGTAGAAGTTGTCCATTACGAAAAAAATAAAGAAGTTTCGGAGAGGCATGACCCTGACTAAATTAAGCTTAAACTGAGTTTAGTTAAATAGGTTTCTCAAAATTGCAACGCCTTACCACAATTGGTAACTCCATAAGCGGTAATCATGGAGAGTCAGTAGCCGGCTTGCAAATAACGTAAGGTTGAAGCCGAGCGATAAGGTAATGTCGCTTTTGCTTTTTTTGTATATGATTAAAAGATAAAAATGGCAACTGCGATTGAAATGTTTGAAGAAATAAAATAATTATAGATATTAAAAATTTGATCTGGCAGCACTATTCTAGATAATCAGACATAAACACCATATTGTCCTTTTTCCAACAGACAATTCATTAATTTGGCTTAGTAGTTTTGACGGTCGATGAATAGAAAAGGAGCTTGTAAATTTTTCATTTTGCTTGGAGATTCTGGTGATTTGATAAGAATGATGACTGAGGTTGCGTTGAGCCAGATGGCACGATGAAAAAGAATTAAGCAATGATGCAACCAGACCATTCAACGCCATCAGCGGCGGCGGCCTTGTAAGTGCAAGTGGTGGAAGTAGAGACGGTGTTGATAGAAGACATTGTTAAAAAGTTGAAAAAGATGATTGATGACAGTTTGAAGTCGACATCGTCCTCTTTTATAGACAGACCAATGCTGTATGCCTCTAGCTGAAGTGGATTGCTTTTCCTGTAACCAGGTCCGGAGTTTACTATCAAAGACTTTGACATTCAAATACAATCATATTGTTCCATAATGGTGGAGAGTTTACAGAGCTAAACAAACTCTTTTAAACAATATCATTGTCCTCATGTCATTTTGGGCTGCATGTGGGCCTCTTAGAACAAACAACCGCCTGATTTGGTGCTCCGATGGTGTAGTGACTAAGCCCAATTCTGACTAATTTTTCAATTATCTTTAGTACTAAAGTCAGTCTCTAGAATCCACTAAACCGCTTTCGGACTAACCGCAAGGGGTAATTCCGACAAGAGAAGAGTAAATCAAGAGACAAAAATACTATTACGGTTGCTTCAGTCAATATGGATCGAGCAGATTATATGATAAAAATATGAATGAAATTTACGGCTGAGAATCTCGTTTTAAAGTAAGAAAAATATTCGATTATAGCCATTAACTATCTGGCAACATTATCTTAAGGCAAACAGATACGAACAAGTAAACTTCTAAAAAATGTTCGACAGAGATGACTTTGTATCTTTCGGAGTTGACGAAGAGGTTGGCATTTTCTCATTTTGTTGAGGTTTCTGATCCACTTAAGATTCAAATTGAGATAAGACAGGCGGCAATACTAAAAAAATTAAGCAATGATGCAACCAGACCATTCGACGCCATCAGCAGCGGCGGATTTGTAAGTAGAGGTGGTGGAAGTAGAGACGATGTTGATAGAAGACATTTTGAGATTGAGTAAGATGATTGATGCCGCTTAGATGGAATTCGCTCTCATATTTATAACTACTTTTTGCAAAGCTTATCTTTTATAAACTGCCCTAATCTGTAAAGTTGTATAGACTAGGAGTAACAATAGCATTGTTCCTTCTTTGAATCTACAGCACTATCTATCCTAGTTCTCTCAGCTTGAACAATAGCATAGTGAGCTCTTAGAATTGACAGGAGAACGCTGATATTCATCATTCTGATTATGCAAGATTGAGAGGCTAGTCGTTGAGACTGTCTTTTTCTCTCCTTGTCTAGTTGATATGCGGGTCTTGTGTGAAAATGTGAGGGATTGATCTAGAACACCCGGCGCACTTTCGTTTTGTTGATCAATAATTGGGTTTACTTTACAGTCCTATTCTTTCACCTATGCAGGTTTTCTAACTTGATTTATCATGTTATGTTTTACAGTCAGTTTACAAATAAGATCAATTTATCGCGCAAATATATTTTTTTTAATGGACATTCGTGTTTTCTAGTGGCATTTATCGACAACGACTTTATATAAACAAGTTGTATTTATTACTATTCAAATCAAATATAATAAAATATGAAGACCTCTATGACTCGGATACATTGTTTAATAGAAAATTTGCTTGGTTAAGGATCCAGATGTAACGTTGAGGAATGTCCTTATTAATGTACTGTATTCAATGCCGAGGATGAAACTAAGAAAAAAGCAAGAAGATTCAAATAAAGGGTTGATTTAGGCAATAATGCAGCCTGACCATTCAACGCCATCAGTGGCGGACGCCTTGTAAGCGGGAGTAGTAGTAGAGGTGATCTTTGTAGATTGCATTTTGTTAAGTTGAGAGAGTCGAGAAGTCTTGAAGTTGAGATTGATCGATGAAGACGAACTGACGATGGAATCATGCCCTTTTATATTATCCTAATAGTCCATTCGGGGAGGACAGGGTCAGCGAAGAAGAGATCCATTGAGCTCATTTCACAAACAAACACAAAGGAGCCCCCACAATTGCATTGGAGCAATAACAGTAAGTGTTAGAGTTGATTGAGTTCTTCGTTTATGAGTTATACAGGCAATGGTATTATGAAAAAACAATGACAAAGAACAATCTGCATTGTATTTGAAGATAGTTGCTTTCAAGGCGATCGGGACATTGTAATTCTTCACAATAAAGGAACAATAACATTGTCAAGATAAGTCCAAGATCGATAGAGCTCGATAAGGTGTCTTCCCATTAATCCATTTTTCAACAGAAGCAAATTGTAATTAGAAATCCTTCTATCAGATTGAATTGAGAAAATTAGCTGCATCATTTCACGGGTGTTGACTTGAAGCCCATGACCACTTGAAATGTCAAGTGGAAACAACATGCTGACCGAAATATAGCATATCTCTTGTTATTTTCTGATGTAAAGTTAATCTGTTTGGCTTTATTGTGATGAAACTTTTGCCGAGGACAATCCTGAAGGTTACACACAATAAGGATTTAAAGATGTCGCGCTGAAAAAGAGTGACAACCAACCATCATAAATCGTAGACTTGTACAGTACACTTGCATACTGTTCATGCGCCACTTTTGTCGCCGCAGGCTTTACTTGCGTGAGTGCGTTAACATGAAATAGGGACGAGTGCCTCGTAAAGGTGGGCATTTTAAGAAAGATTCTACAAGGAACCGTGGCTCCTCTTTTATTAATACCGAGATGTTGACTATAACCTCGATACCATACTATCTGGTAATGCGACTGTGTTTTACGGAAAGATTTTATCGAATACTAAAATTCTTTTTTCAAATACATAAAAAGCAATAAATTATCTAAATCGAATATCCTTTTTGTTTCTCTAACGCAAATTCCTGTTTCTTTATATTTCAGTGTGTTGAGCAACCTGGCAATAATGATGTTTTCTTTGTGCAGTTGGTCCAAAAAAAAGAGTAAGATTTGACGTAACGAAACGGAATTTGAGTGATGGGGCAAATTTAGGCAATAACACAGCCAGACCACTCGACGCCATCGACAGCAGCGGCATAGTAGGTAGATTGAGTGAAAGTATTGACGGTGTTGATGGATTGCATTTTGACGTTGATAAGTTGTTCAGAGTTGAGCGTTTAGGAAAAGGAAGGATCTGACGCCCTATTTATAATCTCTTGTATTCTCAATTGGACAGTGATCAGAGAACAATGCATTCTTTCTCTTTGCTTGTTTTGTTGAAGATACTGTACGTCTACGTGTAGGTATCGGCGTCAAGCAAAGAATTGTTCTTATCGGTCTTTTCTACCATAGCTTGCCTGATGACAATGGTGTTCTGAATGCCATTGTTGAAAGCAAGACAAAGGCTCTACAAAAATCTCTTCCTAATATTAACTTGCAAGAAATAGATAAAAAATTCCCAAGAGAATATTGGATTTTGAAAGATAATTAGTATAAACTTTATTTTGAGAGACGAGCAGTCATTCGGTACATGTTTTATAATGATAATACACAAATATTTGAATAGCGTAGAAGTAAATTGTCTGAAAACGGGAGTTATTTTTTGCTTTCTTTTTCTATCGTCTAATCATGCGCGACGGTTCATTTGCTTCCGTTGCTTGCGAAGTTCCTTTGATTGCTCCTTCTGAGCAGCCTTTCGTTGAGCATTGCGAGGCAAACTAGATAGTTCGGCCCTTTCTTTGCGTTTCTCCTCGGCTTTGGCATCAGCACGCTCTTCAGCTAATTTTGTCTCAGCAGTCTTACGGATTTTCTTCAACTCCTCTTCGCGAGTCGTCTTGATCTTGCGATTGACCTCGTATCGGAAATGTGCCTTGTCAACCAAGACATCGACGAGCTTGATTGCAGCTCTCAAAATTGCCGCTGAATGTTGAAGAGCCTCAGCAGAGTTGGGCATTAGCATCCGAAGATATAATCGTTTTGGGGGACTTGCTTCCAACTCATTCTCAGGACGATCTGAAGGTTGATCAGTGACAGTGAGATACTGGAAAAAGGATTCATTTTGGTCCAGGGATAGAGCAGAAACGAGCTCCGGGGTCAAAAGGGTGTCTGTTATCTCGGCAGCCTCACTCATAACAGCCAAATTGCGAGGAAGGAGCTTGTTATCCGAGGTTCGTGTCAGTGACAAATAATACTTGTCTTTACGGGCCTTCTGCATTACACCTTTGGCAACAACCCCAAAGACAAATGGATCGTAGGAAGTTTTTTCTTGCTTATTGTCTGATGGAGCAATCACAATTTCAGCAACATCTTGGGGCCAAAATTCATAGGAGTAGAAAATTGCAAAAAGGTACTCAATTGCCAATGTCATGGTGTTTTGACGGCCTTTTAGAGAAAGGGTTGCCCGAAGCCAAGAAATATTATCTCTGCCTGTAGCGTAAGTAACAAACTCATCCTGTTTGACCTCATCAAGCAGCTTCTCGGGGTTTCCACGAGCATGAACTCCGACTTGATAAAAATTTTCCTCGAGGACGGGCTTGTGAACTTCGAGCCAACGGTTGAGCTTGCGCCTATTGAGAAATCTTCCAAAAAAGTGCAGAGATGTAAACACCACTATAAAGCCGAGAATGATGATCTCATTCTGCCAATTATAAGCAGTCAGCCTTCCCAAGAGAGTAGAGGGAATCTCATCTGGGGTGGTAATTGGGCTTGACATATAGTTAGTATCCCCGCAGATTCCACTGATAAGTAAATGAAACTAACCTCGAAGGATCTGAAGAGTCAGGTGCTGTCCCCGGGGAATAGGCACCAAATTCTTCCTCCTTTTCGCTTGCCGAAGCTAACTGAGCCAGGCAAGCAGCTGCAAATATGAGAGCTGAAGTCATTAATAAGCCTTGCTTTTCTCCGAATGAGTTTGGCTGACGTTCTCGAGATGGAGGTAGTTGGGAGTTGAGGACCCTCACTGACAAATTTCTGTTTCCACACCGTTCAAGGAAGACGACGTGAAGTGTTGAAAGAGGGCTTAAAAAATACATCAGAGATTTTACAGAGAGCTTACATCTTTTGAGTGACGCTAATTAAGCCCTTGTTTTTTTGAGCATGCGCTTTCGCTGGGCTCAAGTTCTTTTTATAATAGTCCTGTAATGAATCGACGGTTTTAAACTTCTTCTACTCATCAATTGTAGAATGTTAATCTTCCTGAAAGGCTTCACAGACACTTGTAGTTGGATTCAGAGAATAGAGATTTGGCTGGGCTTGCTTGTTTGTATTCGTAGACCTCGCTATCGGGAGACGATTGTTAGACCGCTCTTCCTTAATACGTTTCAGACTTGTCAGCTAGCTCTACACTCTCATCTCTACTCTTATCTTTGGTAGTGACATGGTCCATTTAACAAAAAAAAAAGTAATAAAAAAAAGCAAATCAGCGCTTGGACACCCTCGGCCGAGGTAAAGGATACATGTTCAACTGCATTTACTTTGAAATTTCACAGCACAATCATGATCTTACTTAAACTATTAGATCTCGCTTCTATACTTCTGAAACACAAACATAAGACAACTCGCCGTAAGTAGGCCACCCAGGACTCTGGACTGAACTCAAAAGAACAAGGAGAAACAAAGTATGGAGGTGAAGCTGGTGTTTTGGTCGTATCTTCCAGACTTTTCTACAAGTGGGGCATAAACAAGATACCGAATTTCTTCGTTCGTCTCGACATAGGAATTGCGTGGAGATTCCAGTGACTTTGTTTTCTGTGTACCATCAACAGATGTTCTGTATCTATCTTTGACGGTTCACAGTCTGTTTGCAGGGAAGTTAGTTATTCAAGGACGTGTTGCCAAGTCAGTCGTTCACACAGCAACGGGGAAAGTAAACAATGGCTCATCTTCCTCTTTGTAACATTACCTACATCTTCTGAAACAGCAGCAAAACACCCTCCCACGCGTGGAAAAGTTGGAATTTCATGTCGAATGGATCCTATACTGAAAAATGATAACTAGAAATCTTCAGAGTCCAGCCTTAAACATACAAACTCAGGATTCTCCTGTTGCGGACTCCCTCAGTGATCCAACCACCATAATAGCTCAACTTGAAGCAGAGCTCGCAGAATTCCAGGCATCTTCTCGAGAACTCGAGTCAGAACTTGAACAAGAACTTGAAGAAGCTGATAATAGGTACCAGAAAGTGATACGAGAAAAACAAGATTTGTTTGAGCAAGCGGCTAATTGGAAGGTATATCTTGTCGATAGCGATTTTATTTCTTGCCCATGCCAACCCCTCTCTAACATAATTATGTAATAGACTAAATACAATGAACTTATCCGAGATAATACTAAAACTACGACTAGGTTACATGGAGAAATCGACTCACTTCGAAAAAACTGCAAACAGTTACAGGAGAGTCTGCGTGATCTCGAACTGAGCAATGATGATATGGAACAAAGGGAAAGGTGAGATATGTTTGAGGTATTCCAGGAATAAATCAATATGCTGACTATTCAATTGATGATGTTTAGAATTACTCAATCTTCATATTCAATACTCTCTTCACAATACGAGTCTGCTCTTGAGAGCATAGGGCTTCTAGAATCCGATCTAGAAGCTAAACAAGGACTAGAAGATCTGCTACAACATACGAAGGACGAGCTTAGAGATATCAAGGAAGAGATAAAAATCGTGTCCGAGAGGAACCTAGTCCTGGAGAAAGAAAACTCAGAATTAAGGTGTAAACTGGAGAAAAATAATATAGTTTGCAAAGGAACGGCTTTGCCCACTGAAATAATATCATTCCCAAACCGTTTAAAGCAGCAGCCAACAGACATATTTTCCAACAAGGAGAACATTTATATGACGATGCAAGAACGACCACAACATCTAGATACAATAACCGACTCACCAGACTCTCTAAAGAAACTACAAAACAATCCGAGGGCTTCAATACGACAATCTAAGAGCATGCGGCAAATTTATGGTATGCGAGGTCAAGCTAAGCTAATCCAAAGACATCTCGCTACTTTGCGCCGAGATGGGCGAGTAGTATCAGCTCGGAGGAGATCTCCACCAATGTCGCCATCCGATATTAAGCAAAAACGAACAGCGTCTTCGGGAACTCACCGGTTGATCCTTCAGGCTCGTTCTCCTCAGGTATTGTTGAAGTCTAGCCAGGTACTGAAAGACACCTTGCGGCAACATCAAGATGACCTCGATAATGAAGTCTCTGCGCAAGAAACTAAAACCAAAGTAAGCAAGAGAAGAGAGTCTGAGAGGCATGTCCGCAAAATTAGCGATCTGGCTGCCCGAATACCTGAACCTCTTGAAGATAAACTCTTTCCGCGTTCTCAAAGACGTTCCAGTCTAGCCAATCCAGTTTCGGCAGCTCCACGCAAGGATCTTCCGGTGAAATCAAGTCTCACTGCCCCTCAATCAGTTGATGAAGAAAATGTTGACCCCACTGACAGTTTGAAAAGGCAGCATACCGCCCAGCAATGCACTAGAAAAGAAAACGAAAAGACTTTGGCAATTGACGAGGATTGTTTAGCCTCGAAAAACTCTGGCCCGCCCCGGCGATCACATCGAACTTCAGAATCATTTCTTCCGAGATCACATGCACTTCCATCCTTATCGACCCGGCTAACTAAACGCAGCAATGACGGCGACAGTTAATTGGTCGATTTACTTTTCTCCAATCTCTTAATTATTTAGACTACACCCCTTCTTTTTTTTGATTTTTACGGCGCGCTGTTATTTTACCAGGTGACTAGGCGTTCTTGACTTTATATTTTACACAATATATCCGGGGTAATGAGACACAATATTCCTAAGTGTGTTTAATCAGCACGCTTCCGCTATATTTCTCCAGCCTTCCCGTATGAGTTCCCATTTCGTAGTGCTATGCTGATCTTCAGAAATATCGGGATCGGTCGGGGTTTGAGAGCCAGGCGGGCTCAAGCTTGGAGACCGCCGATGTGGGTTGTCGTATTCTCTTTCAACAATCACATACTTTTCCCACCGAGCGGATCGGGTCCAAATGACTATAACGCTATCTTCTCCACTCCATCCGACAACTCCAGGTTCCTCGGCAACTCTGGCGGAAACAAAACTCCACTCGGAGGAAAAGTATCGAGGCATTAATGGAACTTTGCCTAAGATATGTCGCCGATTCGAAGATATCGCCGACACACTATACACATGCAAAGTGCCTTTATCAGACAACAATGCTAACCTACTTGAGGAATGAGAAAAGCTTAAAGAGTATATGAAGGCTCGATCCAACCCACGACGAAACTCGTGCAGCAGGGCCGTCGTAGCAGATACGTGTATTCTGATTATGGTTCCCTGTCTTTGTCAGTTTAGGCTCATCTGCATTGCTAAAATGAACAGAGTTAACTTACTGTATCGCTTGCACTAGCAACTAAAGCTCCATCCATGCTGACTGCGAGACACTTAATTGCACTTTTGTGCGCTTTTATTATGGAAATGAGGTTCCGTTCTTGCCCCTGAGGCGACAGGTCCACAATCTGAATTTGCCCTTCTGTACGGGCTGGGAATACCAGTATACTGTTGGAGAGACTGCAGACGCCCAACGGATTGTCGGCTGTTTCGTAGACCGCCAGAGGTGCTGGCGGTGATGCAAATGTATATATGTGTATTTTAGAACGTAAACACACGACAATGTGCGTTCGTGATAAGATCACTCGAAGTGCGGGGGAAAGAAAGTCGATCGAAAGAGCGGCTTGGTGCTTTAAATCGTCCCATATGACCACCTACAAAATAGCACAACAATCAGCCATGTACGGCCATCTCCGTATTAATGTAGGTCACCTTACTAACCTTGTTTTGAGGAAACTTTGGTGTTCGTCCTCCGCCGACAAGTGCAAGGTAGTTTGTTCGGTAAAGCATCTGAACAAACCCTATACCGCCATCCTGGAGATCTATACACGTAAGGCATCTCATATTAGCTTAGCCATCAAAGAGCGACACAAAACGGAAACAGTTTACCTCGCTGCACGCGACATTCCATGGGATCCGTATTGTACACCAGAAAGCCATTTTCGGTCCCGACAGCAAAACAGCTTTGATCTTGGTTGAATGAAACGCTAAGTATCGTAAATCGATCAAGCCCTAGCTGATCCTCTGTTCTCAGACTGTGGTGCTTCCGAGCTGCCATGTGATTTCTCTTGTTTCTCTGACGTTGTTTTGGGCGATTTACGTGAAACGTCCATCAAAGTCCCGCGCCCCACGTAGTGGAGCTGAAAGTAAACAAGACAGCTCTTTATTTAGAGCGCGCTCTTTCCACGTTCGTTAACATAAACGGTGAAAAATGGCTCCTAGCAAGGATGACAGTACTGTCCCTTTGAGATATCCCGAGAGCAACGTCTGGCGTTCTTTACTGAACTCATTGCGGGCTACAAAAGACCTAACCACGACAGCTACTCTAATAATTCTCGGTAACGTGCTAATTTAACTTATAGTTTGCTCATGGATGACATCTGCTAATGCTGTTAAAAATGATAGGAGGTGATGAAGGAGCATATTCGGATATCCAAAATCAGCTCTCGCGGCCTTCGGACGATCCAAGTGGGGACCCATATGGGTCTCAAAGATCTCACAGTGAGAAACCCCCCTCACCACTTGGAGTAGGCCTTGGATATTCATATGTACAGTTTTATGATGAGAGCGATAGCCATGGTAGTGTGATAAAGAACAAGTGATCGTTTTGCATGTTGGTAAACTAATATTTGACTTTGCTTTTTCAGACATGATCTCGAGACTTGATATATATACTGCTCCAAGTCCCGAGGATTTATATCTATCCCGTCTTCGGCAAATACTGGATGGGCAAAAAGATCTACAGCATGTTTGTTTTTGTGTGATACTGAACTGGAAGGCTAGTGGAGCCCCATTTTCGTGGGTATCTCAGCTGGCCGCTTGGATTGTCTTCTTGCAACGACTAGCCGATGGCCTAGATCCTGTGCTGGTGGAAAAATGCAAAGAGAATTGTGAGATTTTGTGTATTGAAAAGACTTTTGATAGACAAGGCTGACCATTGCTATACAACAACAAATAGGCCAAAAGATTATACAAACCTATAGATATTCAAATGATGGCCCAGCCTCTTCAGACGATTTATCGACAAGGCCACTAAATTCTCTGATCAACACTGTGCAGGCACTTCTTCCTTTGGATGAAGGACAGTATGATTCGCCGGTGGGACTACCATTCTTTGTTGACGTGGTCAATTCCCAGTACATGACTGTTTTGGAGCGACAACATGGCTGGAAGGAGCAAGACTTTGATCTTGTCCAGCAGTTTATACGAGTAATAGGTCTCAAGCATGGGGCGCCAATACTCTATTCCTTTAGTACGCCTGTGAACGAGGAAGACAGTAATAGCCTTGTCGTGGCAAAGCAGAATGATTCTCGCATCTTACACATCTTGTCAGCCCTTGTCCCAGAGCTAATCAGTCTAGATCACCGGAAAGCCCTCTTAGTGTCAACAAAGCCTCAAGTACTCGACAGGGACTCAGTTTTCGTTCCATCAGGTTGGGACTCATGGGTCAAAATCCAAACTTTACGGGAAGGATTACCCATTAGGGAAATATCAGAGGCATGGCAGGATGCCATTGGACCATCCAAATCAGCTGAAGCAGTAATTGCACTTTATCGACAGCAGTTTGTGGATCTAAATCCTCCAGTTGACGCGTTTTTGTGGTCACCCATCTCTGAGGTTGAACAGGAAAAAGAGCCACCTCTTGAGGTGACTTTGGGCGACTGGCAGGATTTCCTTGTTGAACAACAAGTAATCCTAGATACCATCAAGAGAAAGGATGATGCAGCTAAGCTGTCTGAGTCGAAAGGCGGAGTGAGTCCGTCATCTAGGCTGCCATCATCTCCGTCACAACGGCAAAATGTAGCCAATGGATTAGGTGGAAGCAGCCCACTACGCCTGGAAGCAATTGGTCAAGCAGAAGTGAATGCAGGAAATATTCAGATCACTACGCTCGAAGAAGCCCAACAAAAACGGCAAGAACGCCAGGCGGATCTTGCAACTACTACAACATCCCAACAGCGAAGGCAGAGTAATATGAGCAGTCCTGTGAGCAATATAGATAGCTCTCCGGCTTTCGGGCACCCTGGACGACACGAAAACGAAGCCCTTGCATCGTTTTTTCACAGTATCCTTCAGAGGCGTGGCAGTAGTTCCCCTAATAGCAGCCCGGCAACATCAGCACCAACTAGCGCTGCTACTGCTTCACCAAGTCCACACACTCCCACTAGACCAAGCAAGTGAGACGCACACCTGAATTTCCCTTGTTGGTCGCTCTGTGCCTTCCTTGCTGTCATTGGCGTGCGGCGCTGGTTGTTGATGAGTTGCCTAAACAGGCGTGGTCTGAGCCGCACGAAATACTAAAACAGGTTTACCACCATCGATCGCGCAATTTCTTGGATCCACTGTGTGCTTAAAGCTAGAGAATTCAAGCATGGAAATTAGCTTTTACCTAGGATTAGTGCGTGCGTGCCCTATGCATGTGCTTTGAAGCTTAGTGGTTCTATGGAACAATCAAATCAATGGGATAAGTCGTGGCCAGACTTTTCACTCACTCCAGCTTTTCCATCTATTTTTTCAATTTTGAGCAATTTCCAGACTTATACACAACTGGTTCCTTTTGTGGTGTTATTTTGTTCAGGTCTCCAAGCTATGACGATTGAAGAAGGACTTCATGTTGAGTCTGTGGCAGTTATTGGAGGAGGACCTGGAGGGCTGGCCAGTTTACGAGAACTCTTGGCGGTGGGGATCCCCAATGTAACTGTGTTTGAGCGCAAAGCAGAGATTGGTGGGCTATGGTATGCCGATCTTGCCACCGCGGACCTGTCCAAGGCGATTGATGCACCAGTTCAAGTTCCTGCTACAATTGATCCCCCCATTTCACCGAGCGATATACCGCGAGACATTCTCGATAATGATGATAGCAACAATGATCAAGTTTCTGTGGAACGACAATGTGACAAGGAAAAGTGCATTGAAAGATGGGACGCTGGAGGCGTCTATTCGTACCTTTATACGAATGTCCCAGAGGTAAATAGAGAGTTTTTTTTTTTTTTTTTTTTTTTTTTTTTTTTTTTTTTTTTTTCACTTGATTTCCGAAAATGGCTCAAACTAACTGTTTGCTTCTTTCCTTGATTTAGGATCTCATGAGATTCACTTATACAGATCCCTATCCTCCACCAAAAGATCCGTCAATTCAACCGTTCAGACAGTGTCAGGAAGTTCAACAGCACTTGAAGGAGTTTTTCGGGACGGAAAAATACGATTCTCATATCCGTCGCAATACGCGTGTGGAAAAAGTATTCAAGCGCTATAACAAGTGGGTTGTGATATCAGTTGAAAAAGAAATAGGCAGCAATAAAGAACTTTGGAGACGAGAGACGTTTGACGCGGTCATACTCGCCTCTGGCCATTTCCATGTACCAAAATTCCCACCGTATGCGCACCTTAAGCAGTTCAATGACAACTTCCCAGGCGTCATAGACCACTCTTTAAACTACAGAGACTATAAAAAGTTCGTAGGAAAAAGAGTCCTTGTGGTTGGTCATGGTATATCGGGTACTGATTATCTGCGGGATCTTAGTTCGCTTGTGGCAGGAGAAATTACTATTTCCAGACGATCAGACAATTGGTACTATCCATGGTTAAAAAGAGTGGCCGACTCGGCTGGAATACGACACAAACCACCAGTGACGGACTTGGATCCAGAAACCGGTGAAGCCATCTTTGCTGATGGGACGAGAGAGAAGTTTGACTATATCCTGTTTGCAACTGGGTACTTTTACCATTTTCCTTACCTGGATGAGAAGTATATTCGCTCAACCACCTACCGCATTAAAGACTTGTACTTGCACACATTTTCGATTCAAGATCCAACCCTTATTTACGTGGGTCTCCCTTCAATTGGTCCCAAATTTCTTTCACTAGAGGCACAAGCAGGAGCTGCCGCTGGAGTGCTGTCAGGCAAAACACATCTTCCAAGCAAACAGGAGCAGATAATATGGGAGCAGCAAGAAGCGGCAAAGAAGGATGAGCGGCATTTTCACGTAATCTCAATACCTGAGATGCGTCGACATTTTGACGAGCTCTATGAGCTTACGGACAAAGATGTGCATCCTGTGAATCCCATCGATACTGTTTTTAATTACGAACAGCAAATTGTCAAGGGGTGGGATCGCTCAGAGGCTATATTTTACGCACGAAGAAAATATTATCAGGGCATTCGTGAGCAGCTCGAAAAACAAGAAGAAGAAGAAAGGAGAAAGAAAAAAGTAGAGTTAGCAAATAATTGAACTAAGCAGCATGGAGATTGCTTTTTTATTTTTTATTCTTCATTATTATCCGAAGCAGCTTTTGATAGTTCCATTTTGCTTCTTCAATTTTGGGTCTTGTAAAACTTTTCAAGCTGTATTTGCTGCATGAGCTTCTTTTCTGCATATTTGGTCTGCGTCGCTTTTGATTCTTTCTATTACTATGTTCTACACAAATTAGATGGCAGAGAAAAATTGAAAAAGAAAAAAAGGGGTAGAGTTTAACAGTATTATGTAGGATTAGGTCTCTTGACTTTCTTTTGTTTCGGCAGATTGCGATTGAGAGACCGCTGGATGTTGCTCTGTAGGATGGCTGTCGTCTTGACTTGTTAGTTGTGGCTGAGGCTGTAATTCTGGAATAGCATCAGGCATCTCCTGATCTGCTTGATGTCCCTGTGAGGCAGCATCTGTGGTTTCTTTTGTTTCACCTGCAAGTATTGGTCGATCTTTATGGTCTGCATGGTCGTTGGCTGTAGAAGAAGGCTCCTTTTGTGGTTTAGGGGCGTCTGGCATAGTCATATCAGTGACTGTTTCACTCTGTTGCGGGGGTTGGTCCTGAGATTGCGGCTGTTGTTGTGGCTGAAGGGACGAAGGGCCAGACTTGCCCGGGGAGGATCCTTGAGCTTCCTTCTTGTTGGATGAAAATCCAGATGAGACCATTCCCGGGATCTCTTCACCACCGACTGCCCCTCTGATGTCAGCTGCTGTAAGCTTTGAAGAATCGTCGCGTTTGTCCTTTTCATTGCTCTGGCCATGATGAGCATCGGGATGATTTGAAGCCTTGGATTGTTCTCTAGCACTGATGATGATCTTTTCGAATTCAAGGTAGTCATCCTTATCTCCGTCATCTTCCTCGGCAGCAGGGGAGTTATCCCTACTTTCTTGATCTTCATCTTCGTCAGCTGGAATCCATTGTGGAACCAAGAATTTGTTAGACAGTCTTGTCTCTTCGTCGTTCTCGTTGTTGTTGTCATCGCCAGTTAGATTCCCGTTCCCATTGACATTGCCATTGCTCGTGGCATTGAGTGTACCATCTATACCTGACTTATTATTATTATTATTGTTGTTTGGGTTGAAATAATTTGGGATTGCTCGCACCCGCTTCCATGTTTTTACGGGCTCATCTGCATCGATCGTACGGTGCTGGTGTAAATTGTTGATGTTATTATGCCGCCGGTAATGCGATCTTCTCGTAGACATGGCTTAAGAGAGCCTTCCTTCGGTGTGGAATTGGGGGGTGGACCTTAAAGTACGGTAACAGGTTTTTTGGTGTATCACCGAACGCGACTCCCACCTGGACTAGCCGACCAGACAAACCCTACTTGTATACACTTGTGTACTGTGATATTAGATTGCGTTGATTAGAAGTAGCTGTAAACCATTCCACTGTTTGAATACATGTCGTAAGAAGAATCAAATCTAGATGCCGCTGCTGTTCAGAGTCTTGATATAGCTCGCCTCTATACGTGCAATACACACACGCACAACACACTTTTTTCCTCATCTCACCGCCATTCGAGATATGAATATCAAAACGATACCGTTAACTTGCACAGGGCATTCGCGGCCTGTGACACATCTCAGCTTTTCTCATACCTTAGCAGATGGAGGATATCTTCTACTGAGTTCTTGCAAAGGTAAGCTAGTTAGTATTGATTTTTGTTCTACGCCTTGCTAACGTGCCTAGATGGAATTCCAATGATAAGGGACGGAGTCACTGGAGACTGGTAAATCACTCCTAAAGAACAATTGTACTATAGAGCTTTATTCTAATGTTGGCAGGATCGGTTCATTTCTCGGCCATAAAGGAGCGACTTGGTCAGCGGTTCTCAGTCATGATTCACGCCTTGTCGTGACATGCAGCGCTGATTTCTCGGCGTAAGTATCTGGGATTAAGTGTAAATGTCCATGATGGTACTGACTGTTGTATATATAAGGATTGTTTGGACGACGACCACCGGCAAGCCTCTATTTAGACTTCCCCACAACCATATTGTTCGATCTGCAGCCTTCTGTGAAGCAAAGAATCGATTCATTGTCACATCAAGTCAAGATAAAAAGTTGTGTCTGTGGGATCTTGGCTCCGATGAAAATATTGAAGTTTCTGCTGAAGTTGGTCCTCTTCGAGATCTTAAACCCATATCTACGTGTGACTCTGATGCTATTGGCTATGCCAAAACGGTTCTGTGGACCGAGACAGACTACATATTTACTGCAGGATCCAATAACTCCGTTGGATGGTGGAAGGTTATTACATCTAAAAGTGACGATGACCAAAATCCCATCCCAATATCCTTATCCCTAGAATCTCATACTGATCTCAATGCGCCGTTGGGCCAGTTTCAATTTACCTGTAATGACTCTCTTATAATTGGATCTGCAGGTCATACTGTCTACATTATAGATCCCAAAAAGTGAGCTGCATATTATCTCAAAAGTGGTTTCAACTTTCTTAATACTGACGACAATTTTTACATTTAGACGCGAAATAACTACAAAAGTACCGCTAGACGTCAACGTTTCCAGTGCAGACATTAATAAGGATAAAACGCTTCTTGCAGTCGGAAGTTCTGACGATACTTGGTTGCGAATATATCCCTTTAATGATCTGGTCAAACATCCATCATCATTTGATTCATCCCAAGCCATCACTTCCCAGGCTGTTGCTACTCCACAGGTTCTCAAGTCTCATCATGGCCCAGTACATTCTGTGATATTCTCACCCGACGGTAAAATCTGTGCTTCTGGAAGTGAGGATGGCACCATCCGACTCTGGAAAGTAGTCCCAGGTGCGTTTGGATTATGGAAATCCTAGATGTTTACAATTATAGTCATTACTCAAGTCATACCAAACTTTGCATTTTATTTAGTTTTTATCTATTGTTATTGTTATTACGTAGGATCTCTAGCGAGACAAGCTGAATCGAGCAAAATTGCGCGAGAAAAGACGGTCCATTTTCGTCCGTAAGGCATTGAACCGAGAAAAGGGGATCCCATTGTGGTAGATGAAGGTGGGAATTGCAGTGAGACCACACAGAATAGCTAACGACATTGTAGCGGTTGCCCACCCGTGAGCTGTATTTGTTGCTCCAGATTGCAGTGGTCCTAGGAGGGTACCCAAGGAAAAGGCAACGTTATAAAGTCCATATGCCTGGGCCATGGCACCGCCTGGTCCGAATATTCCCGGCTTCTTCTTCTCGATCCCGTCAACAATACTGTTGATTTCAGCCATGGCCGAAGTCACAGTTAGTGACAGAAACGCCCCTACAAGGGTGAATAAGACACAAAATACAACCAATCCCTTTTCTTTATTGGCAATGCGTAATAAAGCGAAAAAGCAGCACATACCCAGATACCCGAGTGTAGCTGGAAGGCGAGGACCTCGCCTATCAAGCCAAGCTCCGCAGAGAGGGCCGAGAATTAAAGGTGGAAGAGCCATGCAAAAGAATATAAGACCAGCTCCAAGAGAATCAACTCCAAACGTCCGCTCAGTGTAGAGAGGTACAAGAGCATCTGTCGAGGAGAAGCACCAGCCCTGAGTGATTGTCGCCACAAGCGCGGCTATCATCCTCGGATAACGGAGCAGATAAAGAAAAGCAGGCATCTTAATTTCTTTTCGGGTCGCTGCCTCATCTGTCACCACTACTGCTATATCCTCTGTCTCTGGCGCCGATTTTCTGGTGTCTGCGTCTCCATTCCGGAATTCGAATTCGCCTCCGTCAAGCGGTACCATACATATTTCATTATCTGTACTGGGAGGCTCCTCTGCTCCCGAATGAGAATCTTCTTCTTGACGCTCAGCCCAATACTGCTCATAAGACAGTCTGTCTTTCTTTTCGAGCATAAAGAACCTTGAACACAAGTCAAGCCCAATAACTGCAAATCCAATACCAAAGACCGAGTAATACCCTCCAGTCTTATACAGGACCCCTCCAAGAATGACCCCCAAAACGGACCCAAGACCTAACCCCGTGGACACAATACCGAGAGATTTACCAAATCTTTCTGGGGGGATAGAATCGTTTAAAATGGCTAGACCCACGGTCCAGACAAAAGATCCAGAGAATCCCTGAACAAACCGCCCAACAACAAATTGAGATATGTTATGAGATAGGGTTATCACAATAGTAGCGGCAAGGAGGACAACAAGACCATACAAAAGAATCAATCGCCTATTGTTGAGCCGATCAGAGACATATCCTGCAACAGGGCTCCCACTGATAAGACCGACCGAGTATACAGCAAGAGACACTGAGATCCAGTGCTGAACGTTACTGGGGGTCGCACCCATGCGAGATACAAGAGCCTGCGGAGCTATAGGAACAATAAGAGCATACAGAAAGAGATCTGTGAAGACCGAAAGCCATACTGCGACAGTGATGGTAGTTGGACTGCTCCTCGCCCTCACTAGCCCTCGAGGCTGCTTGTAAAACGCAGAATTCATAGCTGCGTTTATCCTGTAAAACACCATAATAGCCCCTCCTCCACTAAATTTACAGAAATAGTCATGACTCGTCAGACGGGCGATGACTTGGTTTTGGTAATTTAGCCCCGGGGCCCTTTTTTCTTTCCTCCCAAACTGGTCAGAACTCCCACGCCTAACCGCCGCTGACCTAATCCTAATTTAACCTTGTCGGAAATAGAAACCCAAAGGTTCACGATCTCCCCCATTTATAGCATATTTGCAGTGATTTGAATTACCAGTTTCTCTCTGATAGACGTTTGATTAATCTCATATTATCAGAATATGTCTGAATCATCTCCTCCACCTCACCATTTCAAGCTTTCCAGAGTATTCCGGGGTCACGGGGATGACGTTAGAGGGGTCAGATTCCCCAGATCCACAACTGTAATCTCATCCTCAAGAGATACAACTGTACGTATATGGCGAGAAGAACCCGGAGAATACCAATGGGATGCGAGGATAAATTACATGTCTTCGAATTTTGTGAATGCAATTGCCTACATTAAAGCAGAGGATCCAGAAGAAGGTAAAGTGCTCATATATGTGTTTTATTTGGCCTCTTTATCGTGTTACCTTTCTCTTTTCTAACATGATAACTAGACATGATTGTTTCTGGTGGACAGGACAAGCTGATTGTGATAACCCCTGCCAAGGGAAAGGATGTTCACCTTCCTTCTGCCATCTTAGCCGGCCACGAGAACAACGTCTGTGCCCTAGATGCCAATTATGGTTTGATCGCTAGCGGAAGCTGGGATGGGTACGTCCAAACATTTTTTTTTTTTCCTTTTTACCGAATTCCTGTAAATTCTTACATGTGATTCAAGAACTGCCCGGATATGGGAAAATAACACACAGAAGTATCTTCTTCGCGGCCATGGAAATTCAGTTTGGGGTGTTCTTCTTCTGTCAAAGGAAGAACTTTTGACCGGTAGGTTACCTGTTTAACATATGCATATATACCATAACTTATATATGGAGATTGGTCGTTAACGTATGTCTTTCTTAGCTTCTGCCGACAAAACCATAAAGCTATGGCGCCAGGGTAAGCTTGTCTCAACATTTACTGGCCACACAGATGTGGTGAGAGGTCTCTGCATAGTTCCAGGCGAAGGGTTTGCCAGCTGCAGTAATGATGGGTAAGTTATTCCTACCTCACTCATCTGTCAGACTTGAAAATCTACTGACAAGCTCTTGTCTGTTTTAGAACAATCAGGGTATGGGATCTCAAAGGTAATACGCTTTACTCATGCTATGGTCACACGAGCTTTGTGTATTGTGTCGACTCTTTACCTACCGGTGAGTTGGTTAGCAGTGGGGAAGACCGCACATTCCGAGTATGGAAAGGTAAGTCCTCGTTTTTTCTCCCCTTTGCAGATCAAAAGACATAGACCATTGACCTTTCATAGATCGTGAATGTATCCAGGTTGTCACGATACCGTGCCTTTCCATATGGTCCATCTCTGCATGTCAAGAATCTGGCGACGTTGTTGTGGGGTCAAGTGATGGAATTGTTCGCACATTTACCCGCAACCATGATAGAAGAGCCTCGAAGGAGGATTCAGAAAAGTTCCAAAAAGAGATCAAGAATTCTAGCATTTCTGCCGCAGAACTTGGCCATATTAACAAAGAACGGCTCCCGGGTCCTGAAGAACTCACGGTTCCGGGTAATAAAGAGGGCCAAATTTTGTTGATTCGGACAGATCTTGGTAAGATTGAAGCACACCAATGGACTGGAGGCAAATGGGAGGCCGTCGGTGAAGTGGTCGATACTGCTGGAAGTCAACAGAAGCAGGTATATAACGGTAATGAATATGATTATGTATTCGATGTGGACGTGGATGATCAGTCAGCACCTTTAAAATTACCCTACAACGTCCAAGACAACCCATATGATGCAGCAAAACGTTTTCTTGATGAAAATGAGCTTCCAGCAAGTTATCTTGATCAGACAGCCTCTTTCATTATGGATGCTATCAAAGGAGTCAGCATTGGTGGTCAGGCTCCTGCTCCCGACCCTTATAGTACTGGAAGGTACATTCCAGGACAGGGCAATTGCAACCATGCCAATACCGGAACACCAGTTCTTCCAGCACAGATCATTCCTCAGACCACATTTCTTTCAATAGCTCAAGGCAATGTCATGGCTATACAGGCCAAAATCCTTGAGTGGAACGACAAAGTTGTAAGTTGATTCACTATTCTCTTGGGTTATTGCGGTTGGAGTGCTAACTGAAATGATTACTCAGGACGATGCGGTTAAATTAACTGAGGATGAAGTGATAATCATCAAGACTCAGGTTGCTATGCTTCACTCTAAAATAGGTGCAATGGCCCTATTGACACCTGCTGCGAAGATTGCAGAAGAATGGCCTCCTGCGGCTAAGCTTCCAGGTCTTGATCTCATGCGTCTCGTGATACCAGTGATTGATGAGGTTCCTCAGAAGGTCTTTTACCTACTTCTTGATACACCGGGAATCATGAGCCCCGATTATCCAAATAACCTTATGCTTGCAATTCGAAGCTTGGTCAATGCTTTCTCAACTACGGTAGGTCGGCAAGCTTTAGAGGTCTTTTTCAGAGGCCGCAAGAAGGATATGCTTTCAAGAATAAAGGAATCCTGGCCCAAAAGTCACCCATCTCGTAACCTGGTGGTAGCAAGCGCAACCTTGATGCTCAACATTTCGGTATTTCACTTGAAGCAACCAAGCACTTCTGGTTTAATCCGTCCCCGACTAGTCTTGGAGTTTCTCTATCGATTCTTAGAAAATGAAAAAGAGCCAGAAGCTGTCTATCGATCGCTTATTGGACTAGGCACTTTGCTTTCCTCGAGTCTTTTTACAAAGAGCGATGTGAAGGTCACTAGCGAAGATAAGGAGAAGATCAAACGGCTTTTGCATAAGATCGGCGAAGAACAGTCTGAACATCGAATTGAGGCTGCCGTTCAAGTTGTCGGCCAAACTATTGATAACGTCAAGAACCATGAGTAACTCTAATATAGAATATGCAACGAAATAATATTCATTGATTACTCAACAAAAAAACTCCAGTCCTTAAAATAAAAGACGTGGCTAATGTATATACATGAGGCTGTGGAGAAGAACCCTTGAAGGAAAAAAAAATTAAAAGGATTAGTAATATCTACATAGTCATTCTAGTACCATTTCTGTATCACGCGAGACGCGCTTCGTAGAATCAAGGCCTTCCGGAGGATTTGCCAATGGTATCGACTTTGTAGTCTTTTGAACACTGTCGTCCTTGGTGACAGTGTCCTTTTGCTTCCAATAGTCGTCAAGCTCAGCGTCAAGATCCTGTTTATTAGCGGGATAATGATGTGCCCTTGGTTTGCGTCGAGTGGCAGGCGCCTGCTGGCCTCTTACCCATTTGCCATTTTCCAAATCACGCGGGTTTCGTTTACTGTTGTCTCGAGACGATGATGTCCCTAGTATTTGGGCTAAAGAGTTGTCATGTTCAATAATGACGGTGATGGGCGATCCGGCCGCCATTTGGCCATCAAACTTATCAACAGCACTCTGAGCCTCTTTTCGAGTATTAAACGTAGCATATGCAACTCCTTCGCTCCGACCCGACCGATCGTAGACAATTTTGATGTTCTTAGGTTTGCCCACCCGGCTTAAGAGTTCCTTTTCATTCACAAGTCAGAAAAAGAAAAAATAATAAGGAATTATAAAAAGCCCTGATAAGTACTTTACCTCTAAATCGCTCTCTAGGAGTTCGTAATGTAAGTTTGTAACTTTGATGGTCACGCCTGGTTGATGATAACGACTTGATTCATGGTCAATATATAACCATACACCAACAGGGGAAAAAAGGCAGTGAACATTGCATACTTCTTGGGTGGAGAGTGTGAACGGTCCCTGCGTAACGGGTGCCGTTGGGAATCCCGGGAGTAAGGCCTGTAGGAAGATGTGGAGGTCCTTTGTCGAGATCTTGAAGATTGTGATTTTCGCTCGATTCGAGATCACCATTAGCAAAACAGAATAAATGAAGGAGTCATTTTAAATCTCACCTGTGAAGATTTGTCATTAATTATCTCGTCCAGTGATTTCTCCATTGTTCGAGGTTTGAATAAGTCTTGTTTGAATAGCAACAGCGTTTTCGCGGATTTGGTTAAAGCTAGACTAGTCCCAACCTTGCGGCGTTGGAGAGATGAGCTGGTAAAACCTTAAAACCGTCAACTCCTCTCGAGTAACGACTACAGTATCTACAATGGCTCGGAACTCGGAGAAAGCACAGTCGATGCTGTTTCGATTTACGGAACAGCAAGCAGCAGAACAAGGTGTTATAGATATTGGCAGGACAAGGCGTCCAAAGGTTATTAGTAATGTGAAGGATCTTCAAATGTGTGAGAAATGGAGAGGCCAAGTAGTTAGAGAGGTTGGCCGTAAGGTCATAAAGATTCAAGATCGTGAGTTATAAGAAAATCTGTTATAAGTTTTGTTTATTGTTATGTAAACTAATCAGTCTATGATAGCCGGGTTATCTGACTATGAGATTCGGGATCTAAATGATGAAATAAACAAACTTCTAAGAGAGAAGCATGTATGGGAAATTCAAATCAAAAATCTGGGCGGCCCCAATTATTTGGTATGTTTGACTTTTTTTGCTTTCACGGTTTCTTCTGTATGCCCTAACCTCTGATTGGAACAGCGGTTTTCTGGTGGGGATTCGTTCGCAGACAAAGCGGGCGAGTTACCAACCCAGCGAGGGTACAAGTATTTCGGACGAGCCCGAGATCTTCCTGGAGTCAAAGAACTTTTCGATCAGCAGATGGCCAAGCTTCGAACTCGACGGCAGCAAAAAGAATCTGGAGGTATATTCATTGATGAGGATGAAGTCGACAGCGAAGGGGCTAGGCGCGCAAATAAGTATCGTCATGACGTTGGCGCGGCATACTATGGATATCTCGATGAAGATGACCCTTCGTTACTGAAATACGAAGCACAGAGAGATAAAGACATGTACGACTCTCTGATAAATCAACCTGGTGGTGACCCGTCAGCTAAATGGGAACCCTATCAGCCGCTCGATTATATTCCGTCTCAACAAGAAGTCGAAGAAATCTTAGTAAATCAGCGGAAAGGGCTAATTAAGCAGCAATATAATTTGGAGTGATGAGATGCATTTTGAAGTAACTTAAAAAAAGTGAGGCTCTATATACAGGTACAATGCAGACTGCCTCTATGTACATTAAAGAAATACCTTGCTATTTTCATTAGACAACTATCGCGTCGTACAGCTTATTTCCTGACTTCTTAGCTGCTTTCAACTTTTTCTTTATGGCGGCCTTTTGCTTTTTGCTGAGCCCAGCTGCAGTCTCCTCGATTTGGCTCCATTGGGGGTTTTCCTCGTATCGAGCCCGCTCAATTTGAGTCCACTTTTCCATTGCATCTGGATCATTGATATCATCGTATATGATTTTCCCCAGCTTACCTTGCCTCCAGCGGTCAACGTACTGAATTGCAAAATCCATCGGTTCCGCTTGGCCTCCTGCACCAATGTTACCCATTCTCATTGCTCCGTGGTACAAAAACTCATCAATATTATCGGTTTTACGTGGGCAAAACTTGGAGTAGATCTTGCCACTTGGATCCAATTGGTTAAGTGTATATAGAAGGAAAGCCGCTTGAGCAATGGGATCTGCAATATCTGTCTTAACCGATCCAATGAGTGAATTGACCAGCATTGTTTCCGGATTCATCGCATGGGGATGGAAAACACCTGGACAGTCTTGCATAAAGATGTCTGACTCCTTAACAAAGGAATTTGGATTCTTACTACTTTTAGCAGTTTCGTTTTGGGGGTTCTCTGGATCATCAATAACTCCAAAAGGACTAGTATTGCGCTGCTCTATATTCGCTGTTCCAATCCGAATGAGTCCCCCTATTTTTCTTGTAACACCGGGCTGGCCCCCTGTTTCTGCCACTTTGGCAACTTTGCCCGTACCTACTGTTCGTAAAGTATTGAGTAGGGTACTCTTACCAACGTTTGGCATACCTACCACGAGAGCTCGAATACCTAGTGGGGGGAGGGGATCAATGAATCCTGCCTCGCAGATAATCATATCTAAAAGTCTTCTGACGTCCCCCTGCCGCCGCACATCCAAGAGCATATGTGGCTCCGAGATTCCTTTTAAAGATCCAAAACGTCGTTGATGCCATCTATTCAGGATCTGTGGTGTTAGAAGGCTCAAATCCCTTTTGGCGTAGACGGTGATCTTTGGCGTACTCCTTAATGCATACTCGAATAGTAAGTTTCTTGAACTTATAGGAGCTCGAGCATCTCGCACTTCGACGACTAGATCGACATCTTTAAGCATTCGATTAATCGTCAGAATTGCTGTCCGATGATGACCAATAAAGTATGTCCGCGGGAGATTATAATACTCTGAAAGTTGCCTTGCTAATGTCCCTGCACCGCTCATTATATTTAAAGTAGATACCGGGCCGGGCGTCTTTCTAGATTGTGATTGCTAAAAACCTGGCTTCGCTTGGTATTCTACCTGTATATGTTGATTAAAATTTCATTAGCAATTACTTCGGTAACTCCCAGTTGAGAATATTCCATATGCGCCGCGCCACTGGATCTGGGGAACACGTCCAACCGCACAAAGAAAAATTGATCGCGTAAATCATCGGATGAATAACCAAGAAAATAACTCCGTCGAGAACTCCATGAGCCCTCTCTGCTAAAATCTTATGCAGTCCTAAGCTACAGATTGTGTGTTGTATAAGAGAAATACTGCCGCACTCAAGCTCTGCTTGAACAGATTCGTGCGCTTTGAAAATTAGAAAATATCAAGTGTAACTACGCTAATGAGTTAAGAAAACCTCTCTTGCAAATAAATATATATAAATAAATAGATTCACTTTTAGAGACCATACCATCCTCATCTCTTTCTAATAGCACTAGGCAGAATTGCAATGACAAAGAAAAAGCGAAAGCGAAAACTTTTAAAACTCCAGACGACAGACGACAAGATAAACATCGATAAACACCACGTAAAAGACTGCTCCTTAGTTATACTCTTTAAAGCTTCCCGATTTTCAAATGAAAAGGGATAAACCATCTTTGGCTCACTGTGAGAGGCAGAGAGGATGCATTAGGACGACCCTGGTTTTAATTAATGCGTCGCCCATCCTTGTAAGTTTTCTTTGAGCAGGGCCCTTGAAGTATTGAGACGAAGGGGGCATCTGCAGCTACATATGTCTCTTTGCGTTGACCTAAAACAACCGAGAAAAAAAAAAAGGATTAGTGTAAGAAAAAAAATTAATAGAAGCAACAGAAGCAGAAACATACCAGGTGAAAATAACCGAAGAGTCGGCAGGGAGTTGCGATCCTTCTTGCCTGAGGCTTCTTTGGCGGAGGTTGGACAACCACAGTTTGAAACAGTTTTAGAGTAAGAAACGTAAGTGGCTTCGCCATCGGCGGATGAAAGCGATGTCAGTGAAGTAGTTGAAGAGGGATTCCTTGAAGAAGCGAATGATCGATAAGTATTGCCTCTGGAATCAGACATGATGTTGTTAGGATCAAGAAGAAGATGTGCCTGTGACGATTCTGTTTTGCACAAGGCAAATTTTTGTGAATTTATTGTAGATGAGCAAACTTTCCAAAATGGCAACGCGGGGTGGTGAAAGCCCGAAGATGAGGGGGTGGAGGGGGTTTGGGAGCCTCTTTTGGGTACAAATTTGATTGATGGAGCCCCCACGTAATAATAAACTCAGACGGGGAAAGAAAAATGTATATGTTTTTCCCCGGTGTAAATCAAGAGCAAGTTTTAAATATGTAAGTTGATCAGTGGTTGATAAAGATGTGCAAGATGTAATAAAAGTTGTACTGAGTTGTATAACAACAATGAATATGGTTCGCTTCCTTTGTTCTTGTTTGATAAGTTTGTCTTAGTGGACTCTACGCTTTTATAACTGCCTGTTATGACTCAAACTCGGTTATCGCTTACGTTCACGTTTCTTGTTCCCCAAGTACTTGATGGGCGGCGGTTTTAGGTATCATTTTGCTTTCCTCCCACTCACGACTCAGTACCCAAATAAAGCTTATTCTGTGGGGTTCTCTTCTCCGGGTGAGTCAGACCCAAAGTTCTGATCGCCGGGGCAACTCAGATTGGACTTGGAAGAACGGACTCAGCAAAGATTATCCGTCACTCTTGTCTTGGTGTTCCCAATCAGATATCTCTCCAACATACTTACTATGTTGCCTACAAATTTATGTGATTCACCCTTGCAGATACATGATGGTAAAGACTACGCTGAAGTTTAATGTTTACAAATAATTCAAGCGTGGTTGTTTACATTTTGTTACGAGGATATCTGTTTAGTGACACTGCTTCTGGTATCGATCAGCATTAAGACGGTATGCGTGAAACACTCACACCCACACACACACAAAGACGCACGCGTGTCTGTGCCGTATCAAGTAATGTGCACTTACCACTACACTAGGAGTAGTACAGTACGTCGTCTATCTCTCACACGTCTTTTCTACCACAATATAACCATATCATTGTCGTCGACCGTATTGCTCCCAGCGTTGATAAGACTTAGCGTAGTTTTGGGAACGTGACAGGTTTTTCTTCTCTTGGACACTTTTGGCACTTTTGACGCTAGCGAAAACTCACAATCGAGTAATGACAATGCCGCACTAGTCTAGATTAGGTTGACGTTTGAAAGTCCTGATTGGCTGCATATCGATTGTTCTGGCCCACTGTAGACCCTTTTTGTATGGTAGTCTTCTGTTCCCATCTCGCGGTCGCCGCGCTCCTCATCGCATCTTGTTTTTTAGTCTTCTTGTAGCGCCGTTACATTTTTTTTTCCTCTTCTCCCTATCCATCACCACTTTCCTCGTGCTAATATAACCATTTGCGACCACATCAATCGGTGCAGAGATTGCAGCTGGGTTATTCTTGTGCAAAGTCTGAATATCGTTTTTGTGTTGTCGGTTTTGCGTTGATCTCTTTTTTTTTTTTTTCTTTTTCAAAACTGTCAATTTTTTGCCGTCGGTTCAACGAAGTGGTTGTTTCGCTAGAGCTCCACATCTCATCTCATCGCCCCAAGCACCACCTTATCTGATCCTTCCCATCTTGCAGCGCCGTGAAAAGTATTTTCTCTATCTCAATTCTCTCTTTATACGCCGTATTCGACTTTATATCGGGGCCACCACTTGATCTCTGGTGATTGCTGGCCATATACAAAAGGTCGTTGATTAAAATCATTCAAGCTATCAAAAAAGAGAAGCAAACTGAAAGCATTGATCTTTATAATTATAACCATCTTGCCTCGCTTTAATCATTGGACTCGAGTTGATTGGTCTTTCCTTGTACCTATCTTCCAAATTCAGTCTGGGATCGGCGAAACCTCTACTTCATAAGACTATTTTTATCCAATTTCAACATCGAAACTCATCGCCACCATCAAATATTATTTACACATTCTTATACCCGTCTCTTCTCTTTAAAGAGGCAATTCATTGTCTCCCTATTTTTTACAGGCCATGATGAATACTGCATTTGCATTTAGTCCTGTGCCTCCAACGCCAACTTCTATGGGACCTGCATCCACACCTTGGTCAACCTCAGTCCAAGGTTCTTCAATGTCAAATCACGTCAATACCAATAATAATAATAATAATAATAATATTGCTCCTAATAATAATATGAATCTTAATAACAATAATAACGGAACTCAACTAGGCCTAGGGTCGCAAATGTCTTTCTTACCCGACTCTATCAATTTCCGGCCAATATCACCCGTGTTTGAGGATCCTCTCATTTTACTTTCCGTCCGGAATCTACCCACGGATATTTCTCTTCGAGAGTTTCATGTTGCTTTCACCTTTGCAAGGGACTTCGTTTTTTGCGAGATTAATCAACTCTCTTTCTCAGAAGAATTATCGTCGTCTAACCTTATGGGAAAGGCTTATTTCAGATCTGTACAAGCAGCTACTGATGCTATGTCTGTTCTTGATTCCCGAACCGATGTTTTTGTCACCCGTCATTCAAATGCAATTGGCGTCTCTCATTCTCCCTTGAAGTGTGAGCTAATTCGCCCTCATGAGGGACCTCACAAACAACACAGCAATGGATCCATTTCTTCCACAAACAGTAATGCTACTGCTGGCAGTCTGCAGCAAAATTCCAGTTCAAAGCTTCCACCTGCAAAGAGCTCAACCTTTAATGGCTTGCCATCAGGTGTTCCACCGCCTTTATTGCATCATTCGGCGTCAACCGGCTCATCTGTAAAGATGGGTGGTTCACGCTTCAGTTTTTCATCAATAAATCCTAATGATTACACTTCTATTTTATCCCCTGGAGATCATCATACCTCTGATCCATTCCTACCATCTCCTCCTTCAGTATTTAATGAACAGACCCGATCCACATCAATGTCGTCACTCGCCACTCCTCGAGCCACTGGCAAGTCTGTTTTACTGGAATCTTCAAAGAAAGACGCCGAAGAGTATGATGACATTGTCAAGGATCCTGTCGGTTGGCTTTCTAGAGGTAATAGTCAGTCACTTTTGAATCCTTCATCATCATCCTCAGGTGAGAAAATCTTTTGGTATAAAGTTTCTATATTTGTACAATTTCAGTTCTAACTGTCATCATCTCGTTTTAGCTCCTAACTCTGCCTCTACTACTGGCCCTACTTCTGCTATTCCCTCTGGCCCAAGTCAATGGAATAATAGTCGAAGCCGGTCCGCTAGCTTCAATCGGGCTTTCTCTGGGCTTTCATTAAACACAAATAATCATTTCCAACAGCAACAGCCACCAAGCCAACATCAACAACATCATCATGCTCCCCCTCCGTTATCTGCTGGCCTCTCTGGGCCTCAGAACGCATTGCCATCTCCATCTCCACCTGGCGGTGATCAGTATTCACCAACGTCATCTGCCAATACCACTAACATCCCCAATGGTATACCTAACGGTCAACAGCAGCAGCAACCGATCAACTCTATACAAGCTCTTCAAAATGGTGGACGAGTATTGCCGCCCGCAAATCCGGCTGATCAACATCCCCCTTGTAATACTTTGTACGTAGGCAATCTACCTATGAATACATCTGAAGAGGAACTCAAAGCTTTATTTTCCCGTCAACGTGGCTACAAGCGTCTTTGTTTCAGGACAAAGGCAAATGGTCCAATGTGCTTTGTTGAGTTTGAAGACGTGGCTTACGCCACCCGCGCTCTTACCGAACTATATGGGCGTGGGCTATCAAATTCTGTCAAAGGTGGTATCAGGCTTTCCTTTTCAAAAAATCCACTTGGTGTTCGCTCAAATAGTACTAGCAACAATGCGAGTCATGCAAATAATCAAACCCAAATGAACTATATGCATGGTGGCCCCATAGGATCATCCGTACCTAATGGTCAACAGATCCAGACTCCTAATGGGTATATGGGCAATAAGCCTTCTCAACAGCCTCAACAACCTCAGCAAATGAAAAATCTTCAACGGCCGACATATGTACCAAGCCAATCGTCTGGCTACATTCAGCCCGCGAGCACATCAATTGGAGGTAATGGTGAGAAAAAGCAAGATCTATAATCAATCGATCACATATCAAGTCTACGACAAATCGGATGCATCCTGAAGGATGATGGTGTTTTCTTCTTTTTTAAATTTTTCTTTTTTCTTTTTTTGCTTCAATGATATACATCGGCGCTGTACAATTTATAATCTACACTAACGGAACCATATAAAATGTTTATAAAACGGGATGAATGTGAACATATAATGGCCAGATTTAGAAGAGAAAACGGAAAAAAAGGAAAAAAAAAAAAGGAGCTGCGCAATTCTTTTTCAAATCAGGGGATTTTTGTTTTTTACAAATGTGATTATATGTATTTTTGGGCTATCCTTGGAGAAGATTTAATGTTGGGATTATACGGGTGATGATTTGTTCATTTCTGTCCACTTTTTTTTTTGGTTTTGTTTCAGTGAGCAGTCAGCATCTACGCATATGTCTTAAGGATGCATGGAGCGTTTAGATTGATTTTTACGGAAAATTGTGCTCTGGCAGCTTATGTCTCGACAGAAGGCATACCGTTTTCTTCTGTCTTGTCATCAATTGTTTTCTTTTTCCTCTTTTTTGTTTTGCATATTTCTGGTCGACTCTCTGTGGGTGACCGTCTCTTTTTCTTTAAGGGGACATCTGAATTTCACTCGGAGAGTGATGTGCTATTTTGATTTATTTTATTTCGTTCTTTGACGCCTTTCTCTTTTTTTTTTTTTTTTTTTTTTTTTTTTTTTTTTTTTTTTTTTTTTTTTTTTTTTTGGTAATGCAGGTCCTTTCTCTCGTGTTTGGCTTAATCTTTAGCCCGGCACTTTATGGAGTACTAGCACTACAAACCCCATGTGTTCAAAATGGTAAAGGATAGACGACAACGACGACGTATACTAATTACTGTACATTTGGTCTCAAGTTAGGCTTTTACTTTTTATTCATTCTTTTTTACTCTGTCACCATATTTTCTTTTTCATTCAATGGCGGGTTTGCTTTTATTTTGTTTTTGTTGTTTTTTAGAATGTATTCTCTTCGTTTTCATTCCTCAGAAGTTATTTAGGAGATTGGTGTATTTTCGTGTTCTTGCTTTCGGTTTTCTTTTGCTCTAGTTTTCCATCTCTAAGAATTTTTTTTGCTTTATGTTAGTTTGGATGTGATGGACATTCCTTTATACATATCTTTTATATACAGGTACATTATTACTGTAATTTGTCATGGTCTTGATTCAACCGTAGTTTATCTAGATAAGCTAATGCGGGTGATTTTAAGGTAAGCTTTGGATTTAGAAATCTTGAATGCCAGTTTCCCACTCTGATCTTTCCTCACTTAAGCCATTATTCCTATCATCTTCACTGCCAGCATCGGCAAAATAATCATCTGCACAATCTCGTTCTATTGTCTCGATGTCATCCCATTCTGTATTTTCATCCACCGACGGGTAGTTGAAGTCCGGATCAGACCCCGATAAAAATCGCTCTTTGAGAAGATCATTCCATTCTGCCAAACCTTGCGCTTTGTTCTTTTTGAAACTTTGAGAAGCTATACTACTCCCTTGGCCTCCAGGAAGTGCATCGCCTATCTGAAACTCTCCATTATCTCTGGTATCTTCATCTTCGTCTTCAAGGTCTGGATAAAGAATGGCTGCTTCATAGTTATCAGATGGTATCTTCCTCCTCCTGCCCTGCGTAATATCTCCCAGTCTTTCTTGCCCAAGAATAATATCCGCCCATCCTCTTGAAAGGCTGGCTTGCTGTCGTTCGCTCGGAGTTTGATGCATTCGTACAAGACGGTTATATATTCGAGGCTGTTCAATTGCATACTGACTCGACGCTTCTGCAAGGTACCCATCTCGATTTTTATTGAAAAAGTATAATCTGCGGTTTCGTGCCAGCGTATCAATAGATTGTTTCTTGTTGGCTTTACTGACTCCTTTCCGAGGCAAGCTGCCTTTCAAAAGTATTCTTGATCCCATTGGGCCCACATCACTATTTGGTAATTCATTGACTTGTGGGTTACCGGGAGTACTATACTTGTCAACTGCATCATCATCGCCATCAGTAGATGATTTCATGAGAGGCGAGAGATTTGAGGTATCATCAGTTACATAACAATGAATGCATTTGTATTTCTCGAAGTCATCGCTCACAACCTAACGTCAAAAAATCTGAGCCGCATTGTTGACGGCTACGTCAGAGAATTATGAAACAGCAAGCCCAATCTCGAATTTGAGCTATTATCGACAACATAAAACGAAAAAAAGGGATCTTTCTGAGCTAAAAAGCAAGACTGTATTTATCGATAACTAGCCGGCAAACATGGCTGGAAATGCTCTGGGTACAGAACCCAGAAGTACGCCATTTGTTATCCGCGAGTTCTGTCTTGCTACATCGTTGGTATCGTTAGCTATTCTAGGATGGATCTCAAAGATCACTCTGACACCAATTTATGGGTCAGTTGCTGTGGATATTGGCCATCCTCACTTATCATTTCTTTTCTTTCTTTATACTCGGGTATTTCTTAGTGTGATTCCTATACCCGAAGGGTTGCGGAAAAATGTCCTATACTATGGCAAAATCTACGGTTTGGTCCTACCTGCCCTTGTACCAGCTCTGCGAGTTATGATTCTCGATCCAAAATTGAGTTTTTGGACCTTGCATGTATTCGAGGGTAAGTACTCGAATCCGCTTGCGTTAGCTATAATCACAGAACTAGTTACTGTGACTCCAACTGTTGCAGCAGTTGCTTATCATTACTTCTACACCAACCCTCAAACATATCAGGCTCCACTTCCTACAAGACTATTTAGATCTGTCGTACTCTTTGCTGGGTTCAAATATGTCATTTCAGATATATTTACCCCGTTCTTGCTGAATCTAGAACTTCAATCAGTACACCCATGGCAGCTCCAGAGCATCACCTCTGTCGTCTTGATTCTTAGTACCCTCGGGCCTGAGTATGTCAATAAGTCGCTTAACACAGTTGGAGAGAGGTCTCCTCAGAGCAGTGAGAAAAAAGCACCTGTTGTGAACAAGCAAAACAATCCAGCTCACCCAAAGACTTTTATTGTTATTTTAACAGTGCTCTTCCCTTATTTCGCCTCCATCTACTCTTACAAACCGTCATTACTGGGTATTGGCTACCAGAAGGATTCAGTGACTGAGCCCCTATATAAATTGCGAACTGCATCGCCTAATGGGAAGACAGTCATGAACTATTCAGTGCTTGATCAGGTATTCTATATTGGAAAAGTGGCTTCCACCTCATTGTCAAAGTTCATCTCTACCTCTTGGACCGGGGACAACGTCTATAGTGGATACCTGAGCGTTATAGACGTTCATCCTGGTGGAGTCAGATTTTTAAGATCTGATAACTCTTTGATTGCTGGTGAATTTCTTCCCGGCTCGGGAAGAAAGGAATCTCGGGAACCAGTATTCCCAATAATGGCTATTTTGGAGAGGGCTCGACTAGCTTACCCTACGAGCTCTGAAACGGCAATTCCTGTTACCAATCGGGCATTGGTAATAGGATTAGGGAGCGGATCGGTGGCTACTGCAATTACTCGGCATGGACACATTCTGGATATCTGTGAAATTGATCGCAATGTTGTAGATGTGGCCAAGACCTATTTTGACCTTCCAAAGCCATTAGGAGATGGTCGTATCTTTGTCTTGGGCGGTGAGCAGTTTGTTGTATCTGCACTGGCAAATAATCGACGGCTTGAGAGCCATGGATCACAGCCAGTGAAATCACCAGCGCGGAAGATGGTGTATGACTTTATCATCCATGATGTGTTTACACGTGGTACTATGGACCCTTCAGTACTGACAGTCGAGTTTTGGGAGAAGCTCAAAAAGCTCTTGACCCCCGGTCGAGGTGTAATTGCTATTGACTTGGCTGGAGATATCAAGAGTCCCGAACTGAAGTCTGCATTGTTAACGATTTTACATACGTTTAAGCACTGTCGGGCATTTGGTGAACTGAATGAACAGGACATTGATACTGCAAGGGAGCATTATCAACGGATGGCCAAAGCTGCTCTACGTGATAAGAGAATGAAAGTTTTCCCAAAGGATTTCAACACAGACAAACTACTAGATCTTGCTAACACGGCAGTTTTCTGTAGTCCTTTTGGACCGGTCGAATTTAGACAGGCCACAGAGGCAGACTTTCTCGATTCTATAAGTCGCAAGGTTGCATTTGAACATCCTATTGAACTTGACATCAACTCAATTGTCAACGTGGCAGATAGTGATGATGAAGACAAGCTCATCACATCTCGTAATGCTGGAAAGTTTGCCAAACAGTCGAGCCGTGCCAATATGATACCATATTGGTATCTGATGCGGCTGACAGTAGATGATAAAGTGTGGCAAACCTTTTAAATGACTTATGCAATTTGTTTTGACAACTAGCAAAAAATAATGATTAAATACAAGGTATCTATGCAGTTCCCAAATAAAGCGAAAGACAGAGCGAATCAAGCAAATTAAGTAAAAGTAGTTTCTCATCTTGCGAATAAGCTACGATATAACTGATCCCCATCGGGAAAAGTGTCTTTCAAGACGTGCACGGTGTCAAATGAATTTAACTCCTCATCGTCACTGCCCTTGGTAGTTGCCAGCTGCAATTCGTCACTAGTGACAATCTGCCCTTCATCATATTCAAATCCAGTCTGAATATGAGCTGATTCTAGTAGAAATGTCCAGCTGAGAGTTCCTGAGGCTGGTACGCCATAAACACTATAGTCAACTAGCGACTCGGTCAGATCTCTTCTATGGAGTAAATCCCCTTCCCTTGCAGTAATCGCGAGAGTATCACTTGACAAAGAAGGTAAAATTCGATCGAGAGCCTTGTGGATAACGGGTGGAATGGAATCGCGAACGTATGGAAGAGCTAAACCTATTTTCTCGACTTGTATTCTTGAAGGAGGTTTAGCCGTATGAGTCTTTTCTTTATCGTAATTCAACTGTTTGATTCCGATTCGGCTAGTACTAACAGAATCACACCTTGTATTTGACGGAGAGGTCGCTCTAATAGTACTTTCCATAGCAAACTGCTGTAATGATGGTTCGCTTCTATTTCTTCTGTTCCGAGGTTTTTCTCCACCACCATCACCTGAAGACTTTGAATGGGTAAAACCGTTGCTGCTAATCTGAGTTTGAGAGCGTGACGATCTGCGGGTACGAGAGGTACTTTTCTTTTCATAGTTAATGTCCCTTTGTTGATCTGCCCACATTGAATCCTTCAAGAGCCCCGGATTTTTGTTTCCCTTATCTGGCCCTGGTCGCTTCCCATTCCACCGCTTTGACTCAGACATTGGAGGTCAGCTGAAGCAAACAATTGTCCATGTCACCTGCTTTAGAGGATAGGGGGGGAGCGGGGAGCTTGATGTTGTGATTAGAGTTTAGTCTAGTGGCTCCTGCATGTAACGGATGGTCAAACTGTCATCGTTCTTAAGGTATAAAAACAGAGTAGACCCAGACAGTCAAAGAGGTATCAAGCATGACATGAAGCGCACTAATCTTTTGGCGGAAACAGACAAAGAAAAAGATATTTCATTTATCATTAATTAGACAAGAACAATGAACCAGAAGGTATCCATGCTAAACTGAGATATTCGGGAATCTAGATTACAAGCCATTTGGAGTGTAACAACATTGTAAGGAGATACGTAAATAAAAAAAAGGGTAATAAATAAGTCATAGATATCCTGCCTAGGTTATATACACACATCTTGGATATGATAGAAGGAAATAAGCAGAGTTGATTTCGAAATGAGTTCCTCTGGACGTAGCATCACACCGGCCTTTTGAGTCATTAACACATCTTTCTCTCTTTACAAGTTTGTTCAGTGAATATCAATATTGCTATTTCCCTGAATGCCCCGAAAATCATAGCCAGGTCTTAATTACGCCTTTCCAGTATCGTTATAAGTATCCCAACCGCTATACAGTGTAATATCAATGCCCGATTTGGCACTACTCACAAACATATCGAGGATTACAATCTCCATCCTAGAAAGTTGTCTTTGATTTACTCTTATTGTTTACTGAAAGAATAAGAAAGCCGTATCGGTCCTATGTTATGTTGACGACAGGAATCCGATGAATGAAGGAGCGTCAGTATCGTTTGGTTATTCTGGCCATCTCCACCTGAACCTTGCTGTCAAGATGTGAGTGTTTTATACGGGGCCCTTGATCAGTTTCTAATAGTATCTGTTCTAACGTATCATCCTTGGTCAAGATTATCTTTGGAGGGCTATAGAGAACCCCCTTCGCTGTCTACTTTGGTTGAGTCTTCGGAAGCACGACTCCAGGGTGAACGGTGAGATTCGAGTTGATTGTTTACGTATCTTATCATATCAGACAACCCATTTCTAACCGGTTTGAAACTATTAGAACCGGCTGTGACATATTCGTTTCTGTACAGCTGTTTGCCGATGGCAAACCTCTTTCTTTACCGGTGAGAACATGCTACAAATCCTTCAAACCGACTACCAGTCGAAAGTGGAATGAATGGGTCGAGATACCAGCCGAGTACAGCCTTCTCCCATACAATTCTGTGCTTGCAGTTACAGTATGGGAGCGTATCCTTCCTAATAAGCAATCTCCTTATGGAGGCGCTGTCGTCAAACTCTTTGACGACCATGATAGGTTAGATATGGACCTTGCACTTTGTTATTGTTGCTTTTATACTAATCAAAGATGTACATTATTCTAGCTTATTGAAAACGGGGCGACAAAGACTCGTCCTGATCCCAAATAAGGAGGCAGATGTGTTTAAAGTGTCAACGTCCTCTGTTATTCCAGATAATCACATGGATTCCACAATGGACCGTTTAGAGAAATGTATGAAAAAGCATGAAACCGGAGAAATTCAGCATATCGATTGGCTCGATAAAATGACATTTCGCCGAATTGAAAGCATAAATAAACAAGCTGCTGATACCCAAAGACAATACCTATTTGTCGAACTCCCTCAATTTTCTCTTCCTATTATCTATTCTGAACCGGTAATAAGGCCTCAACACAAAAATATGAGCCTTCACTATTCTGGCCCCACACCTTACATAATCGATCCAGAACTTGATATGGAAAACTTGGTTGAAGCTAAACACAAGCGACTCGCCAGGAAGGGCCGTAGCGGACCATTTGATCATGAGTTAAAGCCTAGTCCTGAAGCTCGAGAAGAACTAAATGCTATTATGAATTTACCCCCTGGTCGCAAGCTTGATACCGATGAGCAAGAATTGGTGTGGAAATTCAGGTACTATCTTACTAGATACAAGAAAGCGCTCACGAAATTTCTTGAGACGGTAGTGTGGGATGATTCTAGCGAAGTCAAACAGGTTGGAGAATTATTGAGTAAATGGACAGAAATTGATATTGATGACGCGCTTGAACTTTTGGGGCCCAACTTTGATAATAAAGCTGTTCGGGCTTATGCAGTAGATCGTTTACGCAAGGCCAGTGATCTTGAGCTTGAGCTTTACTTGCTTCAACTCGTGGAAGCTCTCAAGTTTGAATGTGAAAAGGGTAAACAATGGGAAGGGTGCAGAAAATCTCCATTGGCTATGCTATTGATTGGACGAACGGTCAGGAATGAAGTATTAAATGATTATTTTTACCACTATATCACTGTTTCTGCCGAAGACGGCGGATCCTTTGCCCTTATGTATAAGGATGTTAAGCGGACTTTTCTGTATACATTGAAGGAACGGCCTGACGGCGCCATCCGTATGGACCATTTGAAACTCCAGGGTAAACTTATTGCTAAGCTTCTTTTGCTGGCGAAAGGAGTACAAAATAGCCGTCTTCCAAGGCCAAAGAAGATTGAGCATTTGATAAAGGATATTGCCGATCCAAAGGTAGGGCTTGTCACATTCCCCAGTCAGCCGTTATTCTTGGATCCTACAGTCATAGTCGACGGCGTTATTCCAGAAGAGTGTCTAGTATTCAAAAGTAGCCTTGTCCCTCTACGAATAGTATTCAAGCGAGCAAATGAATCAGGAACATACCCAATAATGTTCAAATCCGGAGACGATCTTCGGCAAGACCAGCTTGTGGTACAGATTGTACGGTTAATGGATAGATTGCTCCGACAAGAAAATCTGGATTTGAAGTTGACCCCATACAAGGTATTGGCGACGGGCTCGACGGACGGAGCAATTCAATTTATTCCCAGCATGTCGTTAGCGACTGTCATGTCTGAATACCACAGTGTAAACGCATACCTTCAACAACATAATCCAGATCTCGAAGCTCCCATGAAGATCAAACCCGAAGTCATGGATACATTTGTTAAAAGCTGCGCTGGATACTGCGTAATTACGTACATATTGGGGGTTGGAGACAGACATCTTGATAATCTCATGGTATCTCCGGATGGACGGTTTTTCCATATCGATTTCGGATACATATTAGGTCACGATCCAAAACCGTTTGCTCCACTCATGAAGCTGCCCATTCAACTTGTGGAAGCAATGGGGAATGTGCAGTCTGAGAATTATAGCAAATTTTGTAATTACTGCTTTACCGCCTACACGATTCTACGAAAATCAGCAAATTTGATCCTCAATCTATTTGCCCTGATGAAGGAAGCCAATATCCCTGACATACGTATGGAACCTGGCCGTGCCGTCTCCAAAGTTAAGGAAAAGTTCTGTTTAGATATGAGCGAAGAGGAAGCCATTGTTCATTTTCAAAATCTCATTAACGGTTCAGTCTCTGCATTTGTTCCAAAGGTCATTGATCGGCTACATAATTTTACTCAATACTGGCGAGCTTAACAGATATTTTCCTTATTTTTTTTATTATGTGGGTATGTTCTTTTTCTAGGCGTTCTGAATAAGATTTTGCTGCTCGGACCACGGAGCTTGTACTATTAGTAAGAATATATAGCCACTTCAGACATTCTGCAAATCTATTTACAAGCTAAAAAAAGTTGTATACATTATTCTGAAGCTTCATAAAATCGCTTTTGATCTCGTCTATGGAGCCCATACATAATAGCCAAAGCAGATGCATTCATAATCAGCATAACAATCATGATTTCATTTGCCTTTGCTCCCCTCAACGTTCGTAATGTTTCAGGAGCCACAGTTGCTGTAACCCAGGCTACCATTTCAATTGCTCCCGTGGTGCGAAACATTGCCACAAGAATTATAAATACGCTTATAACTAGAAGATACAAACCAGAAATCCCAACTGTATATCTTAAATCTCGATTTGATGAAAAAAGAATCGGAGCAATTATTGAGATTATTGCACACCCATTCAGAATCAAGACTCCGTTAAGAAGCATAATGTTATTTGCTCCTTCAATTAGTAGATCTGTCATTTGTAAGGGAAGAAGTCTTCTCAATGGCTCCACATTGATTGATTCAAAAATATCGTTTCCCTGAGTAGAAGCATTGAGAGTAACCTGTTCCAAGTGCACATATGTGCTTCTAGGACCACAGGCTTGAATGAAATTGGTCTCCAAGCACATATATCGATATCCAGCCCGAAGACTTAACCAGTGGCCATTCTCGGGCATAATCATTCCCGACAACTGTCTAAGATCAGGATCATTCTCGTAGGCAGATTCATATATACACTCAAACAGGTATATGCTATTAAGTACTGGAGTGTTATTTTTGCATCCAGAGTACAAAAACCCTTTTGCAAAACAACAGAATAAGCAATTGATACGAGTTACCTCCGATTAATACTTGATCTCTCACCTATGAGTATCATTGTGACCAGTAAGAAAAGACAAGATAGCAATCTGAGGGTTCCTGCAATCGTTGGCTTCAATCGCGGACGTAAGAATGCCAATGGAGTCATCATTGTCACAACTATAACCGGTCAAGTAGAGTTGGATCGAGGTAACAAGATACAATAAAAAATGGTTTACACGTCCCAATGTATCTCGCCCATGACATAAAATGTAAACAGTCAATCTTAAAAAAGGTATCATACTTTTTGTAAAAATGAAAAAAACCAAAACGCCAAGAAAAAAAGAAGAATATAGAAGGTACAATGCGTTTTCACCACGAGTTCTCGATGCTCAGTGTCGATTCGATCAATGAGCGTTCCCAGAGGGTGAGAATTTCATTCAACTTGTAGAGTGCGCCTGCCGCAGCACCTCTGATTCGCTCATCAGCAATCGACTCCCATGTATTCTCCAACCATGTCCTCGTATTTACCATCTCAGTTGGCCATATCTCTACGAGTCGTTTAGGTTCATTAATTTGTAGAATCACAAGGATGCAAGTGACAATGGCTTCCATAGTTACAGTATCGGTTGGAGTTGCTGACATGCTTCTTTGGATTACCGATAACATACTTGTGCTCATGCTCATGATATCTGGGGAAGATGGATATGATGCATCAAGGATCAATGCCAGCGTGCGCAGATAATGAGCTAGAAGCAACGAGTAATAATCTCCATATGATGATGATTTCCCAAACAAAGGTAAAAATGCTGCTTCAAGCTTGAAGAAAAAAGTATTAGCAGCAATCTTGGCAAGCCCATTCTCAAGGGCAAATTTTCTTGTTCCGCCCTGTCGAGATTTTTCTAATCTTCGTGAAATGTTGACTGCCTTTTCCTTCATTCCTATATCCGTCTTTTCAACTGCTCCTTCTACTGTTTCAGTCAATGCATGCTTTTCAAGTCTCATTGCAATCCTGGTAACTTCATTGTTGAGCGGCAGCGCCTCTTCTCCTTGAGAAAGAAACTTCTTATGGAGAGCTGTTGATGGAAGTTTATTGGATACAAATCCACTCTCTCTCCAGCGATTAGATCTCTCATCATCTAAGCCTGCCAAAACGCGAGCGCCTAGACCCAGACTAGAGAGAATACTCATTCGTTCCTTGAGAGAAAGATCTGCCTGTACGAGCAGATCAATAAGTGTATCAGTAGCAATTTCAGGACATGAATAAACAAGAGAAATTAAACTATTGAGGCGCAAAGCATCGAAATCTTCAATATCATAATTATCCTTGAGTCCCGCTAATGTAACACAAAGCTCGCCCCCATTGAAATGCAGCTCTTTACCGAAGGCTCTTTTCCTATAAATGAGTTGCTCAGCATTCAAAAGCGCAATTTTGGTCTGCTCGTAATCTTCCGATTGTAACATTACAATGAGCTGCTTGAGGTATACAGGAGGACTTGGCTTTTTACTTTTCCCTATGTTCACATCGGCATCGTCATCGGAGTCTTCTGGATCGTAAATCGGAGAAGAAAATGGGATGAATTCCTCGTCTTCATCATCACTGTCTGAGCGCACAAGATTCTGTCCGAGATGCTCTGTATCTTTAGGTATCTCCTCAATATTGTCATCTTCAACAAACGGCGGCTCCTCGATGATGGGAGATTCCAAGACATTCCAAAGATCGACAGGCTCAGAAACCCAAAATGCCAATTGGCGAAGCTGCTGAGCCTGCTCTGAAACGCTAAGGGGCATTTCAAATTTAAGTTTAGTATTATTTCCGGCCTTGGCAATCATTTCTTCCCCAAGAATGACACCGTAGAGTCGCGGTTCTTCAGATAAGGCACCAATATGGTTAGATATGCCATTCAAAAATACCGAACTTTGCACAAATGTAGCTATTTCCTTGTCTTTTGCTTTAGCACATAACAGTAGTAACACCTGCGTCTGCTGCTTTTGAATGGCAAATGCACCGTGCTTTACATTCTCTTGAGAACTCCATTCTTTGTATGTAGTATCTAGAGCCTTCATTTCTAGACCTTTGTTACAGAGAGCTCCAACACACACCTTCAACAAGGGAAGGGGCAAGACCCGATTAAGCAGTACTTGCTCAATTTGATTAAAGTCAGATTCCGCAAATAGAAGAGAAAACAGTTCTGAACAAGCTGAGATCCTTTCCTCTGTTGGGTCCTGAACAAGATATACGAAAAGCCAGTTGACTGCGACATTGACAAGACGAGTCCTGTCGACCTTTCTCAACTCAAGCCTTTCCGGAAGAAGATACTGGAACGAGTTGCGATTTACAAACGTTCCGAAAAGGGTTTCTATTTGACATTTCGTTAGGAAATTGCTGTGAAAAAAAAAATTTCACAAGGCTTACCGGCATTACTCAGATAAAGGGATTTTGAAAAAAGGCTAGAGAACCGAGATGACTCTAAGGATGGGGCAGCGTTCGACAAGCTGAGAGCAAGGAACGAGGTATAGGACTTCGCATTTGAAAGCCATGCCCATGGCGAGTCATTGGGAAATGTAGAGGAAATCTGGCAAAGGGCGAGATCTACTTCACTTACACAAGAAAGAAGTCTGCTACCAGCAAAGATGGAGACGATATCCTGCCAGACAAGTCTGTTTGGTGGAGGGGTATAAGAATCCAGACATGAAATAAGATTCTCTTTATTGACCACGTCGGACAATAGACCAAGATAACTTTCAATTTGGAGTTTCGATTTGGGCAGATCGGGTAGCAATGCCCTTAGCTGAATAAGGATCGCTGCGATGCCCGGTAAAGATCTGAGAGTCGCTGCAAGTAGCTTGGTATCCTCGCGGGACATAAACCCAAGCAATTCAGGCACTGTCTTGGATAGTATAATAGACAGAGCCTTGATGGCAAGTGGGCCTGGCCGATGTATCTCGGGGGCTTTAGCTAAGCATTGTAGACACCTAGTAACAAGTTGAGGCGACGGTTCCTGATCCAAAGAATCGATCGCAACCGATAGACTTAATTGGTTTTCCTTGGACGCCATCCCATCGACTTTTTTTTTTTTTCTTTTGGTGTAGTGTTTGAACCTTCTACGACTAGACGACAGTTATAGTCAGGACTGATTTAGCTTGGAATATGTTTTGACACGTATCACTCAACTTGCAGAAGTTTTGAAGAAAAAGAATTAAAATTAAAAAGAGTGTTTTTTATCCTTTAATCGATAAGTGAAAATAAATACGAAATAAAATATAATGGAAAAATACATGTAAATATATAGATAATATAAAGCCACTATTAAAAAGTTTTCAAAAGGACACTGTCTACGATGGTTATGGGATGATGGTAACCCGCTCCTCTGACCATGGTGTAGCAGAACTTTGGAGGAGGCAACCAAAATTCACAGCGCAAAATCAACACAACACCCAAAGGAACTCTTTTGGACAATTTTCAACTCCTCGACGTCAGGAACTCTTTTTTTTTTTTTTTTTTTTTTTCTTTTCTCATCACTGCTGTTGCTCCCGGTGTCCTTGTTACATACAGCCGTTTAGGTCTCTGTGTTATATAGTATGTCCCCCAAGCGTAGGGTTTGGGTTCGGCACACTAATGGCCCTCCGACCTCAATAATTGTCTCAAGTTCAGATCTTATCGTTGATGATTTGAAATCCTTAATTCTAGCTAAATACCCTACAAGTCTCGGCCGGTCATGTGATTGTGCAGACCTTGTAGTTCGGCTTCCGAATCATCTACATGTTCACCATCGATCCAATAGTGGTGGCCACCACACCCATAAGAATACAACAAGCAATAGTAAGGGTAACAGTGGTAGTAATAACCATAACCTTCACGTCCAACAACTACATCATCAACATCATCAGCATCATCATTCGACTCCTCCGATTTCATCTAATCAATCACCCCATAGCTCTCTTCGCCGTACTCGATCGTTGAAGCCCTCCTCCACTCACAAAACAACCACAAACTCTGTCGGGCACCATACCGATACGGATACTGATGAAAATGCCATAAATCACTTAACCCATGAGTATGTGCAGCACTCTGAACCGAATCATGTCAACGCGGTACACTCAAAGACCGTCACCAATGCTTTACAAGGACTCAACCTCAAAAACGACAATACCAAACGTAAAAGTCCTCGACTTGGTCCTTCTGAACCCCGCGCTTTCTCCAATCAAGTCTCTCCAATTAGCACGCCTGCTGCAACTGTACCATCATCAACTTCCTCGAGACAACATAGTTTAGATCGGACGCTGGCGCCAGATACTCTACTTACCGATGTACTCGAGCATTATTTTCCACATGGAATGAAAGCAGAAGATGCCCTCATTGTGTATGCTCGAGAACCTGACTGGGTTGAAGCTGGAGCAACTGCCCCAGCTGGCGGTGAAATCTTTTCGGGCCAGCAATCACAACAACACTACGGAATCAATGAAGCTCCTTCATTGAGTGGTGGTCATAACTTAGCGGGACCAAGCGAACCCACAGACTATTTCACAAAACCTATTGCTGCCCAACCGCACGAGCAGTTCATTCAGTCTCCAGTTGTACGGTACACGGCGTCTCCAGTTAATGGGTTCTCTCATCATTCTTCACCACACCACCACTCTCGCTCCAGTGGTGGCGGCACTAATAGCAGCGGTACTGTTCTTCTTCTTTCAAGAGATCAGACCGCCGAAGATGCAGTCTCAAGTATTTACTCTTCTACCGGTCTCAGCATGCCCATTGCATCAGGGCCAGCAAATGCAACGACGACTACTACTACAACAACGTCTCCACTCAACTTGGGACTATCTCCAACAACCACTACCGTCACTTATCGAAGACGTAAATCTTCAGCATCCAATTCTGCCAATGAAACTGTACCTTTACCTCATAATTCCCTCAATCGGACTGTGAGTAATACGTCTCATAATTCTACCGAACAAGTCAAGACTGAGGATGTCAAAGATGGTTCGATTGTTGGAAGTGGGGCAGCAGCAGCAGCCGCCGGGCCAGGCAGTGTTGGTGGTGCAAGCAGTGCAGGAGGAGATAGAGCTAGCGAAAAACAGACTGTCAATGATAATACTACGGATACCAAATCTGCTTCTGAACATCCTGCATCTACAAGTGATGATGAACTTTCATCAACTGTAAATCCAGTGCGCATGTCATCGATACTTGAAGGAGTCGTACCTCCCATCAATGTGCTCATTGTTGAAGATAACATTATCAATCAAAAGATTCTTGAAGCGTTCATGAAGAAGAGAAAAATACGATCTGAAGTGGCGAAAAATGGTAAGGAGGCTCTGGATAAATGGCGTAAAGGAGGGTTCCACTTAGTTTTCATGGACTTGCAACTTCCAGTCATGTCAGGGATTGAAGCAACCAAGGAAATTCGGCGGCTGGAACATGTGAATCGGATCGGTATGTTTCCTGGGGAGAGTGGGGTCAACAGGGTGATTCCTGAAGAGGATGTACTTCCAATTCGGTCATTTCGAAGTCCAGTTATCATTGTGGCATTAACCGCTTCGTCGCTGCAGTCGGATCGACAAGAAGCTATTGATGCAGGGTGCAATGATTTTTTGACCAAGCCAGTGAGCTTGGTGTGGTTGGAACGCAAGATTGCTGAATGGGGGTGTATGCAAGCATTGATTGACTTTGAGGGATGGTGGAAATGGAAAGTGGGCGAGTCGAATGAGGCGTTTGATGGCAAATCTACAATGACTGCTACAGTAAGCCAGCAAAGACAAAGAGCCTCAAGACTTGCAGGGATTGGTAAAAGAAAAGGAACTGGGGTGAAAGGTGCAAACAATCTACGGTTGTCCAAGCTCAAAAAGAAGACTGCAACCACAACCACCCAAACGTCGAGTAAAAGTTCCACCACCGCTACAAAGGATCCAGCAGGTATAATGGATGCATCACCTGAGACTGGCATTAAAGTCAATTAAAAAATCTTCGTCATTGCTAATTTTGTTTATAACATTTGGGTGTTTGAGTTTGTTTATAAAGTTGTTGTTGTTTACGGAGCAAAGCTAGGGTTCTATAGAAAAAAAGAAAAGAAAACAGCCTACATTTAATTAATATTATTAATGATTTTGCATCTCCTAGGGACTGGAATCAATCACCAGGAAAGAGGGACGGAGGGAAAGGAGGTCACATAGGCGAAAAGACAGATCAACCTGACAAATACAGAAGTTTTAACTTATATGAGAGGGGGGGGCGGGATGATGACGTCCCGTCCCTGATAAATAGTTATAACCTTGGCAACCAACCCAACCTAACATGATGTGTGTGCCGGACTTCCACTTCTTCACGTGGTTTTCTCTAATCCAGTAGTCCTTACTAATAACGACAAGCACCGAAAGGTATTTAAAATAAAGCACAAGTCAAGCACTCGCAAAAAAACATAAGACTTACGGCAAGCAAAAAGCAAGAAATCATAAGCAAAGTAAAGCAATTTTTCGTAAGAGATATATATCTATATATTATTCATTTTTCTTTTGCGGGGCTAATGATAGATTGATGTCAATAGAAAGCACCCCCTGTCGCCAGGGCAACTAAGAAGAGAAAAAAAAAGTTAGAAAGAAAAAGGGGAAGGCGGCGGAACCATCAGTTGCCGTGTTCCATTCGGAATAATCAAAAGGTAATAATAACCAAAAGTTCATCTTAGCCTCGCCAGTGCCTCTTCTCAGAGTGTCCTTTTTGCTGTCATATGCCCATAGTTGGTCATTTCCTTTACATTCTCAACAACATCGCTTGATGGCAACAAGATTCTTGGCTCTTATCGACTTAAGACATCGTTAGCAGAGAAAACCCGAGTAAAAAAGAGAAAAAAAAAAACTTATCTCGATTAAGCTTTTCCTTTTTTCCCACATTGGTCTCACAAGGTAGAGAGAGAGGAAAAACCCATCGCCCGATCCCTAATCTCTATCATTATTACTGACTCCACACAGGAGATAAAGCGCCATTTCGACCAAGGATAACAGTGAATATACTTGATTGTTATTTTTTTTTTCCCTCTCATGACTGGAGGACATAAAGCTATTTTCTCGCTTGGAGAAAATAGCAACAACTCCAACTCGAGCTCTTCATCTCCACCCTTACCGGGTCAGATTCCTTCGAGGGCGACTTTCCATGGGAAAACATCAGCTGATAGTTCTTCACTCAATGGCTCGTCGACAACCCGCCATTCAATCTTGGGAAAGAGACCTTCTCTTCGATCTTCTGCAACTGCAACCGAAAATGCTCGCAGTGGTGGAGATCAACAGGTGAATCGATCTACATCGGGGCTAAATTTACCGAAATTACGTCTCAACACTGGATCTGCTAGTACAGCAAATCTTACGTCTTCCCCACATGAAGGGCTGGAAGGTCATCATTTTTCATCTTCAAAGCTCGCCAAGCTCTTCAAACCTCATCATAATCAAAGAAGGACACCTGTCGAAGCTGGTCAGCCTTTGGAAGGAAGATTACTTGATTCTACAACCACCACGAAAAGAGCTCCTAAACCAACAACTCCAGGTCGAACAACCAATAATAACCATACCTTTGAGAGCAGTAATGGATTACATTCATCATCTCCAAGCAGTGTCAGTCGTACCGACACTGTTGCAAGTACATCTAGCCCTCCACAGACTGAGGTTCCTAGAAGGCTACCATCTGCATCTCCGAGTCCCAGCAACCACAAAATGCCCTTGTTGAGCGCCTGTCCTATTGTATCCAATGCAGCTCCCTCGATGAGTAGAAATAGTCGTGCTTATTCTCTACCCCGATCTGGTCTTAGACCTTCTTCTTTCAATTCAGGTGGTTTAAATTTACCCTCGGGTGCTGGGGTTGGATCCAAAAATCAAGTTTTATCCTCAAAGGCGTTTCTTCCTCCTGGGTTTGAACCACCCACTCAGATGCTTACCCACAAGTATCAAGAGATTAGCTATCTGCCCCAAGCGTCTCAAAAGATTGGCGAAGGAGCAACAGCTGTGGTGCGACAAATGCAGAGTATCGATACTCATCGAATCTGTGCAGTCAAAGAGTTCCGTAAAAAATCTCCCACTGAGAGTGACGAGTCTTATTATTCCCAGCTTGCTTCTGAATACATGCTGGCAAAATCCCTCCACCATGCAAATATCGTATCGACCTATGATTTGGTCCTTACTCCTGTGCAGCATCAATGGTGTCATGTAATGGAGTTTTGTGATGGTGGGGATGTCTTTTCACTGATTCAGCAATTGGGTCCAACAAATATTGGCCCTTCTGAGCGAAATTGTCTATTCAAGCAACTACTTTTAGGGGTGGAGTTTATTCATCGCTCAGGAATTGCTCATCGTGATATTAAACCGGAGAATTTACTTCTTACAAGTGATCGAATACTGAAAATTAGTGATTTCGGGGTTAGCGATTTGATCTGTGAACATCCCACAGAATTCGATGCTCCCATCAAGTTGTGTCGGGATCTGTGCGGGAGTGAACCTTACACGGCACCGGAAATTTTCGCTACGAAGAAATATAAATTGGCATATGATGGGCGTCTGTCTGATGTATGGTCTTGTGCTATAGTTTACTTCTGTCTTAGTTTTGGAGGAAATCCATTCAAAAAGGCAGTTGTAAATGAAGACAAAAAATATGCAAACTTTGTTTCACGAATGGAAAAGTATTGCCGAGATCATCCTGAAGATTGCAAGCAAGATGGGGGTGGCCCCCTTTTCCAGAATGATAACCTACCGTTTATGGCCGGGTTTAGTCTTTTCAGTCGACCAGCTTTACGATTGATATATCGGATGATGCAACCAGATCCCAGTAAGCGGTGTACAAGTTTTGAAGCAATTACAGATTCATGGTTATCTGAAGTGGAACTTTGCTGTAAAGATCCGGAAAAACCACCAAAACAACCAGATTTTGGAGAGCGGCGGGTTCCGCTACCCGGGTATGGACCAGAATATTTACCCCTTGAAGTTTATCAACAAAGGCTCACGGAGGAGAATGATGGAATTCCTGTATCTGTTATCCCGCGTCCTGTCTCATTGACTGATTTACGTGCCGTTGGAAGCCCTGCAAGCCCATACTTTTTGCCAATGAAACGGGATGATGGTCATCCAAACCATGCCTTTGTCGATGGGCCTGGAAGGCCAATGTCTCCCCAAAGTGGTGAAAGTAGTACCACTAGTGCCAACCATCCTGGTGGCAATTCCATCCCCCATGTTAAGAGTGGACTAATTGCTGGAGTGATGAGTCGACCTAATAATAATACGGATCGGCCAGTGTATAATCGGACTCCGAGCAGTGGATCTTCGAGCTACCTTGACATTACCAGGAATGAAGATGGTAAAGAAGACAAGAGTAGTAGTGGCAAAGGAGGAGATAAAGATAAGTCAGGTAGCGACAACGGCAAGGAAACGCTTGAGGAATCTCTTGCGAGTCTGTCATTGAGTCGGGTGCCAGAACATGATGAAGATGTACTGAGTGGTGGAGAAACCCGTTCAGAGCGGTCGGCATCATTTAAGAGTATGTTATTTGATGATGGCCACAATCAGCAAAATGGGAATGGGGATGTACCACCAGGATCGTCGTCGTCACATCAAGAGACTCTGTCTCGAGCACGTGGGAATAGTATGTTGACACCGAGCTCGACAAGTTCGAGTAACAGTACTACTGATGCAGGAGCAGGAGCACCAAGCGCTGGATCGAATGGAGCCGCTGCACCACCACCATCAAATTTACAGAGGGCCAGATCCCCATCGTCATTATCCATGAGTAGTGTTGTGTCGAGATCTCGTTCTCCATTGATGTCAAATCCCTCCAATGGGGATGTACCAAGAAGATCAACCAGATCATCTTCAACTTCCCTCAGCCGCAAGCCAAAACACGACCATGTCCCTCCATTGTTTAAAAAGAAGAGTACCTTCTTTATTGGTACCTTGTGAAAACTACAATAAAAGAGTTTAAAAACCTGAAAATCCAATTCTACATTTGGTGTGACAGACAGGTGGAAAAAATTGCGGGGCTTTTCTTTTCTTTTTCTCTTCCGTTCTTCTTCTTTCTCTTTTCAAAACTCCTATGGCATTGGTCTCTTTTCAAATAGATACACAAACACCCTTTCGTTTTCTTTTATTTTTTTGTCTCTCGTTGGGCGGCGGTGTCCTCTTTTTTTGTCATTGTTTTTTCTTCTCTTTTTGTACTGGTTAGTTTATCTTTCTGTTGTTCACAATGTGTATGTAGTACTAGGGAAATGTGCATTATAATTCTTTTTTTTCCTCTCTTTTTTTTTCAATGTTGATGATATATATAAATGTATATTATATGTATATTTGTAGTTAAGCAGCTACAAAGGTGGGAATGGGAATCCGATCCATAGAAAAAGCAAATATTTGTGAAGGAACATAAAAACAAAAGAAACAAACTCTAGTTTTCAACAACTTCCTCCTTAATGACAGCAGTCATTGTCGTAGAAACTACTGTTGGTTCACCTTCTGGATTTGCAGAGCCTGCCCGGCTACTAGACTGTGGTCCAAACCCACCAGATACACCATCTAGTTCAGGATTTGGAGTCGCACTGCTTCTTCCCAACCGTGCTTCAATCTGTTTGAGTTCACTTTCCCTTGCAAGTAATTCTGCTCGCTTATCATTTATCTCCTTTTGTACTTTGAGTTCAATTTCTCTCAATTTCTCTCCATCTCGTCGCAACTGTTCCTCCTTGAGTAGATATGAATTATTCACCATATCATCTGGATCCAAAGAACCTTCCACTGTACCACCAGATACTGATTTTGAAAGCTTCTCTGTTCGATAATTTTCATACAAATAATCGTGAGTAATCTCTTTAAGATCAGACAAATGAGAAACAAGTAATGCCGATCGTAATGCAAGGAAATCGGATACTGGGCTCTCCTCAATATCAACAACGCCCCAGGGATATTGACGAGCTCGAACTCGCTTTCCATGTACTTCAATCAGTTCCTCACTTCCAACAATTGCAAATGGAAGCATATTCCTTAGCGCGGCATTCTCCGCAACTGTAAACTCATCATCTTCTTCAATATCATAGGGAAAATTATATATCGGAATTTTGTAGTGCTCAATATCTTCCATAATTAGCCGCTTGGTCTCCGACAGCTCATCCTCAGTAAATGTATCTGCCCGTCCTATCACTGGAATCACATTTACTCGGGGCGAAAGGCGTTTCATCAATTCTATATCAAGCTCTCGCAACCCATGTCCAGTGGGGGTGATGAAATAAATGAGCGCATGCACTCGAGTATCCTTGAACCGAGGATTTCTCCGAATACGCGTCTCCTCGCTGAGAATTGTATCATACTGATTCTCAAGGTACCCAAGAATGTCCTTAAAGCTGTAGGTTCAAACCAGAAAGTCAGCATGAGTTTATTACATTGATAGTAAGTAAATCAATTACCTCTCCTCATTGTCAATGTTATCTCCAAACCCTGGGGTATCGACTATTGTTAAAATAGTTCTTGAACCATCTTCCTCGTCCAGCTCTGAAAGATTCTTAATGTTAATAGATGATGGAATAAAAAATTCTCGCTCTCTTGCAGCATAACATACCAACAGTAATGGGCCGAATGTCTACTTTGGGCTCGAGATGAGCAAGACTAGGATCAGGAATGTCTGCATGGGAAAGTACATTCCGTCCGCACAAACTGTTGACAAAGGTGGTTCTGCCGAGCCCCGAGGCGCCGACAACCATTATAGACAGACTGACACCTCTCTTCATGAGTTTTTTGCGCCGAATCTAGTGGAGGGTTAGATTTTGATTGAATAATATGCATATACAAAGAAGGGAGGGGAGACTGCAATTGTATTAAGTGGACAAATCAAACATGCACTTACCGTATCGGCAGAGACTTGGCTGACTGATCTGGAAGTCATTTTACTAATAAAACAAAGGGGACAGTATTCGGAACGCGAGACTGAGTTGTCTCCCCTTTCTTTCTGATTTTGGCGTTTCCTGAGCCTTTTCTTTCCCTCTTTCTCTTTCTTCCCCCTTTGGACCTGGTCGTTGCACAACAACAACATCTAAGTTAGAACCTTCCCTAAGTTGGAGACGCGTCCCTTCCAATTTCTGGTTGTCATAAGCAACGAATTATTTTGACGTCAAAGCCGCACAGATCCGAAATGATGACGGGGGGAAGTATTATTTATATGAGATGGCCTCTTCTGGGGTATCTTCAAACTGGTTACCGAAACTGCGATTCGCATTTACGAGATCTTTATTAACGTCGAGAAAAATGAGTTTGAAAGTATGTAGCATTTGTTTTCCCTCTGTCGTATAGTTATTCTTGGCTAATACAGCTCACAAATTAGTTCCTCTCAGCAACTGATGCTGCTGCCCTCGATAAAGAGCTCATGTCTACAGGAGCCTTTTCTATTGATCAGCTAGTACGTAAGAAAGAAAAAAGAACTCAACAAGAAGGTTTGCTGAATTATTTGTTTTGATTCGACTAGATGGAGCTTGCCGGGCTTTCTTGTGCGAGTGCTATTTACAAGACATTTCCTCCAACTACCCATCCTAGAGTCTTAATTGTGGTGGGGCCAGGAAACAATGGCGGGGACGGGCTCGTGGCAGCTCGCCATCTGTCTCACTTTGGTTATGAACCTGCAGTGCTATATCCAAAGGTATCCAAAAAGGATCTCTACACCCGGCTTGTCAAACAACTTGAAGATCTCAAGGTATCTTTTTTGGATCCTGAAATTTCTCCTGCAAAACTCAGATCATATATTGCAAACTCATCTGATCAAGTCGTGGATGCAATCTTTGGATTTTCATTCCACCCTCCAATCAGAGCTCCATTCGACGACATTATTAGCGTTTTTGAGTCATCACCAAAACCTATCACAGCAATAGATATCCCATCATCATGGGATGTAAATCAGGGTCCTCCACCAGAGGGACAAGTCGGATCGTCCTACTTACCCCAAGTGCTCGTATCATTGACTGCTCCCAAACCATCAGCTGCAAAGTTTGTTCATGCTAAACCCGCTCCTGGTGATATCCATAAACACTTTTTAGGCGGTAGATTTGTCGCTCCAGCAGTTGCTCAAAAATGGAACTTTGAGATCCCCAGATACCCTGGGGTCGAACAAGTCGTCGATATATCAGACGAAAAATAGATGATATGTATTGTAATGAGAACTAATACAACGAAACGCCTTGGCTAGATAGGAGAGAGAGAAAAAACAAGTAAGAAACCAGAAAAAAAAAATATTAGAAAGACCAAAACTGAAAAATCCCCGCAACCCCCCAAAAAAATTGAATCAATAAATATAGGTTTAGGAAAAAAAAATCTCGACCAGACATCTTAAGCAGAAACGCTGTTGCCGCTGCTGTCGTTGCTAGTGGTGACATACTCATCATCACCATAGGCATTAGTATGCTTTCCCAAAAGGAAAGATAGACAAAAGCTAAATATGTACACACTGCTAATAACGTAGAAGAAAGTAATTGGATGAGTCCCAACAGTAGCTCCATAGATGGATAAAAAGATGACGGGGGCCAATATTCTAGCTAATGCTTGTAAACAAGCTAATGCACCGGTAATCTCACCGGAGCGACCCTCAGGTGCACATCGTAACACCGAAGCACGGATACTGGGGCCCTCCATAGCGGTACCTGCTGACAGGGCAGCAAATGCAAAAAATTGAGGAATACTCGTCGCGCTAGCATACAAGATCATGATTATTGCATACCACACGCAGGAAACTCGGATTAGGGTGACTTCGGCAAGATCAAGACCCAAAGTCACTTTTCGCCGAAATCGTGGTAGCGAATGGATGGCCTTGGTAACAAAAGGGAAAAGTAGAATCAAAAAGATTACTCTGGAACATGACGCTACCGATATAAACATTCCAACCCCAGAACTTGTCATGTCAAAGCGCAGTTCTGCATACATGACTATCGACATAGAAGATCCTATGGCTATAATCATTGTGATACAGTCCATGATCCCCAATACTGTAAGGTTTCGCCGTCTGTACTTTGTATCTTCAATGGATTCCAATTTACCCTGAATTTTGTCGGGTACTTGAGGTCGCAAGATTGCAAGAGGTTTCCAAATCGAGCTCCTTGACTTCACTCGTTGATACCAAGTCAGTTCCTGATACTCTTGGCACTCACAAATATATAGATCCCTTGCAATTGTCCTCTCTCGTGGATGCAATGACTCGGGAAGTAGAAAAAGAACAGTCAAGGTAAGTAATGATTCACCCAGTATTGAAATCCAAAACACTGAAATCAATGAATCTGTGTATTTAACTAATATGCCCCCGACGGCTGGACCGATTGCCATTCCGGTATAGGAGATTCCATCCATTCGGCCAAAGCAAGTCGCTCGATTAGAGGGATATATGAGATCAGCAATGTATGAGTGACTGAGGGCGAGCATTAGTACTAGGCCTCCTCCAACCCCGTCACAGACAGAGGAAATTAAAAACCATCTGTAACTAAATACTGCAGGAAAATAGCTGACAATGATTATGGAAAAATATCCAAATAATGTAACAAGGGCAGAACCAATCATTACAGGGCGTCTGCCATATCGATCAGAAAGTTTTGCCAACTTGGGGCAGCACACAGATCCAAGAAGGCCCGAGATCAACCCGGCATAAAGATTGAATCGAGTCACTACTTTATGCACCTCTGGCGACGCCCGACACTCGGAAGATGGTCCTGACATAATTGAAAGCCCTTCGGTATGCTCGGCACAGACAGCCTTAAAAACAAGGTTTAATTTCGGCGCCAAAGTTGCAGCAAATGATAAGAATGTTATAGCCATGATACCCATGAGCATATTAACCTATGGAAAACTCGCCATCAGCACTCAACCTCCATCTTTTGCTTTGCTGCTTGCAAACTAGTGCAAAACTCACCTGGACGCAAGAATCAACTCTATAATCTTCGTCATGGGGAACAGCAACCGTCTCCTGCTGCTGGACAGATCCGGGCTTTACCGTGGAAAGGCTTCTGTTTTGTTTATTCTGCCCAGTACCAAGCAATAACTGCTGTTCTCCGAGAACTTCCCCTGTCTCTGCAGCATCTTCGAAATAATCCATGGCTTGATAAGTGATTCGAAAGGGATTAGCAGATCCAAGCGAGGGAAGTCGCAGGTTCGTTATCAATGCTCGGCTTTAATAATAAAGTACTCGTAATGTCCCAACTGTCGAGTCCCGCCAGACAATGACGACAGTGTGTCTTGTCTATCTACCCAACATCCAGACATGTGGTCTTTTTTAATATGAATATCGGATTTATGAAGATACGGTTTTGCGAAAGACCCAACAGCTGTAATAGGTTTGGTTTGGTCGGACTAGTCTCTCTTTGTATCAAAATAACATTGGTTTTGAAAATGTAAGTTTGCAGATTACCAATATACCTAAACGGTAGTGAGAACGAGAGAAATCGTAACTCTTGCTTAAGGGTATTTCTGTTTTTAAATGTATCCATTTCCACACCGAACTACTTGTTTTCTTCGTATGCTCTGTAACATCTTTTGTATTAGGCGTCGTTCTTAATTTCAATCATATTAGACAGAGCATAGTAAATATTTCACTTTACATAAAACATATATTTCGCTGAATATGCTAAACACACAAAATCATTTACAACACAATGAGAAGACCTGTATTACAGTCTGTGGTTCGGGGTAATATTTGCTTGGGCGCATTACTAAGATGGCGGCGGCTCAACTCATCATCACGTTCACAAATATGCACATTTCCCCGCATTACTACTGTCTGGAGCAGACTTGCTACTAGATCTTACCAAACCAAAAACCTACGAAATTTCGGTACCATAATGGCTAATAAGGGGGTATTCATCGAGAAGGTCGAGGGTAAACCGGGCAAGGTCACGTATCCTCTAGTTGTTAAACCCTACGTGGCACCCCCGCTCGGATCTGACATGGTCTCAGTTCGAGTTATAGCCGCTGCTGTAAGTAAAATTATTATCATACTGGGTGTACTTATACTGATCCATTTTTTTACAGCTAAATCACCGAGATCTCTTTATCACGCATGGACTATACCCTGGTCTTGATTTCAACGTCCCTCTTGGAGTAAGTCAAAAAAAGGAAAAAAAAGGAAAAAATTTAAAACTCCAATAAGAAACTAAAGTACGTGTTTAGGGAGATGCTGTTGGGGTTGTCGAAGAGACTGGATCTTCAACCCAAGCCAAGAGTCTATCTGGCCAGCGGGTGATTGTCTATCCTAGCAACGAGTGGTGGGCTTCTGACCCATCTGGACCTGAATTGCCAAAGGGACAGGCTAGATCAAATTATGCAGTGATTGGTGCGACCAAGCTGACTCAACAGGGCACTTTTGTTCAGAAAATGACCGTTAATGCTGGCTTGGTGGAGCCCTGTCCCGATCATTTGTCCACGGTCGAAGCGGCAGCTATCCCCATTTGCGGTTTGACTGCTTGGCGGGCTGTTGTCTCAAAAGGGCAAGTCAAGAAGGATTCAAATGTTCTAATCACAGGAATTGGAGGTGGTGTCGCTCTATTTGCTCTACAATTCGCAGTTGCAATCGGAGCCAACGTCTTTGTGTCGTCCTCCTCTCAAGCTAAGATAGACAAAGCCATTAAACTAGGAGCTAAAGGCGCTGTCAACTATAAGGACAGTAAATGGAGCGATAATTTAGTTAGTGCCCTCCCGAAAGATCGCCCATATCTAGACGTCATCATAGATGGTGCTGGTGGAGATATTCTGGAAAGATCTCCAAAGATAATGCGCCCTGGCGGCAAGATCGTCGTTTACGGAATGACCACGGGCAGGACCATGGACTATCCGATGCAAGTTGTGCTCGCCAACGTCGATGTTCTTGGCGTGACCATGGGATCACGAGCCGAATTTCATGACATGTTGGGTTTCATAGATGAACATAAAATCCATCCTGTTGTGTCAGAAGTCTTCAATGGTCTTGAAAGTATCCCTGAAGCCCTTCAAGTCATGGAAAGAGCAAATCAATTCGGCAAGATTGTGGTGAAAATCGACACAAGTGTTCGAGCACAGGTCTAACCAGCACCTAACACCCAAGCAACGTTATCTCCATAGATCTAGACAACAATAGATTATCAAGTATCGACATAAGCTACTTAGCTACGGTACTGTTCAGACTGATTAAAAAGGTCTGCTGGTTCACCAAATGTTGGCACCATTTTGTACGTATACTTGAATAATGTAGAAAGACTTGATTCGATTATTCTTAGGTAGGTTTACTATTATATTACATTTCCTTGAGCGTAGTAGCTTAGGCTGAGTGTGCTAAGACCGTGTTGCGGCCCATGCCAGGGTGTTATTTTTGGGACCGTTTAGCCTTCTTCTGTGCGGCTGCTACATTCAACACACGGAAGGGAAACGTTTTTTTTTTACCAGTTAGACATTGCCTTGATAGAATGGCAGTACGGATAAGGCTTGCACGGTTTGGGCGAACGAATCGACCAGTTTACAATATAGTGATTGCCAATCAAAGGTGAGAAATTTTTAACAATTAATAATGTATATGTTGGAGGGCGTTCGTTGATCTGACTGGTAACAATTTTTTCTTGCAGGACTGGACAACACCGAAAACCGATTGAAGTGATTGGAACATATGATCCCATACCGAAACCTGCTCCGGAAACTGGGAAACCATTCAAAGATGTTCAATTGGATTTTGCTCGTGCCGAGTATTGGTTGGGTGTGGGCGCTCAACCCAGTGATCCTGTCGCTCGACTGTTAAAAAAGGTAACATATTTCGAAAAAAAAAAAAAAAAAAAAAAGAATTATGAAAGTTTTGTTCTGACAGATGATTTCAGGCACAGCTTCTACCTCCAGAATGGCCAGGTCCAAATAAGGGACCTGTTGTGCCTGCTCGTGATATTGTGGAACCCCCTAAAACCGAAAAGCTCCCTCCAAAGAAGGTGAGCCCCAAGGACACTTTTCATCACAGTCATGTAGAATGAAAAGACCCTTCCTCTACGCAAGGTGTTTTGGTTTCCCTTGTTACTTTGTAAATAAATGATTATTTTGAAAAAAAAATAAAGGCGTATTGTATTGTACATGAGAAATTGCGTAAAGTAGTGTAGTGTTGTAAACACATGTGTATATCATTTATCACCTTGACCAGAGGTCTTTTCATCCTGCTCCTTGTCCTCCTCTTCGCTTTCTTCGTCTTCCAACTCACTGGCTAGAGCGCTCTCCCTCGGCTCCAAAAGTTCTGCGTCTTCTAGTGATATTCGACTAGGGAGCCTTGGAAGAGCAACATCACAAACTCTTTCAAGAGTGAGAAGATTATCGGCAAATTCATCCATGTAGGTCAGTCTGACACCCCCGGGAAAGGATGCAGTCATTAAGCTCCGCTCTCGAAGTTTCCTGTAGTCCTTGTAAAGACCCTCAAGGAGCTGGTATACCTCAACTGGAGAAAATGTTAATCTTATATGGAATGCTGCTAATGCTGTGAGGTATTTGAAGTCTTCATTTTCCAGATATGCCAAGATAATTTCCTTTTCTGGTTGAAGCTGGAGAAGTTTGAATGCCAAACATAGGAATGGAGTCGGCTTTTGATTGGCATATTGACCCCCAATGCACGTTAATTCTGCTGCTCGGTCACATATCGTTGCTGCCGTCAATCCAAAGCATTGCTCTTTCCAATATAACGAGTCGAGGATTCGCTCCCGGATGATTTTCTCCAGCAGTAACTGTACAGTTGAATTTAGCTTTTTGGAAAACTAAAATAACAAGTAAGAAATTCAAATGGTATACGTACGGCAGGATTTACATCATGTACTTTGATATTTGTCTTGACGATACCTACAATCTCAAGTCAGATTAATAATGGCAGGGTTTGTTTCACAACTACTACTGACCTCGATCGACAATTATGCCTCTGTCCATTCTTGAACGAGACTCTACTGAAGGCCCCTCGCTCATTTTTGCAGTCAACTTTTATGGACAAGATCAGTCTCTATATACACAGTAGCTAGCTACAGGAAACATATCATCAATCAAAACACAGGGACAGATCAGTATTAAAGTCCCAGCTGCGCCGCACCGTCCGCCGCACAATGAAACCTTGTTCTCCTCCTGTGCAGGAGAACAATGGAAATAAATAAATAAAAAAAGAAACCATCGTTTATCTATAGGGCAAATCCAAGAAAGAATTTGCGGGCCTCTTCGCTTCGTTTATTTTTGCATTTTGGAGGCCGAAGAGCAAACTGTGAAGAGCATTTGATATTATGCCTCAGGTGATCTGCCACCAATTCGGCTAATCCTTCTATAAACAAGGGATGATCATTGAGTGAATCAGCCCGAACAATACCAGGATGATCTTTATACTCTCCGAGAAGCTCAATGTCGAGTTCGTGTAATGTCTCAATATGATCGGCTGTTGATGGAATCATCCAAGTCAGTAATAAAAACCATACAAACAGTCGAACCGCTTACTCACATGTAAATGCAATTGGCACCAAAATAGCATTGGTGTCCCCTCTATCGACAAAACCCTTTACTGTGTCAACAGTCTGCGGTCCCAGCCAAGGCTGAAAACCAACCTGACTTTGCCACGATAGAATATAAGGATTTGAAAAGTTAAGCTTTTGCATGACTGCGTAGACCGTAGCAGCAACCTCAGCTGGATATGGGTCGCCTATCAAGAAACAGGGCAGTGTCAGAATACAAAATGCGACACAAAAAAAAAGGACTTGCTCACCTCGATTAACAACAGACATGGGCAAGGAATGAGCAGTGAAAATAACGATAACCTTATCCCTCACATCTGGCGGATACTGAACCAATTTAGCTTGGATAAGGTCTGCAAAGGCCGCAACCATTTTTGGGTGAGTTGGCCAGCGATCAATCACAGACCACTCAATTTGACCTTCAGGGTCCAATTCTTTTGCGACTCGTGCCAATTCATTGATACTGCTTCCAGTAGTTGATTCACTGAACTGAGGATATTGCGAAAAAGCAATAGCTCTGGTGACACCATCCTCCTTCATTTGAGCGACCGCATCTTCAGTGAGAGGGGCTGCATATCGGAATGCCACATAGGGCTTATGAGGTCCAGTTTCGGGCGACACAACGTCAAGAATCTTGCAAGCTTCTTCCGCTTGGTATTCGCTCCATTTTCTGATGGGACTCCCTCCACCAATTTCATGATAATGATGCTCAATCGTAGGGGTCCTACGCCAAGCAATGAATCTGCCAATCGATTTCTGAAATGGACCGAGAGGAATCAGATCACCGTCAGACTTTGTGAAGCATTGTCAGTTATCTATGAACTTGAAACATGATTGATTCAAAACATACAAAGAGCCGGAGCAGAAAATCGTGAACTTCATGAGTCTTGGACGGTCCACCCATGTTTAACAGAACAACAGCCTAAGAAACGAGTTAATAAAGCAGGTTTTTTCCCGAGAAACGTAGCCATTCACATACAGTGCCTCCCTTGGAGCAACGACGCACAGTCGAAGAGAAGCCGCGCCAGTAAAGCGAAGACACTAAAGCAGCAGACCTGCGCCCATTATGCTGCATCAACCGACTCGAAATCACAAGACTATTCCTTAGTGAAATCATCTCTCGTCCAAGTTTCGTGTCGAGATGTTGGTGGTAGTCGTGGTGGTGGTGTTGCCCAGAAGCAATTACGTCGCTAGTGCCCTTTTTTAATACTCGACCTTTCCCTTTCCGTACATCTTTACGATCACTAACCTCCACCACCACCACCACCACCATCGAGCATGTCTGAAGGCTCTTGGGAAGTCCCCACCTTGCAGGATGGTCAGTCTGATATAGACGAGGGACCAGATGAGACAGTATGAGTTCGAGAATACTTGTTTTGTATGATTTAGTAGTAGTTTATGTGTATCTAGTGGTCTAACCATCAAAAATTGAGTAGGAGTTTTACCGATATGAAAAGGATGCACTTATATATGTAGTTGAAGTAACACCAACTCTGCTAATCAAGAGCGAAGATGAAGAATCGGGTCTTCACAAGATACTGAGGAATGCGTTCGAGATGGTTAAGGAAAGAATACTGGCCCATCCGTCTGACCTGTTTGGAATCATGCTGTTTGGACACTTCAGCGATAGCCCTAGGATCTTGTTTCAACTCGAAGTTCCTGATGTCGATGCTATAAAGAGACTTAAGAGGCTGACAGAGGATGTGTCTTCATACCAGAGCTTAGTCGCTGAATGTAAAAGCGATGGTGACAGTCCTACTCTCTCAGTGAGAGACGTTTTTATAAAGCTTCTGGATATCTTTGCCTCTAAGGCAGCCAAGATAACATCAAAGCGAGTATTCCTAATAACAGATGATGACGATCCACACAAGGGTAACACTGTGCTCAATAGAGCTGCCATTACGACGTCCCAAGATCTTCAAGATAGGGGCATCACCCTTGAGCCTTTTTTCATCACCAGTCCTAAACATGAGTTTGACATGTCCAAGTTCTATGATGTGAGTTAATGTGTTTTAGAACTTATGGCTCACTATATTTGATTTTAACATAATACGGCACTCAAATTAGTTTGTGACGTTGGCAAACTATGAAGAGTCCACTATTGAAATGGGAAATAGCCTATACCAGCTGAATGATGCTCTCAGCCAAATCAAGAAACAACTTAGCCCGCAACGAGCAGTTTTCAGCAGCTTTCTCGAATTTGGTCCGAATTTCCGCATTGGAGTAAGAGCAACGCTGATCTACAAAGAAGCTAAACCATCTTATGCAGCATGGATCTATACCAGAGATGAGCGACCAAAGCTTGCCGAGACAAAGACAGTCCTAGTCGTCAAAGATACTGGGCGAATTGTTGACAAGCAAGATATAGTGAAGGCTTATAAATTTGGAGGAGAGTTGATAGAGTTTACCAAGGATGAACTGGTAAATCTTCGCAATTTTGGCCCAACAGGTATCCGCATCCTGGGATTCTATCCTCGTGACGAAATTGCACCTTTTCAGGACAATTTAAAGCCATCTTATTTCCTTTATCCTAGTGATTTGAGCCTAAAGGGCTCCACCCCACCATTTGCAGCTTTGCTGGAAACGATGCAAAGGAAGGATAAAGTCGCACTCGCCTGGATATATGTTAGGGCTGGAACAACTCCATATTTTGGGGCATTATGGCCTAGCTCTGCTTCGGAGTCCGATCAGAAGGATCCAAAAGCTAAGAGTCGACCTGAAGGCATCTATGTGATTCAACTTCCCTACGCTGATGATATTAGACAGTTCCCACCCGATGTTGCGCTCAATACGGCGCCAAAAGAACTGCGTGACAAGATGAGATCTATCATCAAGGCTCTGACAATGCCCCGCGGATACCAGCCTGAAAGATACTGGAATCCTGCATTACGATGGCGCAATCAGATCCTTGAAGCCATAGCGTTGGATGAGGAAATGCCGCATCCCTCACCCGATCCAACCCTGCCAAAGTATGGGTCGATTCAAAACCGGGCCGGTGCCCTCATCGAGCAATGGCAAGCAACTATTGATGAGGTTGCAGCTTCACAGCCCCAGCATGAGGAGCGGCCAAGAAAGAAAGTCACAAGAGAAGATGAGGAGAAAGGTATGATTGTTGAAGACGACAGAGTTCAAGCTCTATTCGAAAAGGACAAGTTGGACTTATTCAGTGTTGCTGAATTGCGCTCGTGGGTCAAGGCCAAGGGTATCGGCCCAGTGGCTGGGCTTCGAAAGGCGCAGCTAATTGAAAAAGTTAAACAACATTTATCATGAGAGGATAGTCTACGAATCACTTGCATTTTTTTCATCACTATGATTTCGGCGTTGAGAATTGACATTACTTGTATTTATTTATTTAAATTAGAAATATTGAAAAAAATCCGTGTATAAGATTAACAGTACGTAGTTACACACTGCGCTATAAATCGGGAAGAGGAACTTCGAAAGAACGGGACAATGCATTCGTCCCATATCTATGCCCGTCGTATCTTATCGCTCCTCAGAAATTGTACCTTGGTATTCCAAGTCGTCGTCTGTGGGTGTCATTGGTTGTGCTTTGTCTCTAACAGTGCCCAGCCCTTTGATTCCTTCATTCTCCTTAAGCCACGGTTTGTTTGCTTCACCAAGAATGGTCTTGGAAATTGCATAGTACACAACAAGACCGACAATGGTAAAAACAAATCCAACAGGATAAAGCCAGTACACGTAGAGGTGAAAGACATGAATTCCAACAATGAGACCCCAGAAGTCGCTAGTCAATAGAGACAAGTTGTAAAAAGCTGCAGAAGACATTCGAAACAGGATTGGCGCAGTACAATACAAGACCAGCATAGCTAAAGTATAGCCGGCAAAGTATCCACCGACCTTGCCACTCCATTGAGCTTCTTGAAGGGTATGACGCTCGAATATAGCACACTGGACGCCATTGATAAGGACGCCCCAGAACCCAAGCTGGCCCACGACTTCATAAAGGGGACGCTTGGAAACGAAAAACTCCTCAAGAACATTGGACACACCATAGCATGCAGCACCGAGAAGAACAAAGAGATCTCCCTTGACCACGTCAACACCAGAGTAGTCTTTTCCTGTGATTTTATCACTGACCACAACAAGAATCATACCTACAATACAAATCAATGCACCCAAGTACTGGTTCCAGGTGTAACGGACCTTGAGAAAAAGGAATGAAAGCACCATGACAACTACAATAGAAAACATATCGAGCAATTCGGCACTCAGAAGATTGGTATAAGCATAAGCTTTGACGACAAAGTAGTTGCCCTCGACATCAGCAAAAGCAAATAGAAAAAATTTCCATCCATCCTTCCAAAGAATCCTTGCCCATTTCTTGAATCCATACTTATAGATGGTATAAGGAGTGAAGAATAGGGCAAGAATTGCGTAATTGAAGAGAGTCTGAAAAGCAGGAATGGAGTTTCCTCCGTCGGCTAAAAAAGTCGTAAAGGTATTGGTTGCAACAATACACAGAGAAAGAAGCTGCCCATGAAAGAAGATAATCCAAAACCACTTTGTTCTCATAAATTGAAACGGGCGTAGTTTCTTTGGAGGTTCGCAGATTTCTTCCTGCTCTTCGCTCTGGGTCAACGTTCCCGAGCAGGTCCGCATTGTCTCGACGACATCGTCTGCACTTCTTTCGTGTCGAATATGCAATGATGTGGAATCTTCAATCCCGTCCGAAGGCTCATAGGCAGTTTCGACTAGAACCTGGCCATTTTTGTCTTTAGAATTGTAGTTGTTGTTGCTCATGGTGTTCACCCTCCCAAATAGACTAGCTATGTACGCAGATGAGGTTCTCAGCTTGATAATTCACGAAAGTAGAACGCTCAAAGGCCAATCGTGAAAGGAGACAAAGGTCGTTGGAAAAGTGGTATGAAAAAATGGTGGTGAAACTCTTCTCCGGCTTTAAGCAGAAAAAAAAATAAATCTACCATTGCCCAAAACGGCAATTACCCGGATCATTCTTCGGGGAATCAATCCATCGTCCACTAAACCTAATGGCGTGCGGCGCATCTCCATATTTCGGGGCCATAAGATGAGATTGCAGAGCAGCAACAGATCTGATGTCGTTCCTGCGGCCGTGCGTATTAATAGTTTAGCTGAGGATGGCAATTGGCAGGCAGAGGGGTTCTCAGGGACTTTTTTTCTCGATTATGGTATTGTGGTTACAATGTAAGGAAAAGATTGAGCAGAGAGTAATGAAATTATTGACCCTAATACGCCTAGGACCCCCCTTTTCTCGCCTCGTGTAGCTGATCTAGCGCTGAGAGAAAGAAGAGATCAAGTGCGGATATATGTTTCTACGCCCGGGTCAATTGACAAAGATAGTGCAAAATGGACTGAAGCTAGGGTATCCAAGGTGTTGACTCTTGATTCTTTTGACAGGGCTTTGTCGCCTTTTGCTTCTTCCCATAGTTTTACACTGCAACCTGGGGGGAAAACAACATATATGACTATTCTATCAGTTGACCCTCTGCGTGTTGAAAAGGAAGAAATCACCTCTTTGGCTATCGGAATGTCGCCTCAGATTGCGAGTGGATCATCGCTTTGGGTTGAAGGTTCACCTTATGCACTTGCAAACGAGGCGATTTTTGTCGGATACAAGACCCGCGGCATTATATCAGCTACAATAGGAGATATAATATTCTCTGATACCAATTTTCTGTCAGGAATGGAGGGAAGTGTGGTTTATAATGAGCAAAGTGAAATCGTCGGCCTTGTTAAGGGAGTTTTGAAAAAACGAAATGGGGAGGGATCTATCACTATAATATGTCCGTGGAAGGTTATTTTCCCTTTGTTAGTTGACAATGGATACATAGCATCCCTAGAAGCGGTTCCGAATTCGGGTTGTGGGGACTCCACAAGAACGACGTCAGCAACTGGTGCATGTTTTCAAACAACTTTTGGAATTTCATGTCTTATTATATCCTTGAATAACCACTCATATGGCTGGGCGAGTGCTGTCTTGATTGCTGAGGACATTTTTGTTACTAATCGTCATGCGGTTCCACTTGATCTCGATTCGATAACTCTTTACACAAAGCCCAAGGACAAATATGCAGCAAAAGTCATTCCAGCTCAGGGACTCGATGGCCTTGATATTTTATTTCTAAAAACTAGTCGTCCAGTCCAAGGCGTGCCCGTATACAATCTATCAGCCAAGGTTCCTAAACAAGGAGACGATGTCTACGCAGTGGGGTTTGGTCTGCTGGTTTCAAGCCACTATTGTAATGATTTAGAGCCGTTCGTCTCCAAGGGTGTTGTGAATAAAGTTACAAAGTTGACCTTGAGTGCGTCTGATCAAGACGAGGAGCCGGCGCTCTTGACGACCAATTCTGCTTGTTGGAATGGTTCTTCTGGTGGTGCCCTAATAAATTCTCAAGGCCAATTCGTTGGGCTACTAACTAGCAATGGCAGGCAAGGCAAGCAGGGTACGATAATGCCTCGATTGGGATTTGTACTCCCTATCAATATTGTGAGAAAAGTGTGGAACGCCGTCAAGAATGGCCAAAGCTTTCATGTCAGCGAGCAAATGAAACTGTTGTGGAGGATGCAACTTACTCATAGAGAGGAGTTGATTGAAAGATACATTGAGCCTAGACTATGACAGTTACATAAGATAGAAAAACCCCCTTACGGGTGACGGGTGCAAACTCATTTGAATGGAATCACTTCAGAATATCTCTTTGCAGACTTGTAAACACAGAAAACCTGCAAGGTCGTGAACACACAAACCATGGGTTTTCTCTTATTTGGCTTACATATAATTCATCCTTAGTGTTGCACTTTTAGTCTGTGCACTCCCCATTTCTGCCTCCAGATTTCTGTTCAAACTTCTCACCGACGGCCAAACGCAGCACATGTCTGCTTAGCCATCTCATATAGATAAAGAGTGATATGAATTTCTTCCTTGGCGTAAATTAACGGGGGGAGCTGTTTTAGTGGGTTTCTTCGACTCCATCGATCCTCTCTTTGGGAGTTTATTTTCACCCCGGGCTTCATCGCGAAAAAAAGAAAATCAACCGCAAAACGATTCAAATGGTTCGGTAGATCGATTTGCTCAACCATCTCTTTTTGCTTGTTTGTATGCATCCTGGCTCACTTAACTACTGTACTGTGCTGAGCGCATGGAAAGGTGCATCGAAGTTATCAGGCGGCAAGCAATGCGAGGTCCGAGTTATGCCTGCCAAGTACTTCTGCGCCAATATTCTCTTGGTTCGATAATATCTCGGGCTCAAACGAGCCTTCGATGCCGTGGAGTGACTCATTATAGGGTGCAAGTGATACGTGGTTCTTGTGTACGACAATTTGTTACGAGGATCAACAATGCTACACAGCATCGAGATCAAATTCTTGACGATGCAGTTCCAGATGAGGATTTTACGATACTGCATAACACTATTAATCAATTCAATGATTTGAATGAGCCTGAAAAATCACATCAGCTCTTTTTGAAGCACAGTAATAAAGCTCCATCTTCCTGGTTTCAATACTGCACGTTTATGGTGGAGAAAAATGATGCAAAGGAAGTACTTCGAGGGTTCCGATCTTCGATAGAATTGAACCAACCAATGACCACCTCAGAAGTTAGCAGTCTTTTTTTTGTGCTCAAGAAACATAGGCAAATCAAAGTCCTTCTCAACCTCTTTGAAGAAGTTTCATGCGCAGGACCTGATTATCAACAGGTTTGTGTTGATCGTTTAGAGATATCTATGGCTGCTGCGTTGCGGCTCCGCAGAGTTTCTTGGATGGAAGAGTATTTCGGGCTATTTGCAGAGAGATTTGATCTTCGCCTTTCAGTCTACGTGCTCATGCTTAAAGGATTTTCCTTTACTGGAAATATGCTTATGGCTCACGAACTACTGCGCCAAATGTCTCTTGCCCAAAGTCCATCGCCTACTGCCGAGTGTTATGAGGCAGTAATAAAGGGTTACGCGGCTAGGGTGGTACCGGATATTGCTGGCATAGAATCACTTCTTGACGATATGCTGAAAGCAAAAATTGATCCAACCCCTAAAATTCTGTCCTTGTTACTAAGATCAGCTGTTCTCAACAAACAGTTTTCCAAGGCAGAAGCACTAATAACTTCGTTTAAAGAAAAAGGTTACGATTCAGATCCATCTGTCACTGGAGAGATATTTAGGTTTCATCTAGAAAACAACGATGCAGACATTTGTCATGATATGCTATCGTCCGCCAAAAATAAAGCAAACAACATACCAAGCTTGGCGTGTATGTACGAAAGTGCGATAAGGCATCTGCACACCAAGAAAGATGTGGTTGCAGCCACCGAACTCTATAATAATCTCTCAAAAGAAATACTTTTGCATAAACCGGTGTTGTATATATTATTAATGAGGATTATGCTCATGAATGACCGTCCTGGCCTCTTCCACAAACTATGGGAGGACGCAAAGGCGCAAGGCATCGAACCGGATCCTAATATTTTCAGTTTTCAGATTAAATATCTCTCGAGAAATCTTCGCTCAGATCCCAGCATGTTGAAGCGTTTCACTAAACAGGCATATGACTTAGATCCCTCGTTGGACCAAGGGCGTGATCAAGACGTGATAAAACAGGCTGAATTGAAGGTAGATAAAGATCATGAATATTTGTACCGCAAAAAATTAGTTGGCTATGCTGAACGGCCGACCCGATTAACGGGACAAGTTCTTCAGCTACGATATCTTTTCTGGAATGGTAACACGACAAAAGGACTAGCTTATTTCGCCGATCTTTGTCGAGAGTACTCGATCCCAGATGTACGCATATTCGGCATAACCATCCTAGGACTATATAAAAACGGCGAGGCTGAACAAGCGGGCAAAGTGTTGCAATTACAGCAACGGTTCGGTCTTAGTCAGCCGATGTGGGTTACAAACGGTATGTTCTACTTTCAGGCAGTCACGGCCATAAAAAGCAAGTCCAATAAAAATTTCACACCTCAGGAAGAATTAGAAGGACGTCAGTCTATCATGGCAGACATATACTTATTCTTGGAACGGAACAGTCCCAGGCTTAATGCTGTTTCTTACATTATGGCGGGACATCTGGCAGGATTGCTTCGAGAGTTTGAAAGTGGGTATGATATTGTAACACCTTTGCTCAGACAGATCCTTATTGTGGCTGGAAAGTCTGAGTTGAGTATAGATACGGATTCCATGACAAAGCTTATTCAGATATGCACAGATGCACGACAATACGAAATGGCAGCTAATCTCATGAAAATAATTATTTCTACCGGTTCCAAGCCTGGCAGTAATTTACGACCGACTGTGGGTATGAGACTTGCATGTTGGAGAGCATATTCTGCAGCGAATATTGCCGGGTCTCCCGAGACAGCCAAACTGTTGAGATTGTGCCAGCTTATTAGACAAAAGGAACGGCAATATCGAGATTTTTCTCGGACAAGGATCGCTGGATTCTTAGAAGGATGGGCATCTCTTGGCAATTCGGCCGAGGATATTGCACCACTTGAGACCACCCGGTCTTAAAACTATCCTGTACATAATACTCTGTAAATAAATAAATTGCATGCACTAGGCGTGAGCGTCTACAGTTGAATATATTAAAAGTTACTACAGTGAATATTGCTTTTCTTGTTTTGGGGTGGTTCCCGTCTAAATGATGATAAGCTGGGACTAAGCCGGTCGAAACCCAACGTCTCAGGCATAGTTTGTAGCCCAGTCTTGTGTCCTCCTGAACAGACGCAACAATCTCCAGGGACCCAACTAAAGTCACGCAAAATATGGCCAAACGTAAATCCCTTCTCACCCGTTTGAGACTCTTTTACTATGTTAATACACCATACTATGTTATGTTCCCGTGGGAGCGGTTTATTTTCAGTGAGTTTGCAGCACAAGATAACAAGACTTGGATTGTCTTCTTGCTAATGTCTTTTTTTTAACTGCTTATAGATACTGTCATGCTCATCCTCTTTTATCTAATTCTTCATGGAGTGCTCTTCTACCTACCGAAACGCCTTTATTCGGTCGGCGCAAGGGCTTATTATTATTACACTGGGCGGGAACTGGATCTTGTGGGAGATGTCTCAAATACATTTAAACGATTAATGGAATGATGAATCACTTTAAGAAATAATGAAGGACGTTTGGGCTTGTTTTAATCATATATGCTTTGGCTCGATACCACCACGACCATTATCCACCACCTACTATAGATCCGGGAAAGACGAGCAAAGAATCTGTAGATATTAGAAATTTATGCATTTCATTTTTAAATGCGTGCAGAGATTATATTTTCTTGTTGCGCCCTTGGCCAACTATTGTGTATGATCATCTACTTTAAAAGCTTCAATGAATGTAAACTTTCATATCATCCTTCTCACTGGTTTTGCAATGTCCCCACCGATTGAACAAGGAAATCTGAAACGCCAGTCAGACCTTTGAACCAAAGATATTGTACGAATCCTTTTCGATACTGTTGAAGCGACATATCATTTACTAGTCGCTGGTCGCGTAGCTTATCAAGACTAGCTGGGGTCACAATCACTCTACCGCTTCCGTCACCCTTGCCCTCTGTAAGATTGTTGGCTTGTCCCAGTACGATAGACTGTGTATACTTTATAGACATGGATGCGAGGATCCAATATTCCGTAAGTCCGAAACTTGAATCGAGACGGTGACCTTTCTTCTTTGCAAGAGCTTGCAATGACGGCAGAAGATGGCTATCCAAGTTAGTGTATTAGATTCAAATGATGTTATGACTTGCATTTGTCCTTTTTCTTACCTAGAGATACAAAATCCTTTTGCTGGCTCAGTCGTACAGTCAAACGCCTTGTTCCGCCAAAGAGCATTGCAAATGTCCATCACAAATGCATTGAATTCTTCCCTAACCGTTGAATTATGATTGCTGCTCCCCTTTGTATATTCCGTAATCTCATTTCTATATATATCAAGTATCTCACAGCACTCCGACAGCGAGAACAGGTTAGACCCAAGAAATGTTAAATAAACAAACTCAAACGGTGGTAAGGCAAGCTTGTCGCGCTCAGGAAATCTTGCTATGAGAGAGTAAAAGTCGCCAATCACAGACTGAACCTCAGCATCCCAATGTTTCGGTAAGAAAGTGAAGTCACTGATTGAGTCTGCAAGATGCGCTACATCTCTAGACGCGGAGATTATCGTTTCAGCCAATTCTGCCCCCTGTTTTTGTAGTTGTTCTTTCCCTAAGGACCACCACCGTTGTAGTAACTCTGTCGCAAACCGTAGGATATCAAGCTTGAAATCTGACGGTTTTCTTTTCGCTAGCCGGTGTAATGGTATGACAACGACATCCCGGAATTCTTAAGGTGACAATCAATCAGTAAAAAGTAGAAGCCGAAGAGTGTATCTCACGAATACATACCATTCCAATCTTCCACAGGCCAGAAACCAAGCAACTTGACAATCAAATCACGGCATATATCGCCGTCCCAAAACTCCAAATACCTGGCGAGGAAATACTCTACAGAAGGCAATAGCGTCTATTGCATTGTGAATTAGCCTCTCAATAGAGTAATAATAGAGTATGCAAATTACCTTTGTATATTTGGATATATCCAGTGCTACCTGTAAAATAAGACGGATAGACATTAGTTGCGTATTAGTTGCCGCGGGGTTGGTGCTTTGCGTGCCACTAGAAACGAGGACATGATAAGCGTCCTCCAGCACGGACCCGATCCAGATGTTGAGTCGAGTCCAAGATACCTCTATACTACTGTCAGAGTATTTGTAAAAGGGAATTCAATCAAACTTTACTTACCATCCTTTCTGTAAATAAGCAGCCTAAGAAAAACTGGATTCTGAAGAAATCCGCTTCCAATCTGGACTGGAAAAACTAGCTTCTCCACGTTCTCCACGTAGTCTTGAATATTGTGTATATCCTCAACTGAAACAAATCGCTAAGAACAAGAATGAGTTGTGAGCCGCTCAGTCTCTGCAACAATCGTTCTACCGAAACCTACCGAATCTGCTCCCTTAGAAGTCAAGCGTGGGATTGCCAATCTGCGTCTCTTTTTTCGACCACGGGCTTCATTTGAAAAGCCATTTGAAAAGCCACCATCAAAGATTGTTACGGTTTGTAAGTTGCGTGTTCGAATTTTCTGGACAACCATGCAAAAATCCTCGTTAATTGCATCCAAAGGTATAGGCTTAGTGAAACCAATCCGCCCTGCATTAATCTGGGGGAAATAGTCTTGACAGACTAGTAGAAGACTAAACAGGCTCCTGTCATCATGGTTTCTCGAAAACAAATCCGCTCTGTGATGAATAAGAATTAGAAACTGCATTTTTTCGAAGCAGATCAACACGAGTACACTTTATCCCTACAAATATTCCGCACGCCAAGGTACAATAGTCCTTTGGTTCGATGCCAAGTATAGAAGACTGCATATTTCTGGCCGTATTGTTTCGCACCCCAGCTGAAGAAAGAGCACAGCGTAGATGTTGACAAGGATCTTAGAATTTGCCAGAAAGAGGTTCGAATTGACAAGCCAGCGAAGCAAAAGTTTCTGGCTACGAAGATTGACACCACCTTTGCCCATATCCAGACAGCTGACAATCTTCCAAACGATATCGTCCGAGATCTTTTCTCTTGGGTACATGATTGAGATCAGTCGGGAGACATGGGCCCGACGCAAGTGCCTTGGGCGCTGGATGAGCTCTACAACCGAAATCAGAGCGCGATTCGAGAGGCCATGTATCCTTGCTAAAGCTGCCGCTCTGTCGAATGTGCTTGTCGCCTCCACATTTGCTATTTTGCTTTGCGCACCTAGAATGAGATTTGTTAACTAAAGACTCGATAAACACTGGAAAACAAAGAATACTGACAACGTTGGATAGTTTCAAGGAGCGTTTCCAAGGTCGATTCATCCTGTAATAGTGGGCCAGCATCGGCGTCGGCCATTGACTCTGGACGAGGTTATTGATATTGAGACCTCGGTGCGCGATGCCCTTTATTTACATGTCAAAACTGTCCCAACTCTTTGTCCATGACGACCAAAGGTGCGCGTTAACAACGGGCAAAACTGTTCAGATGTACAGCAATGGAAACCATTTACAATGGACTGACTAAGAGAGCTCTCAATTTGCTTGAGAAAGCTCATGAGTCCGGGCAGAAAAGGGTCATAATTGCAATTGCAGGTCCACCGGGAGCAGGCAAGACAACCTCGGCACGAATTGTATGCGAAAGAGTGAATGAAAAACTAGGTCCGGGTACTGCAATGGTGGTGCCTATGGATGGTTTCCATTTTCCTCGCAGTGTTCTAGCACAGATGGAGGATCCTGATTATGCTTTCAAGCGGAGAGGAGCTCCATTTACATTTGATGCCCAGGGAGCGGTGAATCTTGTTAAACAACTCCGATCGGGAAAGAATGTATCTGCTCCGGGATTCGATCATGCGGTTAAGGACCCCGTTCCAGGCGAAATCAAGATTCCTTCTTCGGTTAAACTGGTGATTATGGAGGGCAATTACGTACTTCTAGACGACGATATATGGCGGGACATATCCAAGTTGGTAGACGAGAAATGGCTCGTCACGGCTGACTGGAATATTGTCAGAAACCGTCTTGCAAATAGGCATGTACGAGCTGGCATAGTACCGGATATCGAAGCCGGATTACAGAGAGCTGATGAGAACGACATACCCAACGGCCGGTATCTTCTGGAGCACTCTGTGAAACCAGATTTCGAGTTCCAAAGTGATGACCTCTGATAGATAGATTCAAATATAGACTTAAATACTGTATTCTTGATGAGTCATAGTAGTGAGTTCACCTTTACGAAATATCGGTTGATAAGGCTACGTCGGGTCCTAGTGTTGTTACACCGAAACGCACCATACCAAAGAAAATGGCAGCAGGTACTAACGATGAAGACAGCCTTCACGTCACCCTCATTCGACATGGACAGACCGGGCATAACGTAAAAAGAATCATGCAAGGTCACCTGGGTAAGCTACACTATCAGACTGTGTCTGCATGTAAAAGAGAAAAAGGCTGACATCTAATTCTTTCGGAGAAACCCAGATACGGACCTGAACGAGGAAGGACAGCGTCAAGCTCACCTTTGCGGTCTGCGTCTAAAGAATATTCCCATTGATGAGATTACCTCCAGTGATCTCAAACGGTGTAAACAGGTATTTTGCATAGGCCGAGTGTTATGACGTCGGTACATTTATCTAACATTGAGGGATTCTCTCCCTTTCATTAGACAACACAAGAAATTGCCAAATTTCACCCAGGACTTCATCCCCACTACACCAGTGATCTTCGTGAGAGATGCCTAGGTGAACTGCAGGGCCTGCATGTTAATGATGTCGTGGCTAAAACTCGTGCAGAGCACAAGTCGACAAAGGATTACGGAGAGCCGTCATCTACTTTCCGACATCGACTCCTCAAGTTCTGGGATGATTACATTAGCAGTTGTCAAAAACGTCACCTTCATCACGTTGTTCTCGTTTCCCATGGCGGTGCGATTTCAACCCTATCTGCATTGTTACAAGACTATCGGGGGTTTCGAATCAGCGATAAGATCCCTTTGGATGCAATAAAGATTCCTCACAATACTTCAATAACTGAGATTGTCATCCCTCAAGGAGAAAAGTCCGGGACGTTTGAACTATTTGGAGACGTTTCCCATTTAACTGGAAAAAAGCTTGAGGAAGTCGATCAGCTTGTCAGATGATTTTCAAAAAAAAATGCATTGTTTTTCAACTTTTTTCCGTTCCTATATAGACTATAGACTGATAGATTAGAAAAAAAACATGATTTTTCAGAAGAAGTCGTTGCTTCGATTATTATAGGACATTCTGCAATGCTATCCAAGGGTACATATCGGTTAACTTTTTTTTTTCTCTCCAAACTCCAACATTCATAAATAATTATGCTGCCCCAAAAGCCCATGCAATAATGTCGCCATCTCCAGGCCCATCTTCCCTTTGCACCAGACCTTCAAATAGCCTCATGTTGCAAGGGGACTTAATATTGTTGAAGTGCTGGTAAGGGTTGTCCCGATCCAAATAAGAGCCGCATAAATAACAAAAGAACGTCTGACACCGGCTACATATCATTTTGTTGCAGCCAGACATGCGTTCGACTTTTACTTGGCACGTCGGACAGCTCTGGGTATTGGCCTTTATATACTCATCAACCGCTTCTTGTTCTTCAAGTTGTCGGATAAGTCTCTCGAGATTCTTTCGACCATATTTAAACTCGAGTTCATACCGTTCCTGGTCAGTGCCAGTTTTGTAAGATTTCAGTATGGAAGAAGCTGGCCCCTCCATTCTACAGGCAATGTGATATCCGTGCCATGTTCGTTTGCAAACGTAGCAAAAAGCGAATCGGCATTTCCTGCAAACAACTAGTTTCTCATCTGGATCGCAGATATTAAGCTCGAGGCAACCATTTCGGGGGCAACAGATGCTTCGAGGATCAGTCTCCAGAATCAATTGTCGTCTCAGATATACAAACCGCTCCGTTAAGTCAACCCCAACAATATTCTGTAGCTCTTCTTTTTCCAGTTGCGGGCCTTTGACGCATTGGATATCAGGACATCTGACCTGATTTGTCATACCCTGTTCAATGCACATCTTGTAATATGATATTAAACATTCCTTACAGAAGACATGAGAACAATCCCGAAAACGATAGCATAAAGCTCCTTTCAGGAAGTCTTGACATATACCACACTCGAAGGTCTGATGTTGAAACGACTCAAAAATAGCCGATTTATCGTACTGAAGAATTAACTTGCAGAGATCAGCATTCGCAGGGTAAGGATTAGGAATTCCGAACCCCTTTTCGGTCTTCTGAACAAGGTTGTCTATTATGTCATATACGCATTGGCCTCTTAGTTCATCCCAGAGGCGAACAAGCTCTGCTAATATATTGCGGATCCTTTCAGGATTCAGCCAGCACGAATCAATGACAATATTAGGAGGGCTTTCAGCGGGATATTTGGCAGGTAAATCCAAAGACACCTGCACACTCGGTAAATTTGTAACAGTAAACGCTTCGTGATCTTTGTTTTTGCCTTCTTTTTCCAGGGTGTATGGGATCACTCGCAGAGGCTCGGCGAGATGAACATCGAGATCGATACCAATGCTGTAAGAACTTTTCCTCACCATCTCCGGGTAAACAAAAGAGAGCATGTCAAGCTCCTCTTTTCGGGCATCTTCCACCTCATCATCAGCATCCATAAACAGCCTAAACCACTCGGGCCTCTTTGCTCAACATACACGGGCATTTGTAACTGTCCCCGGTCGTTTCTCTCCCAATTGAAGGTCCCAATGTTGGGAGGAAAATAAAGACAACTTTTAGCTAACAACGGCTGTGGGGGCGGCCAAGAACCATCGGAAGTGCGCGAGGAGCAGGCAAAGACACACTAACGAGAAAGAGAAGGACAGATTGTGTATAAAGTCTTTTATAAATGGGTTATCTTCTGTAATGATGTCCTTTCAATTTAGATTTGAATTTTGAGTTTCGAGGAATTCCCCTTATGGTTTTTTGATCGACTCGTTCAGTAGCAATGATTACTGAACTCTACATGATTTTGGAGGTATTTGCAGGAAGGAGACGACTCCCTGCACATATATGTCGTTCTTATTTTGATTACTGCTTATCCGGCAAGATGCGTAGCTAAGCAGTGCGTAGGCCTCCGAATCAGCCAAAACGTAAGCTTAGAATCCAAGCTCCTTCCGAGGCGATTGGAAATATAGAACGCATAGAAGAAACTAATTCTCAGTATTATGCTTCGGCGAAAAAAAAAATTAATCATTACGAAAAGCTGAAGAATCAATTGACAATTGGTTCTACTTACATCCGGCGTCTAGTGATTCTGATTTTTTGTAGCAAGCTCTCTATTAATAAAATACGATAGAAAATAAGAATAAAAATGCCTGCTCCCCTGTTGCTCAAAGTGTTTCCAAGTCTCTACTGGAAGCCACATACTCGAACTGAAGTTTCCAATGATAGAACCTAATAATTATATGTATAAAGCATTTGAAACCGAGAACCGACTCAATATTCAAAATTCATAGACCGTGTTGTAAGAAACAAAGAGTTATTATTTGATCCTCTCGCTCCAGCATATTCTTGTAGCTGTGAAGTGTTAGCTTTCTTGCTCTTTCGCGTGATCCACGAAGTTCGACTTAGTTTGCGCCTAATAGAGTTTCTGGTGCGAATCAAACGCTCACTGACCACGAGTGAAGCCACAATACTTTGTTGCTTATCGTAGTCATCGGGAGACCAATGAATCCTATCTTGTCTGTAGAATTGTCGTCTAAATCCAATGATTCCAGCCTCCAGTTCTTCCTCTCTCCTAGCTTCTTCGAGCCTTAGAAACTCCTGTACCTTCTGTTCTTCTGGATTAAACCTGTATCAGCCAACCATGAGGCGCAATACGTGTGGAATTTAAATTCAAAACTCACGACGCAGAGCTTCTTCTGGAGTGGTATCTATCAATGATATAAGAGATACTTTCCCGTCAAGGAGACAACGACCATAGTCAGAGTAAGATCCCATCCTGCATAAGCCGAGCCTTAACAAGCTATAGACAACAGCTACCCGGAAAGAGAGATTAGAAAAAAACTAAAAAGAAAAGAAATGGTGGTATACTGAAAAGCAGAGTAAGAAATGGTGATCAGACTAGAGTTGTTTCACGGACACGCGAAGAGGTACCGGCACAGAACATTACTTGATCATTTCACAAACGTGTCCTAGGCATAAAATGGGTATAGAACTTATTAAATTGTTCTTGCCGCTTCCGTATGTGGAAGTATCGACATGACTACTCGTTGGGTATGGCAGAGTTGCGCACATGCGTTCAACTAGAAAACTCACAAAATCTACTGAACTATCACTCAGCTAAGAAGAAGATCTGGTAGACCATGAACAACATCGCTTTTGTCTGCAAAATACTTTGACCGATTCTTCTCCACACTGCGTCTGAGTTCGATCTTTATCGGGCCAAGTGCGGCGCAGAAGCACACCACGTGACAAGCTTAGTATCGAAATTAAGACTTTCAGCTCATCGCAGTCCCTAAAACCCAGTAAAAACTGATCGGATGGCGGAACGACCTTCTGGTGCCTTGATATCGCTGGATTTGACCATATAGCAGAGATCCAGGCTTTAATTGCACAATCATAGTGTATAGTTCAATCATTTAACGGGCATGAAAGTTTCCAGAATGCCACTTGACAAGAGTATCCTAATGATCATGGGCACCACGGGAGTGGGAAAGTCGCAAGTACACACTCATATGCTGCAGCAGTTTTGATTATGTGGACTTGTTATACTGACTCAGTATTGGATTGTCTAGTTGAGTATTGAACTTGCCAAGAGATTTAATGGAGAGATCATCAACGGAGATTCTATTCAGATGTACAGAGATCTTGATAATATAACAAACAAGCATCCTATAGAAGAGAGGGAAGGAATAAGGCACCATTTGTTGGGCCACAAAGATTGGGCGGACAAGTACAGTCTCAATGAATTTGAAAAAGAAGCACACAAAGTAGTAGGTTTCCAATAAGACCCCCACCCTCAGTCTACTGTTGAGGATTTACTAACTGAATAGGTTGAAGATATACACGCTCGAGGAAAGCTACCAATCTTTGTTGGTGGCACTACGTATTATCTATCGTCCTTTATGTTTAAGAACAGCTCAATGGCAGAAGAAATACAAGACCCCAGGCCTCTTAGTCCAGAACAAGAGGAGATTCTGGCTTCAGACCCAGCAAGTCTTTTCAAAGAACTGAAAAGGATAGACCCTAAAGTAGCTGAGAAATTTCACCCTAACGATACTCGACGCATCCAGCGATGCCTTGAAATCACTTTCTCAACTGGTAAGCCAGCATCTGAAATTTATCAGAAGCAAAGGTCCCAATTGCACCAATACAGATACCCGTCTCTTGTATTTTGGATATGGTGCGATCAATGTATTCTTGATGAGAGACTTGATACAAGAGTTGACAAGATGATTGAGAATGGTCTGGATCAAGAAATTGATCAGTTGTATGATTATTCTAAGTGTGCTGAGCCCAAATCCGATCCAAGCTTTGGTGTATTTCAAGCAATTGGGTACAAAGAGTTTCTGCCCTGGCTGAGATCCCGTGAATTGCAGGGCAGTTCGGATAATCTAGGGGCAATCAGGCAGAAATGCATTAGTGATATGAAAACTGCTACCCGCAGATATGCTCGATATCAGCAGAAATGGATTCGTAATCGATTTCTGCCAACTCTGTACGAAGCAAGTGAGTCTTCGGGTCCACATATGGGTGGTAATGTCTACCTTTTAGATTCGTCTGACTTGTCCCACTGGCAGACAGAGGTGGTTGATTTCGCGAGCATGTGTACGACTGCTTTTCTAGACGAGGGAGTCCTGCCAAAATATCATGCCCTGGATTCTGAAAAGGAAAAGGAGTATCTCGGAATACCAAAGAAATCTGGTTTCTATCGGCATAATCCTGAAGGATGGGCTCACTATCGATGTCAGATATGTGACTCTGGAAGCAGCGTTACCAGTGGAGAAGAGCAAAAACCTGAAGGCGAGGAGCAAGGCAAGCTAATTGTTGGATTGGACGCCTGGAAAGACCACCTGAAAGGTCGGCGACACAAGCAAGCTCTTCGTCGGATTGAAAAACGCAAAGCCTACGACGCATGGCGGTCTAAGAAAGCGATGGAGCAACATGCAACTCCACAAAAGGACTAAAATCTCGATAATGCTAGATCTACTTGACATGTAATAGTATATAAAGCCACAGCAGCAACTTCTTTGAATCCTGGTATATATCGATTCGACGTTGCAAATAATATATAAACTAGTAAGAGTTTTGGAGATGGAGCTAGCCCGAACAGGTTAGCGCACCCGCCATTCCACTTGATTCTCCCAAGGCAGGAGATGCTCACACTATACTGACAACATTAACACAAAGACAAGATTGACATTATTATCGATTTAGTCGAGCCAAGTGGAAAAGAGGAGATACGAATAAATCATAGAGCCTTACTGACTGTTTATGTCAATCTGAAGCCTTTTTTTTTTTTTGACATTTGACAGTCTTCTGGTGAGTATCAGAAAAACAGCAGAAAAGACGAGAGATAATAGTCCACTACAATGGCGTCAAGTAATGCTGTGAGAGGTCGGCGTAAGAGCAGAGCCTCTACTACAGGAGAGTCTAGTCGAGGGGGCAAGTATGCTAGAAAGACAATGCCAGTTTCTCCGGCTTCACAATCACAAACGCGAAATGTTCAGCCTGGAGATCCAGTTCCACAACCGAAAACTCTACATAGGCGCCGCAAACCAGGCACAGTTGCTCTTCGAGAAATTCGCAAATATCAGAAAACAACAGAGTTACTAATTGCAAAGATTCCGTTTGCCCGAGTAGTTCGGGATGTTGCTTCGGTGTATGCTCACCAACAGGGATACGAACTCCGATGGCAGTCCGTCGCTCTTCTCGCTCTCCAAGAAGCTGCTGAGGCATACTTGGTGCACCTTTTTGAAGACACGTAAGTCTTTGCCTTTTTTCATTCATTCATTCATTCATGCATGGGCATTATGCTAACTTTATCTTTACTATATAGAAATTTATGCGCTGTACATGCAAAACGGGTAACTATCATGCAAAAAGATATCCAGCTCGCTCGTCGTATTCGCGGCGCTTGGGGTGGCATCGCTTAAATCTCAATCTATGCGTGTCTGCATTGAAGATCAAAACGCCTTGGTATCTTTCCTATTTCTGCTTTTGGATAATTTTTTTTATGATGTTTTCGATGGTCTCGCAATCTTAGCTCTGTATAAACTGTACTGTTTTTTCAAACCACCATGTACTGTGTTATTGTAGAATATATTTTTTGCAATTGTAATGCCTAAATCTCGCTCTCGGGTGTTTCGGACTCGATTGGCTGACCCCGAAGGGTAGCTTCCAGCTTTGACCGCACTTCAGCATTGACTTGAATTTGCTTTTCAAGCATCGCTGATTTGTTATTTAACTCCAATGTTTCTATCGTGTAACGTTAGTCCTCTTCACTAATTCGAAAAAAAATGTTATCAAATAGCAAGTTAATACTCACTTTCAGCAATTATGCCAGAAAGCCATGCCCATAAGAGATCGTTAGACTGCTTTGAGTTTATGAATGCTGCACGGGATAACTGTTCTTTTTGTTCAGGAATCACTGACTCTTTGGCAAATACGTAAAGAGCAATGTTTAGAAATCGTACATTTGCGCAGGCTTTAGCCAAATCCAAAAAAGTCGGGTAGAGTGCACTGGAGGGAAAAAAAAAAAGCAACTCAGAGTTAGCAATTTTGATGCAATATCATCTGCATAAACTTACCGAGCATCAACAGCAGATTGTTCTTCAGTCAGTAATATCAAAACCCATGCCGCCTGGATTTGCTTACTTTCGCTAGTCAAGCAATCCTGCTTAATGTTATGTACAATTTCAGCTGCCTTACTTTCATCTCGTAACTCCGGGCCCCGCAAAATAAGTATACATGCTATACTTGATAAAAGTTTGATCTCATCAGGACTATCTGGTAGTTGTCGTATAAGTTCAAACGCGTGAAGAGCACGCTGCAAATCTCCTTGCGATTGGCAAGACATTGCAAATAGATAAAGTATAAATGATCCTAACCGTCTCGCACGCATGGAGCTTTCATAACATACCAATTCCACAAGGCTAGCTAATTTCTTTAAAGTATTTGTCAGCTTAAACGAGGGGAGAGAGAAAAAAAGGGTCATTGGTGACGCCTACCTTGTTCATCTTCTTCCATTCGCCTCTCGAGATTCTGTCTAGAAGAGAAAAACAATGCAAGACGGATCGTATATACTGAAGTGTTTCTGCTCGACTCAAAACCGACACTAGCGACAATGAAGAATCTTCCCTGAGTCCTCGGAAAACTGTCAACGAGTTAGAAAATTGCGAAATGACAACTTTTTTTTTCACATGACATACTCTCTATATCGGTCATCCTTATACCTTCATCCAGATACCTGAGAGCCCTTTTTTTCCTTTTGGGCTCGTAGAAACATGAAATTCCCGATAGAAGGCAACTAAGAATAAGTACATCGTGTTTGGCCAGCCAGGATATTTTGAGAGGGGGATTGGAAGGCAGCACGTTGTTTCCCTGGATCTTGATTTCAATGACGCCGTCCAAACGCCAACCGATCCAACTTTTTTTATCTTTTGTTTGCTTTTGGCTATCAATCAAGTTATGGAGGTCGGTCATCCGAGCAGTAACAGACTTCCAATCAGCTATAAGGAGTGCAGCACATAAACTATATATGTGATGCATCATTACAAGTTGGGGGTACTGCTTCGCTATTTCAGGCGATAACACTGCGGCAGCCTCATTGATGCTTTGCGATGCAGATTGCGCATTCCTTGAAAAAAGGTGTAAAAGTGCAGTCTGAAGTCGCCATACAATAATAAGTTCCGGAAAGGAACACATTGAAAATGCTTCCTTTAGCTTTAAAATAGCATTTCGGTAATCCTCCAATCCTGAATACATCTCACACTCAAGGAGTGCCGCCGTATAAAGATATGTAGGCATTTTTTCATTAAACTGTGAATTGCTGGACCCGTCTTAATATATGATAGCAACGGTGTATTCTGAACAAATTCACTTACTGTTTCAATGAAGCATAGTAAGAAGAAAATAGTCGCTGAGCAGCCCGATGATTACTCTTCGATATTATCCTCAATTGGAGTTGTTGAAGGGCATGAAGCTCAGGAGTATAGAATGTCATCTGATCAAAGGTATTAGACAATCAATTCCAAAGGAAAAACAATATCAAATTTGAAAGCCTTACAGGAGGCGCAGAAGAAAGCTGGAAGCCGACAAACTGTTAGCTCTGGAATCTTGGGAAAAAAATGCATGAAAGGTTCCACTAAACTCACTGCTCGGGTGATCCAGGCCTCAGCCTCTCCATAGTTTCTTGTCTCCAGAAACAGAAGTTCGGCAAGTCGATAGCGGATGTTGAGATCGACAGGTCCCACAACGGCTGTCTCCTAATAGTCAAAGAAACAGACGAAGTCAATACCGATTTCAAGCCTTCAACAATGTCAAAATACAAATTACCCTTGCCACAGAGTCAAAAGAGTTGATAGCTGTGGTAACAAGCCGAAAATACTCATCGGACTTTCCAGTCTTGATGAGCGACGGTAGAAGACGATGAGCAGCGCTAATCATCTCCTCAGCCATGGGTATCAAAATATAGTTTCTCGAAAACCTGTGGGTCAAACCAGGATTTGCTTCCACCCATCTCATCCCAGCCGATTCCGCCCCTCTTCCATTATTACGGTGGAAGCGGTCGTCGTCCTCATTGTTGCTGGCCATACTGCCCGACTCTCTGATCTGTATGTAGCTCCCTGTTTTTGGTTGACAGATGGGTCAGCCCCTCTCCGTGCGGCTTTGACGTTGGGAGAGATGGCCTGTATGAACACATTCAATTTCGGGTGTGTCCGTTCCGGGAAAGAATTCTTTTATAACCGTCGGGGTTTGCCTCTAAAAGGGGATGTTCCTCTTATCTTTGCAACAATGAGTTTCTTCGGATTTGGGTTCAGATCGGGTGTTCACCTGGACCATGCTCGCGAGACAGTCCAAGTCCCACTTAAAAATGGTGAAACAGAATCGTTGTCATCTCTTGTAACCAGGACAAATCCTGGACTAGACACCACCAAGAACTTCTGGCTCAACCCATTCCTTCCAAACGGTCACTTTCAGACGGTCTACTCTTCTGTTGGTTATCATGATAATTTGGACAAGGTTTACTATGCCCGTAGGGATGTCAAAATGCCAGATGGTGGTACAGTTTCTATTGATCATGTAGTCCAACCATCCGAAGAGGGCCCGTACCAGTCAGAAGGATTGGCTATTCGGACACGCTACATGACCAAGCAAGAAGAGGATGCCGAGGAGTACAAGGATGATTCTACCCCGTTGCTCATTTCGCTTCATGGTCTCACTGGTGGAAGCCATGAATCTTATTTACGAGCGACTGCCGCCAGATTGACGTCTCCTGAATACGGGTTTGAAGCAGTAGTAATCAATTCCAGAGCATGTGCTCGAACCCCCTTGACAAGTCCTCAGCTGTTCAATGCTGAGTGGACTAGTGATGTGCGGGCAATCGTCAAAGATCTCCGAAAGAGGTATCCCAATCGGCCTTTCTTTGCTGTTGGATACAGTTTGGGTGCGTCTATTCTCACAAACTACCTTGGTGAAGAGGGAGCTGGCTGTGAGTTGACATCTGCAGTTGTTGTGGGCAATCCTTGGGATCTCGAAACCTCTAGCGTTTACCTGGAAAATACCTGGGTGGGCAGCCATACATATAGTCCAGCTTTCTGCAAGGCTTTGATAAAAATGGTGAGGAGACACGATACTATTCTCAAAGATAATAAGATCTACGCCAATACAGATTTTAGCAAGCTCAAAAGTGTCAAAGATTTCGATAACGCGCTCACTGCCCCCATGTTCGGCTACCATTGTGCTGATGAGTATTATCGACATGCCAGCTCAGTCAATAAGATTTTTCAAATCAAAACTCCTACCCTCGGTTTGAATGCTTTGGACGACCCTATCTCACCATCGTGGTGCTTCCCTTACGATGAGGTCAAGTTCAATCCATACATGATTCTTGCCACTACTGACCTGGGAGGCCACCTAGGCTGGTTCCTACCCAATGGGGAACGATGGTTTCCTGGGGTTATTGGCGATTTCTTTTCCTCGTTTATAAAAGAGAGTGATCTCAAGCAGAGGTGCATTGTCAAGGGAACAAAAGCTTTATGATAATTGCGTGTGTGACATTTATTACCCTGCATCCGTGGTGCTGTTATTTATTTTTATTTAGTGCGAGAAAAAAGTAATCTAGACATAAAACAATTGTGAATTTACAGTGCATAAGTAGATGTAATGAAAAGACTAAATGTAAGACATTCAAAGAAGACAAGTGACAATATATCATTGTTGAAAAAACGCCAGTCCCAAAATCATATATAGAAAAAGAACCCCAAACATTACACACGAAACCGTACTGTCTTCGTCTTCGGGGCAATGTCTGAATCTTTTGACTTTTTAGCATTCTTTGCAGAAAGTTTCCGATCCTTTTTAGATTTTCGGAGTTCCTTCTTCTTGTCCTCCAATTTCCGAGTCTTTTCTGCTTCCTTATGTTCCATCTCCTCGAGACGTTGCTTTCTAATAAGTTCAAGCTGTTGTAACCGTTCCAATTTGCTCGACTCGACATTATCGATTTTTTCATTAACAATATGCATTATTCGGAGTTGGGCATTCTGATCAGCAAAAATCTTTCCTTTCTTCCCTGATCGCCGAACGATCCCAGCAGGTTCGAGAGCGCGATTCAGCTTTGGTAAGTTGAGCTCCTTATCAGAGTATTCTCGCTGTTTCTTTACTTTTCGTCCTTGCGAGACGATTCCTTTCTTTTTCCGCCTAGCTTGCGCCTTTCCATCTTTGTCTTGTCTGTGATCATTCTTTGAAACATTCAAGGCTGACTGGTTCTGTGCCTGTATATCGCTTTTTACTTCTTGAGCAATGGATCGCTGAGCGTTTACTTTATATTTCTTCCGAACTGCCATCGTGACAGTCTTTTGTGGGTGCAAGTCAAAAATGGAAGAAAAAAAAATTATTTCTTGGGTGTAGTGCGGCGCCTCCAAAAGAAAAAAAGAAAATGTTAATTATCATTCCTCCCAACACTGATGGGTAGGCGAATAGGGAAAATGACAATGTCAAGAAGACCCAAGCGTGAGCGACCAGAGGAGACATCTGATGCATAATTAGGAATGAAAAAGGGGATCAAAATTGGAATTCAGGGTCTTTTGGTTTGTCCTCGTCTCGTAGCCATGCTGACGTCCACGGAAGCCTCTCTTTGGGAAGGAACGTCAGGAGGAGCATTCTCCAAATAAGCACTTTTGGACCGAACAGCTAGTTGGAGAGCAAATAAGATAGAAGAATCACTAGCCATCTTCAACTTTTGAGAGCTGGAGTCATCCAAGGTCAAGTCAGATTTGTTCGTAGCTCCTTCTTCTTCTTCGGGATTCCCTGAAATTGACTCCAAAACCTCACCTTCAACCAGCGGCTCAGCAGGTTGCTCTTCTTCAGGTTTAGACGTTTCTATGGTAGCATCTATCTCTTTATCATTTGCGGCAGCAGTATCTGGAAGGTATGAGTAACCGTTGGAGGGAGAGAAATGATGAACTCTAGAAACAATGGAGAGAGTTTGGCGAAGACTGTAGACCACATTTATGAGACGAGAAGAGGCGATATTGTAGACAGATGGAGCCATATAGATATTCTCATTCATTACGAAATATGCAGCCAAAGGTATAGTTTCGATTGGACTGAGTCGCTCCTGCTTGACAATCACCCAGTAATCCGGCTCCCTGGCCAGAGCAAGAACAAATTCTATACCTCGCATTTTGGTCAGTTCAGATGTTAGATCTGCCGTTTGCAGATGTCGGCTGAATTGAGACTGCATTTTGAGGACTTGATTGTTGGATGATCTGTCAAAGAATGGCGATTGAGAAAAATACTCAAGAACATTATCAGTCCTCAGTCCCCCAAATGCTTGGAGCCATTCAGGCGCGCGCCATTGTAGTTCGTCAAGCTCCATTATGGCAATGATGGGTCTTTACCACTTAGCTGTGATGCCTTCGAAATGTTTATCTTTTCTTCCCAGTTTAATGTCTAGTCTGGTTGATGGGAGTTCTATCCACCTTACGGTAACGCGTAACCGCTATTCGATCGATAATTATAGTGTTAACGAGAGTCTGATTCTACATGGCTTTGTGCCGACAGATAGACGACATTTTAAACGTTGACAGTCAAAATAGTAGATTTAGACTGAGTATCATAGACAATAGGTCTTTTGCCTGCTTCTGTCTATCTATCTTTAGAATGCTTGAATTAAAGTACGGGACATGCAGTTCTCTAAACTCTGGGGGTTTCGAAGACTATACTTCTTCCGTATATCATCTAGAGGTAGAACTAAGCTTTGCCAAATAAAGTAATGTTTGCTGAGGGAACGGACTAACACAACGTTGCAAGCCATCGTCACATGGGACTTTAGTAGGAGCGTCTCTACAGAGATGACGCCATGACGTAGGCCAGATTACTAAAGCGTAGTTAAGAATCAATTTCCCCGTAAATAAAATGAGTTTTCTTAGATATTCACGATATTTGCAACCTTGTTATCGACACTGCCCTTTATCTGTTCCAAGGCGCTCATTTTCTGTCGCTACTTCAAAGATGTCACAACAAGACACTGCCCTCCAGGGAGGGGATAAATGGGTTGAATTCACCCTCAAGAAGAAGGAACCAATCAGTGACAATGTAAGCTTTCATTGGACTCATGCCTTCTTTTTTACTTTTTATGCTCACACACTTCTGTAGTCTAATATTTTTACGTTTGCATTTCCCGATCCTAATGTTGTGAGCGGAGTTCATATTTGCTCTTGCATTCAGGTACTTGCAAAACTGGAGGACGGGGAAGAGGCTCGACCTTATACCCCCATCACAAATGAGGATATCAAGGGGTATCTCCAGTTGTCTATTAAGCATTATCCCAAAGGCGCTGTCAGTTCTTATGTGACTTCATTAAATATTGGCGATACACTCAAGTTTAGAGGACCGTTCCCTAAGTATCCATGGGAAGCAAATAAGCATAAGGAGGTATACTTAATTGGGGGTGGCAGCGGAATAACTCCCTTACTTCAAATCATTAGACAGGTGTTCAAAGATCCAGCCGATCATACCAATATTAAGCTGATTTATGCTAATGTTGAGGAGAAGGATATCTGGTTCAAGAAAGACTTTGAAGAGCTTTCCAAGCAGTATCCTCAGCAATTTCAACCCTTTTTCTTCCTCAATAAGCCACCCGATGGATGGCAGGGAGAAACTGGTTACATTACACCTAACTTCCTCAAGACTCATTTGAAGCCTCCGTCAGAAGGACAGGACATTCATGTTTTTGTCTGCGGACCTCCACCGTAAGTCTCCTTTGCTTGTATATTCATCAATAACTAGCTTGATTTTTGACTAACTGAATAAATGTCCAGTATGATGGATGCTGTTTCTGGCCAGAAAGTTAGTCCCAAAGATCAGGGTAAACTTGTTGGGGCACTTGCCGACCTGGGGTACTCTGCGGACCAGGTGTATAAGTTTTAGGCTATTTTGAATGTCTAAAAAGTACACGATGGTCAATCGACCTATTCCTATGGAAGAGAGTTTTATAGCATTCCTTATTTCTTTTGCCGGGTTGTGAGAAAACCGAAAAAGGCATGAAGATTATTACGTAGTAGAATGTCGTTCGATTATACTGGTATGTCACCAGAACTGTTCAATTATAAATCTGAACTATAGTTAAATGTTAAATCTGACACTGTAGAGCTGTAATGGACCACCTTTGAGTGTGGTGCAGATGAGGATGACGATGGTTCTCCACTTGTGGCTTATCTGATCGTGATCAGATAAGATAACAGCCGCTTTTAATGTAGAAGTCCTTTAGGGCTGACCACCATCAGCCTCAAACACTCCCACCATCTATCTATCCTTATCAATCCGCGGAAGTGCTGATATCTTCTGTTTTATTAAAAAAATTCTCCGTCACCCTTTTGCTCATATGCTCACAGTATCCAAAATTTTCTGATTTTATCGATCTCTCTGAATTCCCGAGGACGAACGTTGATTCGCGGAACCCCAAATAGCAGCAGCAGCATTGTCCAGGGGGCTAACGACGGGTCATTTACCCACTTTTCCCCTTGCTACAATGCAGTACCCACACGACCATCTTCCCCAGCAATGCCGAGTATAGCGCCACTGCATCCCCCGCTGGAAGGGTCCTATCTGGATCGTCTTCCTGCTGAGATTAGGGAGATTATTAGCCAAAAAGTGAGTCTTAGATGAGCTGTATCTTAGCTATCTGTCCCATCTAACAAAGTTGTCTTTATTTGCAGTGTCTTCAAGCCGACGCTTTTCGACTTAGCCTTACATGTAAAGCTTTGTTTCAGACAACAGTCGCTCGATTATACAAGTACATTGTGTTTGATCCAAAGTACGAGCATCTGAATAAAGAGATTCACAAGACAGATCTACATGGGGTTTCGCTTACATTAGTTCGAACTCTTTCGGGGCTGCGAGCTCTTATACGAACGCTGGGGTTAGACCCTACCAAGTTGAATCTCGTATATCGATTTGAATGTCATTATATGTCTGACCTTCCTGATCTTCACCTTCACAAGAAGGCCCAGGATCTGATAACAAAGATGGAAAATCTGGATACTTTAGTCTGGAAGAAAAGCCCCCAGTTGCCGAGACGAATTTTCGATAATCTACACCAAAGCAGTTCACTCGAGTGTCTGTGTCTTGATATGAAACAATCCGACGTATGCCTGGAGGTACTTCCGGAACTAGAATTTCCCCAACTCCGAGAACTGTGCCTCCGACCTCACTCACGGATTGAATTTCTTGCCCAACTGGGCCAGTTTATTGTGAATTGTCCCCTCCTCGAAAGTTTGTATGTGGCTGGGTACGATCCGGATGTTCACCCGCGCTCATATTGGGAAATGCTAAACGGAGAACATAATCAGTCTCTCGAGTCACTGATAAACCCCGTTGCTGCAGAGCACATTCAGTTGAAGATGCGGAGATTTGGAATCAAGTATGCCTCTGTCCGGTGGGCCGATGCTATCACCATGAGCAAAGTAATTGATCTTTCCTGCCTTACTCATTTGGTGTTGGATGGGATCGAGGAGCGTTCAGACACGATACTACCGACATCTTCAAGTTCGCCTCAGCTTTTCTTGCTATGTCTTTGTGGCAAGTTGACCAATTTGCGTCACTTGGAGCTTGACTGGCACCCTAGCAGTGTTGCCCAATCGGTCGAGACATTTGGTCTATACGATAGTTTGGCAACTTTTTTGCGCGAGTTTGGAGGATCCCTGACTTCATTACGGGTTAAGATATGGGCTGAGTCTTCAATGCCATTGAGATACTCATCATCATACTATCTCAAGGTTATCCATGCGATTCTGACGCATGCAAGGACGCTGAAAAAACTCACAATCGAGACAGCAGAAACTCAACTTATCGAGAGTGGAGAGGGATTATCTGAGCCGTGCCTATCTCAGCTTATTGAAGGGTGCACGAATCTGGTGAGTCTCAGAGTCCAATGCAAGTCGATGCTCAACTGTATAGCTGGATCCAATTGCAAGAAACTTCTGCCGCGACTCAAGTATCTGGATTTAGAGACTGATGGAGGGATTTTTTTCCTTGGCCAGACTAACTTTTACGAAATGGCAGATGGACTTCGATATCGGCACGTGGTAAACCAACTTTTAAACTGGCAGCCGTCGCTCCAGTTTATAAAGTTGGAATCGTACATTTTCGATGTTCGGAGTCTCAAACACATCCATGTGCTCCCCAATGGATTAGAGAAATGGTTTGACAGCCAAGTCCAGGATAACTGGTATGCGTGAATATATAGATGTGGGTTGCATGAATTTTTAACGATGTAAAATGAGCATTATAGATATAAGAGAATTTATAATACATGTGTCTTGTAATAAAAGATATGTCTCTTCTGTTTATTCAACAAGACAGCAGAATCGAGAGGAAACTCATATAAAAAGAATCCAAGGAAAATATTAACAAGCCCCACTGACGCCTTAAATAAAAAGACAAAACCATCCCGATCTACCACCCCCCCTAGTCAACTTAATTCTATATAGTACAACCAAGCATGCCAAAAGGCATAATAAACACCGACCGTAAAAGACAACATGCTATCAAAAAAGAAAAGAAAAAAGTTCGTTAACGCCGTCGTCGTCTAAATCATGATGAAACTTTCAACTTCAGATTATTACTCCATGACGGTTGAGATGGAGGGCATTGTTGCAACGTATTGTTGTTGATCTTTTTCGTCAGCTATAGCATCATGTTCAATTTGGGACTGCTGTTCAGATTGGTGGTGTGGTTGTTGTTGTTGTTGTTTGGCCTTGATAGTACGAGATTTCCGTTGTCGGGGTCTCTGATCTCCCATGTCATCGCCGTTTGAGTGATTAGCAGCAACAGGGGAATCTGGTAAGCGAGCAACCGTATCGGCCAGAAAGTCAAATCGTTCAGTTGTTAAGACTGCTTGTTTAAGATGTGCAGGTGTGACTCTTTTCGAGTTACGACTTCTGGCCTGAGAGCACGACTCATTGATGAGAGCAACCATGAATAACTCAAGAGCTTTGGCAACTACCAAAGGAGTCGCCTGGGCAACTTTACCAATATCCTCATCGGCCTGCATAATTTTCTTTATGCGAGCCTAGTGGGAGGTTAGTTAGTATGGGCATGTTGATAACAAAACCTTAATTTCTTTGTTACTTTACTTACCACTGGGAATCGCGCTTTTATTTCCTTTCGCGACATTAAACTGCGGGTGGGCTTTGTGTAGTGTGGGGTTAAAAAAGGTCCAAATTGTTTTTTTCTTTTTCTTGTCAGGAGATGGGAGCGCTGTCGGCCTTTTTATCTTGTGCGCAACGTCAACAAACACCCAATCCGCAAGGGGCAACAGAGGGAAAAAAAGTAAAATAAAAAAAGAAAAAAATCGTTTTGGGAGCAGAGTGCGGCGTTGGCGGAAAGCGGCTTGCACATGACAACCAAACACGCGCGTAACTAAAACACCAAAAAATAAAAGGGAGAAAGATAATATACTATCTCGACAACAAGATTAAAAAGAGCGGTTGAATCAAAATTTGGCCTATCGACTGGACTCAAGGTCTGGGGAGTCGTGTACTATGGATTTGAGATCGCTGAGCTTTCACAAACAGATTGTGCCCACTATCCAAAAGCCGATCCAACTGGGAGAGTTGCTAAAACGCGTCAAGGTGAGAAAGAAAGAGAGAGAAATATTAATCAATGATGTTTGAATTAACACGGCATACTTTTAAAAGGCCTTACAAGCAGAGCTGTCAGCTTTCGATCAAGATACTGTCAACAAAAAGTCGCTCGAGAAAGTTGCTAAAGATCTTGTTTCTTCAAATCTACTCAATCACCGCGATGTCGGCGTCAGATCATACGTGTCCTGCTGTTTAGCAGACATGTTGAGACTTTTTGCACCCGATGCTCCCTATACGGAGTCACAATTACAAGAGATATTCCAACTCTTCCTGAATCAACTCAAAGGATTGAAAAATATGGAATCACCATACTATGCTCAACAATTCTACCTTTTAGAAAGCCTTGCTACAGTAAAGAGTGCCATTTTAGCGACTGATTTGCCAAATGCTGAGACAATGGTGACGAAATTTTTTCGTTGCTTTTTTTCCATAGCCGAGTCCAATAATATGAAGACTGCACTCTACTATATGACAGAGATACTTGTTCAACTTATCGATGAGACTGAAACTCTTTCTCGCAAGGCAGTGGAAGAGATCTTGGGGCAGTTTTGTCAAATGCTACCGACAAGTCAAAATAATAGCAAGAAGAGGAAGGCAGAGGATACTCATTCCAAATCACTGCCCCCAGCATATACCATGGCAGTATCGATATGTACATCATGCCCTGAACAAATGACGCGATATGTAACGAATTTCTTGTCTGAAGTCTTTTACGAATCAATAAAGCCACAACAAGAGGTCGGTGGTGGTGAGGGAGACTTGAATCCTGATGGGGACGAATTTAAGAACCTTGAAAAGGCTCATAACTTGATTATCCTGCTCTGGAAGGCAGCTCCCGATGTATTGCAAAATATCATACCCCAACTGGAAGGAGAATTAACAGTTGAAAATGTACATCTTCGCATACTAGCTTGCAAGACGATTGGACAAATCATCTCTGAGATTCCTGAACGAGTCAATTTTGAGACTGCATACCCAAACGCATTCAAGTCATGGCTTGCGCGAACTAGCGATAAGTCACCCATGGTAAGGATGCAGTGGGCTCAGATTGCTATTGTCATTTTGAATAATCGAACTGAACTCTCAGGAACCGATATATCTAAGGGAATATGCGGCTTGATTTTGGATACGGATAAACGGGTTCGATTAGACATGTGTAAAAATGTTGGACAATGCAACCTTGAAGCAATTGCTGTTCATCTATGTGATTCTGAAATCCTAACAAGTCTGGGTGGCAGGGTCAAAGATATTGAATCATCAGTTAGATCTCAGGCTTGCACTACGCTGGGCAGAGTCTATAAGTTGGTGTATGAGGAAAGTGTCAACTCATCACCGTCATCTTCGGTGAACAGCATTGAGCTTTTGTCAAGGCTGCAATGGATACCATCGGTGATTTTGAATGCCTACTATCTTAACAATCCGGAAACAAACGCGATTGTGGAATTGGTATTGTTTGATCAGCTACTGGGTAAAGAAACAGATGTTGGCAAAAGAACGCGACGATTTTTGACATTGGCAAGCCATTTAGATGAACGAGCAAGTCAATCATTCTATGCGATTCCTGCAAGGCAGGAGAAATATTTTACTCAACTGGCTGTATCGTATATTGATGCATGTAAAGTTTACAGTGGTCGAAAACAGACGCATATTGACAATAGCCATCAGTCGACTCCGTCCAAACAGGCCAACCAAGATTCAAAGTTGAAATTGACAAAGATTATAGAAAAGATTGCTGCTTACATGCCCGAGGTTAATAAGGCAAGAACAAACTTGTGGTCATTTGCAGATCATGGAGATCACAAGTTATATAACTATGTATTACAAGCTTGCGACTATAAGAGCAGCTTCAAGACGGTTATGAAGGCAATCAATGAGGTTGTTGAGCGTCTGTCAAAGAATGAATTCGCCTCCACAAGTTCAACGATGAAGCTCTTACTGTACAGGGCGGGAATTATATTTTTCAACAAGAGTTTTATCGGAGAAATTCTAGCAACTGCCAAGGGAGACGAGGAACAAGACAATGATGGATTAGGGAAAACTGCTCAGCAAGTATTGGAGCATATCTCGCAGTCGCATCCCCAAATCATGCTGTCACATTGTCGAGAGCTTGTATCGTTGGTGATGCAAGAGGAAAAGCAACACAAAGATCTTAGTGCGACGTTGAGAGCAATTGTAGCAATTACCAAAAGATACCCAAATCAAGTCAAGGAATATGCCGAATTCGGCCAGGTGCTTGAGCATTTAGCTACACAGGGTGAATGGCCACAGAGTGCACGATATGCGACCAAACTTTTACTCCTTAGTCATGAGGAGGATAGGATGAAATTAGAAGATGATTTGGTGACGCGAGCAGTATGGGAACCGGGTCAAGATCTTGATGAAAAAGTATACTTGAGTCGACTTGCATGTCTTGGAGAGATTGCATTAAGAGGGCACAGTGGATGGGCGAGAGAAAAAATTGAAAATGATGTGAGTAAACAAGTTGTGAATGAGATACTACTTGTAAACAAGGCGAGCCGTCAATCGATTCGAGATGTTGGAGAGCCGGAATGGATTGATGATGAGTTGTTTGGAATTGAAGGGCAAGCTAAGATACTAGCAGTTCGAATTCTGGGTAACATGGTACGTGGAGCATGCAAATTGCAAACCGGGGATATAAAAAGTACTCATACGATTGCAAGACGGGTACTCAAGTTACTTGACACGATAATTGCCAGCGGTGGAGAGATTGTTGGAGAGGATCAACCAAATACACCCAAATATACAAAGTCCAGGTTATGTCTTGAAGCGGGTATTATGATGCTTAAGTTATCAGTGTACAGAGAGGAGATTTTACCACTTATATCTCATAATCAACGATACCAGTTTGCCCTTTTGGTTCAGCATCCATGTTTTCATGTTCGTGAAGGATTTGCGAAAAAGATTATGAAGTACGCATCGAATGGGTATGGTGGTAACCATACTGTACTGCCATCAAGTTATACGGTATTTCTATTTCTAGCAGCGCACGAGCCAGAAAAATCCTTGAAACAAGATATTTCCACGTGGATAAGGGCGAAATATCAACGGGCATCAGCAGTTGTATTGGAACGGGACTACATGGAGCTCAACTTGATATTAAGTCGGCATCCCGATTTCACCCTTGACGTACCGGTGGATGAAGGTGGTGGTATTGATCCCAAGACTGAAGCCGATGATGTACTTGATATGACACCATATCTGATGATGTTTATCCAGTGTGTTGCCCAGAGGGAGAATGTCTCCATGTTGTACTATTTGGCCCAGTTTCTCAAGCAATTGACTCAGGGAAATAGTAAACAACCCCCACAGCGAGAGGATCAAAGGCTCGATCTTCATTTATACTACTTATCAGAGATATGTCAAGTGATTATTTTGCAAACATGTCAAATGAATGATTGGAATTTAACTACATGGCCAGGGAAACCGATGGCATCATCATATACGCAAGAGGATGATATACTGAGAATAATCACTCCCAAGGAGTTGAAAGTGGCAAATTTGAAACAGGTCTACTTGGAGAATGAGTCGGTTCTATCCAAGATCAAAGATATGGTCAAGGTCAGTAGACCAACGAATGGGGGAGATAATCATAATCCTAATAATAAAAATAATAATAATAAATCGACGAGGCCTAAACGGCAGCAGCGGCAGGTGGGGGTCAAGAAGACAAGAAAGAAGGATATGGCCAAACGGCGTACAAAACCGGGCAGCTACTTTATCGAATCAGAGGAGGAAGATCAAGTAGACAGCAGCAGCAGTGAAGAAGAAGAAGAAGAACAAGAAGAAGTAGTAGAAGAACAAGAACAAGAACAAGAGCGAGGAAAGCCTGATACCGGATACGGGGGCAAAGTACGAAGCGGCGCTGCAAGTACGAGAACAAGACAAAGTAAACGGATTGCTCAAGCTGCTTGAAAACCCAACCATTGTTTTCCCCAGCTATATTTTTTTTTTGCTTTGCTTATAACAAATATAATAATATATATATATATGTACTAGAGGGGAGTAAAAATCAATCTACTGGTTTAGTAATTTAGCGATATTTTCCTTGGAACCATACTTGTCGACCAACTGTTTGATTGTGAGAAGCTCATTGAGATTTTCACTTGACATGACGATTGATGTTTTCGGGGTGGTGGGTGTAGATAACAGGACGTGGTCATGTTGCTTTGTTGTAGTTTGTAATTGTAGTCTGAGAGCATCAATCAAGTTACTTAGACTTGTCGATTCATTGAATTCTTGACTTCCCGACGCTTGAAGATAGCCTAAATCACGTACCGCCTGGCGGATTTCTACTGGTCTTGAAGCCAGTTCGTCAAGAGTTGACAGGCTTATCCATCTACTGTTGTTGTTATTGTTATCTTTTTGAGACTCCATTTGCTGGATTTTAATCCGTTCAATGAAATCAAGCTTGACTGCTCGCTCCGGCACTTTGTAAATGACCCCCTCAACGCTAAATTGCTTGAATTTAACTCTTCGTTTTATTTCTTGCCGGGCAAGCCGATCGGCAAGGCCAATTAGCTCTAGACTTGACGATTCATTATTCTCGTCTTCATCAGGTTGAATTTCAATAGATATGCCATCATTCTCGAATCCTCTTGGAACCGCAGACTCTGCTCGTTTGGAATGCTTGACGATTCTCTTCCTCCTTCCATCCTTACCTATTGGATTAGCAGTATGAAACGGACATACCCACCGCTTTTGAAAAAAAGACACTGATGTCATGGGGGGTTCAAGACAGTCTAAATGCCAACTTGCTGGGCACACCCCACAGGTTGTTATCCCTTGACCGTGGATTGTAGAGTTGCCACATTTATAGCAAATGAGAGTTTTCCCATTTTTATCGTGGACTTTATGTGGATCTGCTTCTTCTATGAATCCACCTCGTCTACAAAAAGAAAAAAAAAATTGTCAGTGGAAAATTACACAAGGAGAAAAACCCATTAAAACCCCCAAAACATACGTTGTCCGAGCCTGTTTATCGTATATATCCAAATACTCTCCCGTAGGTCCGGTAGCAACCCCTTCATAGCGATCTCTGAGAGACTGAGGAAGACTGAAGACAACAGGATTGCGTCTTAACATTTTATCCATGAGTTGAGCAAATAGACCTCTTGCCGGTTTTGGAGGCGGGTGCCGGCGTGAATAACATTCATTGCAGTACCAACTCTCTGTAGGTAGAGATTCTTCATCCATTGGAGGATTTGTACAACTGAAATGAAACGATCGAGGACACGACTCGCAGCAGATAAATCTTCCTGATCCGTGGCATGCACAACAAAAGTCGTCATTATATTTGGTTTGTTCTTCTTCTTCGCCACCACCACCACCCTGCTGTTGTTGTTGAAGTCCACCACCATCTTGTAATTCGTGGTGGTTTGGAGCGTAATTGAACGGCCGTCCAGATCGCTGGGGTCTTTTCTTTTCTGGGGATATCTTTATTTTCTTGTGTTTGGTTGTCTCTTCGGGTGGAAGCAGCAGCAGCCCAGGAGGAGGCGTGCCTGGAGAATCTGGGGGATCAGAGATTACAGAGCTAGCAGAATCGTCCATGATTGCATCATTAGTAGTAGTTGCAGAAGCAGCAGTAGTAGTAGTAGCTGGCAGTACTATGGTTGTAGGAGTAAGGAGATGATGGCGACCCCCACCACCACTTTTTAGCCGTTTCAAACTCGGACGTTCCGCACTGTCTCCAACAATGTCGGAAGGGAGTTTCTTTTGGAACTTCTTGCGTACTTTGGACTCCAAGACTAGAGTATCTTTGCGTTTCTTATCGGCTAAAGAGGAAGAAGATTTCTTCTTTATTGTTGCATTACCACTACCACCACCACCATCGTAAGCGCTCTCTTCACCGGTCGAAGTGAGCATAAGCACATCTTCCGAATGGCTACTTTCATCCCCATCAAGTGTCGATTTCTCGTGGTGAGGGGTTCGTGATGCCTTTCTCTTATTTGCAGATGAAGATTTGCTCGAGGGAAGAGCACCAAACGGCAGTCCATTAACGCCCTGAGATGGCGGGGCGGGGGCAGGTTCTTGCCACACACTCATTGTTTCTATATACCTTTTTCAGCTAGTTTGGGGGCACGTCCCCGCGAGAATTGTACCAAGGGGTGAGGATAGAAAGAGAGTGTATGTGACTGGGTAAGAAATCAACTGCCCGGGGTGATAAAGATCCCAGTAAAAAGCGGCACACTATAGCTTTCCTGTATAATATTCGTATATGAACGTGAACGTGAACGTCGCGAGGGGGGCGGAGGGGTCTCTATGTGTCGAGCGAGACCTGTAAATCAAGGTGGATTTTTGGTGTTTTGTGGTGGTTACGATTGGGCCAAAAGGGAACCCGCAAACATTTTAAACAGAAAGGAATTTTTTTCGATTTTTCGAATTTTCATAATCAACTTTTCATTTTCTTTTTTAAATTATTAAAGCGGTGGGTGTGGTATGCGTATGTGTGTATACTCTTTACTCGGTAGGCTCTTGTGGCTTCTTGTTGTTCTTCTTTTTCGCCGGCTTCTTGAGAGGAGTCGAGAGTAATTTGACAAATTCCTCGTCCTTGACGGTGTGTTGAGTGTGAATCTTGGACAAGTCAGGAGTTGCAGGAGCTGCAAGTTTAACGTTGCCATTCTTTGTGACTGCAAAAGTAGTAAAGAACTGAGCAACGTATTCTCCGTCCTTTTCATAAACAACTTCATGGGGCACGAGAAGCTGATGCTGAGCACATTCCTGTAACCCCATGCGAGCCTTCTTCTCATCGTCTAGGTATCGGATATTGAATGGGAAAGCACCAAACTTCTTCTGGACTTCGGAGAAGACGGTTCTGGAAGCCTTGAGTTTGAGTTGATAGGTGAGGTCTGCCTTTTTGTAGATTGTAGTGCGGATCTCTTCCTTTTTTACTTTGCCATCTCCAGTGGAGATGAGGATATCTAGACCGTAGACTTCGCCTTCTTCAAAAGTGACGGTTTCAAATCCTGCCTTTTGTCCCTCGGTGGGGTTGAGTATGATTTGCTTCTTGCCATCAACCACATTTCGCAGTTGCTGGTGAGAGAGCATTCCCTCCAATGGTTTACAGTCGAAATCACCAGAGACCTTGTTGACGGCATCGGTGATTTGCCAGTTCTTATTCCCAGGGCGAATCAGTCTAATGGCAAGCTCGCTGGCGTACCAAGCAGCAGCAATGACATCGGCCTTTCTTCCCTCCACCTGGTCTTGTCCGACCACAATGGTGTCAGCAAGTATCGATCCAAACCCATCGATCTGAGCCCCCAAAGTGATTTTGACCAAATCCCCCTTGTGAAGAGTAAGCTTGGCTCCCTCGGGATCAGACTCCACCGGTGATAAATGACTGGCAACATTATTAGGAGACACAGCAGTGGGGAAAGCAATTCCCTTGGAAATGGTCTTGCCCTTGTATACCTTGGACATTTCCTCCTCAATTAGCTTGTCTCCCTCAATACACACTTGCATGATATTGGCTCCATCAACCGCCAGCTCCTTAACCTTGGCCAGAACCCTGCCGGCGATCTCCCCCGCAATCTTGTACTTGGTGAGGGTATCAGGATTATTGAGGGTGTAATCCACTAGAACCAACAACAATCGTTAGCAATCCACCAGTTACAACAATCATCATCATCATCATTTCCACTTACCTTCTTGCTGCTGCTGCTGCTGCTGCTTTTCAGACATGATTTTTACTCTGATTTCTCTGAAATTTCTGTGAATATTTTTTTTTTCTTTTCCAAGGAAGACGAAGAGCTGGTCCGGTCTCCAAAGCCGGGTAACTCCCCCGAAACCCAACCTGGACCCAATTCCCTTTCTTTGACTGTACCCAGAGAGAGAGAAAGAAAGAGAGAGAGATAAACAAGAAGAAGAAGAAGAAGAAGAGTCACTTAGGTACTTGTGGTGTGTTTGTGTTTATCTAGTTTGCAACACTTGATTTGTTGTTCTTCTTCCAATGCTCGGAGCAAGATGGATAGTACAGTAAACCCGTTGAGCAGCAAGGATGGAATAATAATACATGGACCGTCTCGGCGGAGACTCGAGAATAATAATGATAATGATACATCGATGGTGATGACAAGGGAGAGACTGGACTTGGAAGAGTATTTGGCCCGGGATGAAGTGAATGCGGTTGCAGTTTCTTATGACGAGACTCACCGCAGGGCAGATATACATCAAGATCGATTACTTGTTGGGTTTTACGCGTCTTTACAGCCCTTACGTCACCATCAACCCCAGGCGTTATACGGGGATGGGTACCAGGGATATGGGAATGGTTGGACAGGTGGTGGTGGCCATGTCAAGGTTGTGCTACCCAGGGACAGGAAAAGGGTCCGGAGGGCTCGTAATCTAAGATTATCAACCAAAGAATTAAAACAAGTGAGTGACGCTCCAGAGACGCTGGTGCCTATTCGTATCGATATCGAACTAGACCATATCAAGATTCGGGACGCCTTCACGTGGAATCTGAATGATTCCACTGTGCCCCTCGACTTGTTTGCCGAGACCCTGTGCGAAGACTATGATTATCCTCTTTCCAACGCCAATATGGTTGCAAAGCAGATCTCTGAGCAGCTCAGTGATTACCACCCCCATAAACTGGACGACAATATGTTGTTGGACCAGGCAGATATGGATCTGAGAGTCCCCATCAAGCTTGACATCACAGTTGGAGTGCACAATCTTGTGGACCAGTTTGAATGGGATATGAACGACCCCAACAATGACCCTGAACATTTTGCAAAGTGTATGTGTGGGGAGCTGAGCTTGAGCGCCGAGTTTGAAACTGCCATTGCACATTCGATCAGGGAGCAGACCCAGTTATTTACAAAATCCCTATTTCTGTCTGGATACTCGTTTGACGGGATGCCTATTTTGGACGAGGACATCAAAAGGGAAGTTTGCCCCCCGATCGGAGACAATTTTCTCCGGCCCCAGAGTATGGTTGGAGAATATACCCCCATGTTATACGAACTGAGTGAAGCATACTTGGATCGGCTAGATAAAGATCGGGACCGGGAATCACGAAGAAAGCGACGGCAGGGACGCGCTGGTAGAAGAGGTGCAATTGTACTTCCCGATCTTCATGATATTCAAAGGACCTTCCGCACTCCGACCATCAGTGCGGTTGTTCCGGGGGCACTGCCAAAACGATCGGATCGGATTCGGAGAGTTGGATACGCCGAGGATAACAGTGATGAGGATGCTGACCTCATGATGATGATGGATAACAACAACAATAATAATAATAACCACCCTTCTTCATCAGGGTATCAAACCCTGTCTTTCCAAAATAGCAATCTATCGAATTTCTCCTCCTCCGCAAGTCACAGGGGCCCGTCCCCGGCTACCACGTCCTCCTCCTCGACATATGTTCATCAGCCACCAATTGTGGTCCATCACCATGGCCGGGGCAGGCCACGAACAAACCGAAATTTGAGTCCAAAACCTTCCACCCGTCTCATTGTTAAATTCCGACTCGACCCAGTCAAACTCAGTCGGATACTTGCAAATTACTAACAAACAAAATGTATACTAGAAATGTTGTTATATTATGTTACTACTACTAATATGGAAAAAATTACATACAAAAAAAAGAAAAGACAAGACCCCCTAACCTAACTCATCATGATCCCCGGTTGGTAAGAGTTGAAAAGAAATGACCCAAAGGACTCCAAACATTTGAATACAGTAGATGAAGAACCCATTTGAATAAGTTATCGTAGTTTGGGGTGTCATTTTTGGTGCTGTTAGTGGTGGCTACGGGGATGTGTTTGGGGAACCCACCTGCCATATGTTGTGAGTATTCGTCCTGGGTGGTATCTTCAACCACGGGTATTACATTAGATTGGTCGTCTTCACCGGTAGCGAATTCGTCGGTGATGTCAGCTGCGTCGTGGGCGACTTGGTGTTTGAATTTTCCTTCTTCTTCTTCTTCTTCTTCTTCTTTATCGACCGATAATGCTGCAGTAGGAGCAGGAGCAGTGGGATTCGGGACAATGAGACTATGATTGACAATTCCGTCCAACGTGGTGATTCTCCGAGGATCTGCATTATTCAAGACCCATTCCCCATCGACAATATACTTGTACCCATGTTTAGATCCTGGCTTCAAATCAAACGTCTTGACCCACATGCCTGTAGTTGGACTCTTGGTCATATCCACCTGTTTCCACCCAGAGAAATCCCCCGCAATAGCAACATGTTGAGGGTCCTTTTGTACCGGTAATATCTCGAATTCCACTGGAACTCCTTCCTCCTCTTCTTCCTGTTGTTGGTGTTTACTCATTTTTGTTTTGGTTTCGTTATCTTTGTGTGTGGGGGTGGGGAAAGATGGGGAGCAAACATCACCTTGCATCATAACACCACCACCAAGGCACCACCCCCCCCCTCTTTCTACCGTCCGTCCGTCGTAAGAAAATAGAACCGTATTTAAACACCAATTTACACCTAATTTATAGCTATTGTTCTTATTATTATTGTATTGTATTATATAATAGTATATTAGTATTACGGCACAAAACTAAACCGTTATCCAGTAATAAATTTTTCTCGCAATTAAAGGAAATAAAAAAAAAATAAAAAAAAAAAAA
>JAJMFB010000035.1:0-101175 GCA_030574495.1 Trigonopsis cantarellii
GTTTGACACTCAGATTAAGATTGAGACTGGCATTTGGACCGTGTCCATTGAGTGGCGGTGACCTGGCCAGCGAGCTTCTTCGTGATACTGATGATGCCGCTCCTGCTCCTGCTCCTCCTGGTACAGGCACCGCGTCCAAGAGCCACATATGGGTAGCGGGGTCGGGTTTGACACTCAGATTAAGATTGAGACTGGCATTAGGAGCGTGTCCATTGAGTGACGGTGACCTTGTCAGCGAGTTTCTTCGTGATACTGACGATGCCCCTCCTGCTCCTCCTCCCCCTGGTGCAGGCACCGCATCCAAGAGCCACGATCCACGGCGAATATGTCGACGAGCAGCAGCCATTTTCTTTTTCAGAGCACAACCACGACAACAAGAGATGGTGTGACAACGTATTATGGGGGACGGAATATTCATTGTCCTTTTTATGTCTTTTCGATATTGGAATGCTGAAAGAAATACCTGGCTAGAGTCAAGAGTCCCTCGGTTTAGTGGGTTAGAGATGACTTGTGCGGCTCGGGCGATTATCAGATTAGATCTCAGCGCGCCCTCGGTTGTCGAGATGTTGCTACTCGACAAAATACCCAACCACCAACACCATCATCACCACCCATCCCATCGACTTTAATCAACACAAATGTCTGGCAATAACAAACCCCCAAGGATTGAGCAATGGGAAATCAACAAGTATTGGGAAATATTTAGCGGGTTGAATCCCCAAAATGGAGTTTTGACTGGGGATAAAGCAGCAGCAGTCCTCAAAAACTCTCAATTAACTGATAGTCAGTTGGAGAAAATATGGGATTTATCGGATGTAGATGGGGATGGGAACTTGGATTTCGAAGAGTTTTGTGTGGCTATGAGACTTATCTTTGATTTGATTAATGGCGTGTATAAAGATGTTCCCCAAACTTTACCAGATTGGCTTGTACCGGCCGATAAAGCCCATCTGGTTGCTGCAAATGCTGCTATTCAGAACAAAGGTCCTGCAATGCCTCGATACAGTAGTAATCAAGATGACGATGAAGATGAAGAGTTGGGACTTTCTTCAGATTTCGATTGGTACATGTCTCGTGAGGATAAGGCCAAATATGAAGCCATCTATTCAGCAGATTGTGATCGGCATGGGGATATCTCCTTTGATGCTCTGTCTGGATTGTATGCGTCCTTAGATATTCCAGAAGTTGATATTCGAAGTGCATGGAATCTTATCAACCCCAAACAAGATGAGAAGATTGGTCGGGATCAGGCTATTGTGTTTCTGCATATACTCAACAATCGGCATCGGGGTGTTAGGGTGCCCCGCAGTGTACCAGCATCCCTGAGGGCTACCTTTGAACATCGGCAGATTGATTATAATTTGGGGAATAACTACTCTGGATCAGAGGCTAGGTTTACCAGACAAGCAATTGGGGGTGACGACAGATTCTCCTCCCAGAATAAGAAATCCTCGTCCAAGTCAGATTTCGGATCATCATACCTCGACCGGCTAGGTCTAAGCGCGACAGGTACAGGGTCCGGTTCAGGTGGCCGATCATGGGCTGAGCAGGAAGGAACGGATTTTTCATCGACCAAGGATACCGACTGGGAGAAAGTAAGGTTGAAACGGCAACTTGCCGATTTACAGGAGCAAGTCACAAAGGCGGAAGCAGCTAGTCAGCGACGTAAAGATGAGTTGAGAAATCGAGTCCAGTCAGGCTCGTCCGCTGTGGTGAGGCGAGAGCTTGAATCAATGTATGACTATAAAAGGGGTTTGCTGCGAAAGGCAAAAAATGGAGAGTTTGGGCAAAAAGACAAATCAGGGCAGGCTGCACTTGCTGATGCAAGGGATGAAATTGATTTGGTTAAACAACAAGTCAAAGCGCTTGAAGATCACTATGAACGACGGAATCGTGAATTGCAACTTGTACTTGATGAGATTCAAACTGCAAAGTCGGCACGGGCATGAATTAAAATAGAGAGAATAAATAAGTGTGTGTTTTGTTTACAATATTCTATCTGTGGGTACAAGTCATAGTTATAGTTTAGTCCAAGGGCTCCTGGCCAAGACTTGACGATGTAGTCGTAGGGGGCGGTATCTCAATATTCTGTCGACATATGGGGCATGAATTTGTGATTGAAAGCCAATGTCGAATACAATCGCAATGGAAGGTATGATTACAATTGGGTAGTCGTATCAGCTCATCTCCGTCTTTGTACGCTTCTTTACATATAGGACAATCATTGTCCACTCCAATGATTGGTGATGGTGATGTGGATCTATCTTGTGTTGGTGACGTTGTGTTGTTGTTGTCCTTTTTTTCAGCCACATTTGGATCACGGCCGTGTTCCACACTGGGAGCATGTTTTGGGGCACTGTAGGTGAATTTGGGCAATCGATCAATGGCGTCTCCTTGCATGGGAGGTGGAGCAGTCGACCCCTGCCCTCCTACCTGTTCCATTAATTGTGTTATAATCCTATCCAGATCGGCTCCACCGAATGCGTAATTGTTTGGATCTGAACCTATTCCATGCTCCCCAGGGACAATCCCCATGGCTGGTAAGAGTTGTTGTAATATGGCTGCTAATGGGTCCCCATTATTACGGTCTGTCGGTGCTGTACCATCCTGTTGCTGTTGTTGTTGTTGTTGTTGTTGTTGTTGTTGTTGAGCAGCAGCTTGCATGGCCCTTTGGAGCAAGACATACGGGTCAAACGGTGGCTGCTGTGGCTGCTGCTGTTGTTGTGGCTGTTCACTTCCATGACGAGGGAAAAACTCGCTCGATGCTGGGTTTCCATTTAAACTTGTAGACATGTGGACTCCCTGGGGACCAAAATTGAGAATTTGATATCCAAAATGAGGCTGTTGCTGTTGCTGTTGCTGTTGTTGAGGCTGCTGTGGCTGTCCCTGGTGGGGCTCCTCTTCGGTTGTGCCTCTTGATAAAGCACCCGATAAAGCACTAAACAGTGATGATAAGATCCCCCCAGGCTGTTGTTGTTGTTGTGGTTGCTGTTGATTATTTGACGGGTGGGTATTCATATTTGGCTGGGGTGGTGGAATATTCGGGTTGAACCCAGGAATGAACGGCATAGCCTCCCGTCGTGGATCATCCATGGGATTCTCAATCTAATCAAAGTTTTGTCTTGTGAGTAATTACCGTGTATATATATATAAAACGAGATTCCCTATATATGTTTACCATCTCACAGAAATCCGATCCGCAGTGGGGACAAATGATTGCATCATTACCACTACTGACATCAGGTTCCGGACCTGTGAAATCTGAATGACATCCAAAACAAAAGTAATCGTGCTGACTTGGTCGATCAGTCATATATGGAAGTGATGGGGGGGTTGTGTATCAGACTTGCTCCGCGCTGTGTTGGCGGGATGATGATGATGGGGTGGGTTTGGTTGCTGTTGGTGGTGGTGATGGTGGCAGTCCCACAGTGGGCACATGAAAAAGAAATACAGTATATTATTATTACTATTTACCGGCGATGACTACGAGATAAAAGAGTACCTAAAAGAACACCTGACACTGCTACAACTCCTGAAATGATTGCAACTCCAACGAGTCCCTCCCGATTGACTTTATGATCAATAAGACCCTGAAGGTCGATTGCTTGCGGGTTGGTAGGTTCCCTAGCCAATAACACTTGATTATACCTTTTAGCTTCAGAGTAATTACCTAATCGATAGTGGCCAACTGCTAGATAGTAAAGACATTCTCGTCGTCGCGAAGGAGCATCTCGAAATAATTCTGCCAATAGTTTAACTCCAAGTAACTGGTCACGTTGACGAGATGATTTAACAAGACCCCAAGCATAATTGAATTTAGTTTGAACTGAGACAACGTCTCCTTCCTGTTCGTACTGGCGTCGTAAAACTGCTAATTCATCATCTGTGAGAGGACTGGAGAGGGGCGAAATGTTGTCAGCTATTGATATAATTGAATAAAGTTAGGTTTCTTGACAAACCTTTCAGTATCTGCAGCATCTATATATATTCTAGTTAGCTGCTGTATATATATATATAATAATTTTTATAAACTTACAAGGAAGAGTTTCGTCGCCCATGGTATATAAAATGTATGAGAGAGAGTTAAGAGTAAATTGGGATGATTGATATACCGCTTTGGAGGGGGGCTTATTGGGATGGTCGAATTGGGACAGATATCGTTATAAAATACCCTTATACGGTGAGCATATCCCACATATAGTTTGATACAAAAAACCGACTGTAACCCTTATCGAGAGCTAAAGAGTGAATATCTTTGCCGTCGAGTGATGTGATGACTGCCTTTGTAAACTCATGGTTATTGGAATTGGAGATAAGTCTGATTCCGAGTGATCGAAACAGATTCAACTGTAAAACAGTTTTGTCAGATTCAGGAGTTGAATCGACGAGTTTTTTATCGTCCTCATCTTGGTCTAGTAATCTCTGTTCGAGGGTTGCCACTGTTGCTTCGAGTGCTTGATTATCAGTTTCTAAATCATTAATTTGGCGGGCAAGTTCGAACTTATCCCGTTCCAATCTTGCCATAACTTCATCATGATGTTGAAGCTTATCTGCTCTGGATTTGGCTGCAACTTGTTTACTATCCCGGGACATTTCCAGCTGACGAGATAATTTCTGTAATAGTGAGCGGGTTTCAATCCGATGAGATAGTCGTGATTGCCTTAGAAGATCTACACTATGAGATATCCGATCCAGAGCTTGGATATCTTGATCGATGTCGAGTGTTTCCGAGCATGATTGAATAGCCTGAGCTGTGCTGCTGCTGCTCTCTTGTTGAACCATTGTGCGTTCTTCTCCAAAGAGTGATGATGGAGTTTGTGTTTGGCTTTTTGTTTATATTTACTCCAACTCAAAGGGGAAAAATCTTGTTTCTAAGGGCAACGGATCGACGCGTTCGAAAATTGAAAAATCCGGGTTCAAGGACGCGAAAAGAAGAAACAGTACAGTATACGTGAAAATAAAGACCAAGAAACAGTAGATTTAAGATGATAAATGATACGATGTTGCGATGTTGTTTGAAGAAGAATTGTAAAGCGTAATTTCGTGGGGTTTTTTCAAGGCAATTGATGTTTTCTTAAGTCAAATATGACAATATACATACATCTGTATATCCAATCACTACTACACCACAGGATATAATGTTGTAACTACTAAACACCAGCCGTATATACACCTTCTCTCTTGTTTCCTCTGTCTTCGTACCGGTTTGACGCGTGTTTTTAGTCCATTTCTTATTTAGGCAATTTCCACCATCGTTCTCCTCCTCTTTCACACATCCTCGACAACGCAACACGGAAAAAAAAAAAATAAATTACCAGCTTAAACACCATCGAATACACCTTTATTTGAACTGTGTGCAATGCTCCAATGCAGCATCCTGTGGGCCCGTCAGATATCTACCTGGTAATTGTTTTGTTTTTTCTTGTTATTTTTGTCTTGTTATATTCCTGACTAACCCCCTTCTTCCCCCCTTCCTTTCCTAGGCCTCCTACTCGGGCACAGACGTGTACGAAATGCTAGTCGGCTCAATCAGTGTAATGCGAAGGAAAAGAGACTCATGGCTTAATGCAACTCAATTACTCAAAGTCGCTGGTATCGACAGAGGTAAAAGAATGCGTATTCTTGATCGAGATATTATATCTGGCCCACACGAAAAGGTCCAGGGCGGTTACGGAAAATATCAAGGAACTTGGATCCCTTTTCAAAGAGCTCGTGATTTATGTAATCAGTATGGTATCGAGCACTTGATTCGACCTCTACTCGATCTTGATATCGACCGTATCTTGGCTGGCGCCACTGATTTAACTCCGACAAAGGAACAATCCATGGCACAACGACGGAAATTACAATTTTATACCAACCCTAATTCCTTTCAACCTTACCCTTCTAGTGCCCCACTACCTCCTTCCCTACCTCATATGGGTGTTATGTCTCATACTGTCGATACTAGCCCTTCACAGCCCACCACCAACAACAACAACAATAACTACCCCCCTCCTCCTCGGCCTGACGTGCCAGATGATGACAGCAATAATATTAATAACAACAACGCCAAACGCAAGCATGACTCCTCTTCTCAACCTGCTGATGCGACAACAGCTAATGATCAAGATTCTTCAACCATAAACGGTTCGCTTACTAGCACTCCCCCTAATATTCCACCCCGCAAACGAACAAGGGTTGATGATCAACAAAGTCGTGCTCCATCAATGGAACCAACCCCATCTGCCAATCGGTTTATGACCCCGCCATCCCTTTATTATCAAAGGCAATCTCCTGCCCCAGAAAAAGAATCCTCTTCTATGAGCGAAAGTATGCCACTTGAATCGTTGGATCCCGCAATTACTCTAAACTATGAAAAGTCAAAGGAGCAGCTCACTCAGTTGTTTCTAAATTCATCTTCTAAACAGTCGCAACAGCCCCAATCTGAAGATAACAACAACGGTTCTTCTGGAGATGTGGCTGGTTCCAACATCAACTATGATGTTCCAATCGATGAATTTGGTCATACAGCTTTACACTGGGCAGCAGCATTGGCTCGAATCCCTCTTGTTAAGCATTTGGTTGTTAAGGGGGCCCATCCTCAGAGAGTTAACTATGCTGGTGAAACCGCCCTGGTTAGAGCTGTACTTGTGACGAATAATCTAGATCAGTCATCGTTTCCTGAGTTGCTGGATTTACTCTACCCAGCCATTACAATTGCTGATAAACAGGGACGAAACGTTTTGCATCATATTGCATTAACGGCCGGAATCAAGGGGAGAAGCAGCGCTTCGCGGTATTATTTGGAATGTCTGCTGGAATGGATTGTCCAAAAGGGTAATGGTTGCGGACAGAGTAAATTAGGATTATCGAAATTCATCGCCAACATTTTGAATGCTCAGGATAAAAGTGGAGATACAGCTCTAAATATAGCTGCAAGAATTGGGAATAAATCTATTGTTCAACAGTTATTGGAAGTTGGTGCTGATGCGACTTTGGCAAATAGAGCTGGATTACGTCCGTTGGATTTTGGTATTACTTCTTCTTCTGCTTCTTCGAATTCTACCACAACTGGTAATAATAATAACAATCATCATCATCATCTGGCTCTTTTGAATAATGACAGCAACAGCAAAAATAATATCAATATCCAAAGGAGTAAAGATATCATTGTAATGATGCAAGAAACAATTCGACAACTTGAGGGAGAATTTTCTCGCGAATTACAACGCAAGCAGCTTAACATTGATGAAGTACATGGTCATTTAAGGGATATTACCACCAAATTGGGTAAAGACAGATGGCAAACTGAAAATTTACGAATGCAGTTAAATCGGCTAGTGGATCTACAGCAACGAGGTCAAAATTTAGAAAGGGCAATCAAGGATGAGGACGATCGATTCAGGCAGGATGAGGCAGCTGCTGCAGCTGCTGCTGCAGTCGCAGTGGTCCGCGGTCAAGTTGTTGTTTCAGATGGGGACGAACAACAACAACGAGGAGGTGGTGGTAGTGGTGGGGAAAATCAATCATCGTCCACATCAGGTGTTAAGGATGAAAATACCAATAGCAGCAATAGCAATAGTAGTAGTAGTACTACGGGGAGTGGTGGAGGTGGTGGTGGTGGTGAGGGCGGAGGATCATCAACAGTGACCAGTGCCACGACTGCCACAACGGGGCTTGGATTTGATGGCAATATCGATGCAGATGAACCATTTAGAGCATGGACAGTTGAAGCAAGACAAGATGGATCAGTGACTGAATCAGTGAATCGTGGTATACCGATTCCAGTGTTGAGGGCAAGAATTGTAGCCTATGAGAAGAATGCAGCTCATTTAAATAAAGTGAGTATTGCTCTCAGGGGACGAAGTGCGGACTTGGAGAATAAATATCGCAAAGTGGTTGCTCAATGCACAGGAGTCGATATATCAAAAGTGGATCCATTGCTTGAAGGACTGTTACAAGCGATTGAAAGTGACCCGGCCGAGGTAGATATGACAAGAGTTGCAGGGTTTCTAAGGAAGATTGACGAGGAATCCACATCAGATTGATGGGTTTTTTTACGGGAGTCTTTTTTTTTTTTGTTTGTATTTCTACAGTTATGTATACGTTTCTTTCTTTTTTGTCTTCCCTTTTGGTTAATTGATTTCTTTCTTTTCTCTCTCTCTCTCTCTATACCAACCCCGCCTGTCTGAGCTCAGCTTGATTCCCCTTATTCATGGGCAGGCTTTTGGAGCTGGATGTGTCTACATTTACACAGGGCGGGAAGATTGAAACAATTTAGTTGAACCAGTCGAATTTGAGTATAAGTCTATCTTCCATTATGTGGTAGATTTATAATTAACGACAAGAAGTACATTTTTCATTTTATTTTTATTTCATTTTTGAACATAATGCTTGACCGACACGTACGTGTTGTCCGGGGCGAACATTGAAATCAAAAGAGGGTGGAGCTTCAAATACAAGTACAACTGTAGAACCCAAATTGAACCCACCCATTTCTTGACCCTTTTGTAGAGGTAATCCGCCAAGGACTGGTGATGCCTTTGCATAACTTGCTTCATAGCATGTATTTGGTCTTTCCTTTTGTCGTCGTCGTGGATTTACATCAGATTCTTCTGCTTCTTGTGCTGGAGCATAATATGAGTTTGTCTTTAAATATTTATCGAAATTAACAATGATGGATCCAACATTTGTGGCCCCGACTGGGGTCATTGAAAAGAATCCATGTCTCCACCGACCCAACAAAGCAACTCGTTCATTCAAAACGAAAAGATTTGCAAGACGAGTTTGAAAATATGGTGCCACCGAATAAAGTTCTCCAGTAAAATGTCTTCGTAATTCCACTACCCAATTTGCGGGGGAATGGAATCGATGATAATCTCCAGGTGCTAAATAAATGACTGCAAAAAACAATTTCCGATCCTTTGGTGCTGTTGATACTTTTTCTGATTCCCATTTATCCAGTGACGATTGCTGCTGCTGTTCCTGTTGTCGACTTGCGGCGTCCCCCGGTAGCTTGGAGATATGCGCCTCCGTATGATGGTGATGTATATCAGATTTACCTTGAGCAGCACTATGACCTAAAAGATCACTAAGGGTGTAAGTGATGCCATTAACAACGGCAAAATCTTTATCTTCTTGGAGGGTTTCATAATCTTGGGGGTGTTTATGCCGGTCAAACGAAACTTCTACAACGTTCTCCTGCTGCTGCTGCTGCTTGCCAAGTAATGCATCCAACGAATATGTCATTCCTTTAACTTGTTCAATCTCCCTTCCCTTTATTACCCCCAAATGGAGAATTTTACCATCTGCCGGTGATACCATTTCGGTGTGGGAGTCGATTGGTCTGGCTCCGGGCTTCAACTCTCGGTAAAAAAATTCTGCAAGATTTCTGTAGTGGCGTAGATCGGGATCTGCAATCTCATTCAAATCCACTCCAAACAATTTGGAATATAGTTTGAATCCAGGGGTTCGAGCCCATACTGGTAATTGCATCTCATTAACTCGGCCCCACAGCCGCGACGCAGCCTTCAATGGTAGTGTAGAGTAGATGAAAACTTGCCATGGTCCTGCAGGTCGAACTGGTGGCCTCTTTTCCTTGTCTTGTTGTTGTTGTTTCTTTCGATATTGATGGATGGCAGCGTAAAGACATAAAACAACGACTGGGGCTGCTGCGGCCCACCATTTCATATTCCCTGATGCTGCTGCTGCAATTGCTACCCTACGTTTCCCACTACTATTACTATGGTAGTAATGATTATGGAACCGTTTAGATGCTGCGGCGCGTCCAATCGATCTAGACAATAACCTGCTCATAACCATTGGGCGGCCGCTACTGCTACTGGCTCTAGCCACTGCTGCCCCTGCTGCTGCCGCCGCCATTGCTGCTGCTGCTTTCACTCGTTTCTTTGTACTTTCTTGTTTCTTATTACCAAGATTTAAAAATTGATTTTGGTTTGTTGTTGTTGCTATCCCCTTCTTTGACAATGACGACGACGTCCTGATCGACCGAAGAATGCCTCCATATCGGCTGTTGGGACGCCGGAGAAGAAACGTAGGTCTCATTGTAATAATAAGCCCCCAGGGGTAGTTTGGTGATGCGTGTTTTTGGTGTAGTGTTATTTCTTGTCTTCCTCCCTTTTGGGACATACCCAGAACAGCAACACCGACAACCCAAAGACAAAGACCTAACAGCCACGACACGACACGAGCAAAATCGATACAACTACCAAATGTAATAGAAATGGATTGAGAAAAAAAAGAGAGAATAGTCATTTTTAAATACATATACTTATGTACACATAGAGTAGAGAAGGAGATAAATAAAAAATAAAAAAAAATTAAAAACACATGCAAGAAAAGAAGGCCCAAGAAAGACAACCCCCACATTCAGTTTTAATATCAGTACATAAAAAATAAAGCCAAAACCGAAAAAAAAAAAAAAAAACGAAAGAAGAATTATCCCATCTATATCATTATCAAACCGTCCCGGTAATTAAAAAATATTATTTTCTTTTTGCACCATCCCCGTCTGATTTTTCTTTTTTTTTTGTGTAATTCTTCAAAAATCCTCATCAAGAGTAAAGTTGCCCGATGTTTCATCCCTCTTTTGAGTCCCAACCATAACACCGGCTTTTTGATAATCACTAACACGCTTTTCGAAAAAGTTGGTCTTTCCAGATAGCGAGATATTCTCCATGAAATCAAATGGATTAGTAGCATTGTAAACTTTTTTGTTTCCTAGACTGATCAAAAGTCGATCGGCACAGAATTCAATGTATTGACACATGAGTTTAGCATTCATTCCCAATAGTGCAACTGGTAACGCTTCAGTAAGGTATTCTTGTTCAATTGCAACTGCTTCTGTAACAATCTTTTCGATTGTTGACTTGAGTGGCCGGCACCGAAGATGAGCAAACAAGAGACATGCAAAATCTGTATGCATTCCTTCATCACGGGAAATCAATTCATTTGAGAAGGTCAATCCAGGCATGAGTCCACGTTTCTTTAACCAGAAAATTGCCGCAAACGATCCAGAAAAGAAGATCCCTTCAACAGCAGCAAATGCAACCAATCGTTCGGCATAGATTGAATCTTTATCTTCAATCCAATTGCATGCCCACTCTGCCTTCTTCTTAATACAGGGAATGGTCTCAATTGCGTCAAACAGGTACTGGCGTTGAGTCAGATCTTTAACATACGTATCAATCAAGAGAGAGTACGTCTCAGAATGGATATTTTCCATCATGATTTGAAATCCGTAAAAGCACCTGGCTTCTGGGATTTGAACTTCTGCACTGAATCGTTCAACCAGGTTTTCATTGACAATTCCATCCGATGCAGCAAAGAAGGCAAGGACATGAGAGATAAAGTATCGTTCATCATCATTAAGTTTATTCTCCCAATCACTGATATCCTTACTCAAATCGATTTCTTCAGCAGTCCAAAATGATGCTTCTGTCTGCTTGTACATTTGCCAAATTTCATGGTACTTGATGGGGAACAAAACAAATCGGTGTGGATTCGGTTTCAGCAAGGGCTCATTCTTTTGTTCTTCCTTGAGTTCTTTGCGGGACTTTTCGACTGGTGATTCGACAACGGTTTCAGGAACTGAATCCTCGTACTGATGAGTCGTAGTTGCTGCCGGTTGTTGCTTGGGATCTTGTTGCTCTTTCTCGGCAGCAGGCTTTAAATCTTTATTTTCCTTGCTGTTAGTAGCCGATGCAGGGCCTGGTTTTGAGGGGGATTCCATAGTCAACTTTTGAATGGAGCTTGCAGTCTTTTTTTTAAAAAAATTTTGCAAATGATTAGTATCGCATCCACAACAACAACAATCAGTATAAATTTGTCTTTACCTTCTTGGATGGAGTAGCGTCAGCGTCAGACATCTTTTTAGAAGTGAATAAAGTATTCAACAAAACTATAAGATTACAAAGAAAAAGACGGGAGTCGGCGTGGGAGGAGAAAATATTCACCCATTAGGTCTTATATTTTCTTACGTGTGCTCATAATTACCCTTGTGACACGCACGCGTCCATTCACGCGTTTAATTTACCGATTTGATCCCCTGACGCGACGCGTGTCTGACGTGATTTTACCTTTAATGGGTTTAAATCTAAATCATAACCAAAACCAGACATTGACAGACACCTTTCTGTAAAAAAAAAAAAAAAGACCCGAAAAAGAATGCGCCCGAGGAAAAGAGCAAGAATACTCTATGATGAAGATGAAGAGGAAATTAACGACCGTCAGCCAGAACCGAAACAACCTGCTATCGTTGATAACGAATCATCAATCTTGTGTGTATCTGGCTCGACCCCTGAGCCGCGGCCATCACCCGATGCCACCACCAGTCCAATCTTAGTTTGCTCCCAACGACAAGAAAGTAATAGTGATGATGATGATGATGATGATGATCTCGAACTCATCACCATATCTTCTCTGCCAGTTTCTTCTTTAACTGATAAACGCAAATCAGGTTTATCTTTACTCAAAGCTAGAAGAAGAACAAGATCCTCAGAGGAAATATCCTTATCGGATAAGTCTGAGTCACCTGACTCATACGATGACGATGATGATGATAATCATAGTGATATCAGTGACTTTATCGTTGAGGATGGGGGGTCAACTCTTGCAGAATTACCAGAAACCTTTTCTCTACGGAATCGGTCAGGGGACCCTGAAGACCAATTCGATTCGATAATTGAACAACTCGTCCATTACTATGTATGTGACAAAGATATCACTGTTCTCGATGGAGGGATACTAGAGTCGTGTGTTGGTCAGCTTGATCGACAGATGTGTGGCTGTTGCGATGCCCTTATAAGCTCGGCATGGACTTCAGATGTTGTGGATAATATTAAGCGTAGTCCTCATCTTAGTCTCGAGTATCAGCCAAATCCCGACAGATGGGGGTTTTGTGAGTGTTGCCAGAGCCAGAGGGATGCAATTACAGACTGTCTTGTACTCGTGAGTTCGACAACCTCCCTCACGAGCGACACATTGATTGAATCATTAGTCAAGCATCCCCCTCTTGACTCGTCTCCCGATGGTCAATCCATATACTATGTTGGCTCAACATGCGCAAGACGAGCGCAGCTTGTTCACACCATGATCCATTGGAAGCGCACTGTAGCCCAGCAAGTGGAATCTCTAGTCTACAGTTGTCCTCTATACAAGACATTTATCAAGGAAGCCAAAACTTTTCTCGAGCACAATAGTTGTCACGAGGCAGTCAGTGAGCGGAAAATAGCTCTTGCTCAACAAATTGTCGATAATCTGCGGCTAGACAGAACCATTCAGACTCAATTATGGCCCCACTTTCAGTCTACTCTGGATGCAGGAGTTGCCTTTTTGACTCATAACGGCAAACAAACTAAAGAGGTTGAATCGTTCTTTCAAGAAAACAATCACTACAGCAGCATTCATCATGTTTCTTCCAAACAACGCAAGATACTAAATGAAATACAAGTGGACATTCCATGTTCCACCAACGGCCGAATCACCGATTATTTTACTAGCAAAAAGAGGAGTTAATGAATATATATATTATTTATGTACAGGGCGCAGGTGTAAAATTTTGCTGTTTTTTTCTTATTCATTTAGGCATTAGCTGCAGGAGCTTGACCAGTAAGAACGTCATTTGTGCCCTGGGTGAGTTTCATTTCCTTTTCCATTTCAATAAGTTGTTGTTCACTGAGAATACTCAAAGATAACGGTACCCCCAACAGGAGGGCGCTACTTGTGATAACGTAGAGGAACTTTCCACCTCCAGTAAATGACGATGTAAATAGTGATCCAATCTTCGAAAATGTGCCTGCAATAGCTGTACGATGAGATGGAGGGATAGCATCTTTTAATGCTGCAAGTCTTTCCAGAAGAGTTTCCTGGGATGGGTCAAACTCATCATCAAAGTCGTCATCTTCATCAAATTCATCTTCAAACTGTTCCGATTCATCACTGAATTCAGAATCGCTTTCATGACCAAATCCTGCTTCGGCCTTCTTTTGCTGTTGATCGTTCTCGTCCACAACGCTGAGTTTCACCATTTTTCTCTTTTTAATGTATTCCTGGGGGAGGGTTGGTTGGCTTCTTGTGTGGTGTTTGTGTGGGTTAAAATTTCTTTCTACTCCTTGGGACTAAGCCGAGCAGGGTAACTTTTGGTGAAAACATGTGGACGATCGATAAGAAAAAAACAGTCCGAGACTAAGATCCATACATGTACGTAGAACGATTCTATATTAAATCCATGTCTATACTTTGTGATGTCAAACTTATTACGCTAATACTGTTTTTTTCCTGCTGTCAAATATCTTTTCCTGGTGTGGCATTCTTCTTGCCCCTTTTCTGAACGCGCCTCACTCTGTCCTATCTGGGTCTAGTCGATTCCCAATATCCCATCTGAAATCCCCTGCTCCCTCTTGATTATTAAATCTTTCAGAAAACACAAAGTAGACAAGAGAGAGAGATATGAGATTTTACATCAACTTGTTAATACTGCTGGCCAGCCTGGTCCTTGGAGGTGAAGTTCTCGAGCTCACAGGTGATAATTTTGATGAGTTAATTGTCAAGAGTGGCAAACCATCCCTCGTCGAGGTAAGGGCTGTTTGTTTCTCAGTTATTCCTTTCTCTTACTCATGATTTGTATCCTATTTAGTTCTATGCAAGTTGGTGTGGTCACTGTAAGCGGCTAGCACCCACTTACGATGAGTTGGCCGAGCTTTTCTCGGAGGATGCCGTTCAAATAGGTAAGGTCGTTAGTACACCGTTACTATAATGGAAAACCTTTGCTGACTGGGGGTTATGTTACACACAGCCAAAATCGATGCCGATCAGCACAGAAAGATCGGTACCAAATTTAAGATTGAAGGATTCCCTACAATCAAGATTTTCGATGGTAAAGGCTCTGAACCAGTCGATTACCACGGGAAACGAGATCTCGATTCATTGGCCACGTTTATTGAGACACAGACCAATGTTAAGCCCAAAAAGGTGGTTACTAATCCAGATAAGAGCTACGTTGTGAATCTGGATGATGTCACATTTGATAAAGTCATTACCGATCCTTCAAAGACTGTACTTGCAGCATTTACTGCCAACTGGTGTGGTCATTGCAAGAATTTAGTTCCCGTGTGGGAACAATTGGCGGCAATCTTCAAGGATGAACCAAATGTTGTGATTGCTAAGATTGATACTACTGCCCCAAATGCTAAACATATTCATCCAAGGTTCAATGTTCAATCTTACCCGACAATTATGTTTTTTGATAAGGATACCGATTTGGAAAATCCAGATAAACATTTAGGAGCTCGTGATATGCAGACATTGGTTAACCTAGTAAATGCACGGGCCCATACTCACCGTACTGTTGAGGGCAAGTTGGATGAGCAGGCAGGTCGAATCAGTAAACTGGATGAATTAATTCTTGCTTACGGAACAGCTGCTGAGAAGAAACAAGCCCAAATTGCAAGTGAGATCAAATCTGTGGCAGAGTCAATCGAGGACGAGTCGGTCAAGTATTATCTCAAAGTTCTGGACAAGTTATCAAAGGCACCAGATTATGCATCCAAGGAGCTTTCTAGATTAGAAAACATCCTATCCAAGGGCAACTTGGCTCCTGAAAAGGCCGACAATATGGTAATTCGCAAAAACATTCTATCTGTGTTTAATCGAAAACAGGACGATGGTAAGGTTAAAGATGAGTTGTAAAAACCCCTTTAGCGTCTTGTGTGAAAAGTTTGTCCAAAATTATCAAAAATAAATTTAATGTACATTGCCAAAAAAATAAATAAATAAAAGATAAATTAGAATAAACAATCCATCAGTAAACTATTCGCTCAGTTCAATAAGAGATTTTTCTAGTCTGTCCATTTGTTTGCTCATATCGTCAACTAGACAAAGTAAATAACCCCAAAGTCAGTAAAACACAGGGTCGGTTGTAACTTTTTTACCTTAGATGGAGGATTTAATCCAAATAGACTAACTAACATACATTTTTTCTGGAATGTCATATCCAATTCCTTGAGCTTATCGGTCTTTTAGACGCGAGTTAGTACTTGTATAAAAAGGCAGAAACCCAAACACTGCGACGACGAAAACCTACCAATTGGGCCAAAGTATCTTCCAGTCGAATTCCAACTTGACGCGATGGTTCATATGTATTATTATCAATATTGTTATTGTCATTTTGGGGGGGTTGGGGTTCCTGCTGCTCCTTTTCCAGAGACTGTGGATCTCCTTCATTCACACTCGCATATGATGACGGCGATCCATCTTTGGTAGTATTATTGCTCTTCTCCTCCTCCGCCATTTGTCTCCTTTGCGAACCGGGGATCTCCTTTTTTTGGTGTTTACCTTTTGATATAATCAATCACTTACCCGGCCGGCGGTCCATTGGGAGGAAAAAAAAAATACAACTCCCAAAAAATTAAAAAAAAAAAAAAAGTAGAAAAAATATCGAAATCATCTCAAACCAGACTAAATAAGAATGGCAGCAAAGAAACAACACCATCAAAAGAAGAAGAAAGAGGAAGATAAGGTAGTTGTTCCCATTGTTGAAGAACCTGAAACTGAAGAGGAACGGGATCAAGAGAAGATTGCTCTGGAACAAGAAGAAGTAATCATTGTCGAGAATAATGATGAGAATGATGATGACCAAGAGACATCTGGCAGTGAAGAGGAGATACCTGCTTTAATAAACACCGATCGGCTTATGGAGAGTTCGAGCAGCAGCGACGAGGATGAGGATGAGGACGACGACGAGGAAGAGGAGGGCCAAGATGAGGATGAACAAGACGAGAATGACGAAGAAATCGACATTGAAGAAGTATCAGAATTCGAACAAGATGCTGATGTGATACCGGTGCAGCGGCTGACAATAAACAATCAAAGTGCTCTTCTACAGAGTCTAGCATCGATTGGACTTGGGGTGGACAAATTACCCTTTTCAGAACACATGTCAGTAACGAGCAGTGACCCAATTGAAATCAAAGATGTCGAGAATGATTTAGAAAGGGAATTGGCCTTTTATAAGCAGGCAGCTCAAGCAGCCAAAATTGCTAAAGCTAACCTGACAAGTAGTGGAGTTCCATTTGCTCGACCTGCAGATTACTTTGCTGAAATGGTTAAATCAGATCAACATATGGATAAACTACAAGCCAAGATTCGTCAAGATGAAATTGAAAAGAAGAATGCATCTGAAGCACGACGTCAACGTGATTTAAAGAAATTCGGCAAACAAGTTCAAATCGAAAAACTCCAACAACGTCAAAAGCAAAAGCGTGATACCCTTGATAATATAAAGTCTTTGAAGAGAAAACGCAACCTTACAATCGACGACGATTTCGATATCGCCCTCGAGGAGGCTGCTGCAAATAAACAAGAGCAAAAGGACAACAACAACACAAATCATCGTGGTGGTTCTTCAAAGTCTAAAAATCCAAAACGGGTTAAAAAGGACGCAAAATTCGGTCTGGGAGGTCAAAAACGTTATGCAAAGAATAACACTGCTGAATCTGCTGGTGATCTATCCAAATTCAACTCCAAACATATGAAGCAGAACCGGCCTGGGAAATCTCGCAGAAAAGCTAATAGGCGGTAGTATTTATGTATATTAGTCTTTGCTTCTTTTTTTATTCTTTTTACACTGATATATGAGCATCTTCATTGATTAAGCAACACGTCCAATTCCATACTCGTTTCTCTAATTCACGGGGAAATGTATACATGGGCATACGTCCACATGAAGATACTTGTAGCACTTGTCCCGTGTCTGAGCTAATGCCAGACACAGCTTCTAACAAGACATCAACCTCTTGATTCTTACGGAAAAGGTTGAACCGTTTTTTTGTTTGTGGTGGCTGCTGTCTGGCATAATCCTGCTGTATATAGTTTGTTGAATGCGCTTGTACATTGGATCCCTTTGGGGTACATAAAACAATAGAACATGACAAGATACGAGCCCAGGTATTGAGGCACATTGCTGATAGAGCAGAAGTGGTACCAATTCCAATCCCTAATGAAGAATCGCAATACTTGAGATAAAGCCGAAGGTTAAGGGGACCTGCTGGACGAACAGCAGATTTTGCAACTGATGACTCGAAATCCTTGATTCGAAATGCAGTTGTATAATGCTCAGACGCAATCATCACTATGCGATCAGTAATATGATTGCGGAGATGGTAGATGAGGCAAAATTGAGATAGATGATTCACTGTAACTCCAAGTTCTGTGCCTTCTGTAGTATAAGACGGAGGACCCCAGCACGCAATTGAAACCCCAAGAATCAACCTATCGACCCTGCCGTATCTTGAAATGACTGTCCGAGCAAACTGTTTGGCATTATCCACATTTGTCAAATCGCATGCAAGACTCTCAATATGGTATAGGGTATTTTCCGCAGCTCGTTTCAGCTGGGCAACTGCTTGCAAGCTCGGTATACTCCTGGTATCAGAAATTATAAGAACAAGGGTATGTTGATACGGTGGTATCTTGGATCCCGTGGTATGCTTTGATCTCATCAACATCTTCTCGGCTGCTTCTAGGTTTACACCCGATGTAGCTCCAGTCCACACAAATATCATGAGTATTGGTATAGAAGGAATATAGCAGAGAGCAATTGTTTATCCTCTTTGTGTGTATATGTTTGTGTGGATGTCTAGGTTCATATCAATATAATCAATCGTATATGCATGTTACCTACCAAAACAGAATATCGTACAGCAGCAGAACAATATATATGGATAAAACACAGGAAAAAAAAAAAAACCCATACCGGAAAATCCGTTCATTTCATTTTACCTCCTCAATTTCAATTGTAGTCTCCCACTTTATATTTGGCGACGCATTGCATCGCTTACTCATGAGTTGATTGACAATAGCCACAGCTTGACTACGGAGTTGTGATTGCAAACCGGCATTACCCTTGAACTGGATTTTGATATTGGCCATGAACAAATCGTGGTGGACCTGCCACAATGCGACTTTTGGCCGACCAATAACTCCTGCACCCTCTCTTTGTAATTGCTGTCCAATCTTGTCAATATCTTGAGGGAATGGATTACTCAGCATTACAATCCCCCCCAAAGCGATAGCAAGCCGGCATCCAACAAGGCACATTGCAATCGAAATGACAAGTGTCACAATCGTGTCCACCCCTTCGAATTCCGCTGCTGGCGTAAATGGTAAAAGTAATAAAGAGATGCAACAACTCAAGGTAATGAGGTGACTAGGATTAGTTAATACTGCTGATGACGGGAGATGGTGGACTAGACTTGTAGGCCGAAGTGCTCTACCAATTCTTTGGTGATTTTTAAGTCCCACTGCTGAGATGAGGGTCACAATGCATGCAAGTACAATAGGCACATTGACAGATTGATTCGTACTACTACCTCTTGTGGCAGCAGCAACAGCAGCAGATGAGAAGTGCTGACCAGCATCGCGACCGTGACGATGATGGTTCAATGCACCGGTAAAAGCAGTTTCCAAAACATGAGATGCAATATCCAAACTCATAAACACAAGCATAACTGACATTGCCAAACCGGCCAAAACTTCGACCCGTTCTAATCCAAACGGATGACGGATACTGCTTTCCCTCCAGACATCAAAATTGGATATGACATCCACCGAAACACATAAAAGTGCCCCCATAGCATCGTAAAGGATTAAATGTGACAATGCTGTGAGAGCCATTGAGTTATGGGCACAAAATGATACCTGAACCGCTACCAAGAAATGGCAGACACAGCAGCCAAATCGAATCTTTTGTTCTCGAGACATACTCTGAATGCATTCCTTGAGAGTTGGAACCGGTAGTGAAAGGGGAATTGCAAGTGGTTGCCGTACTGGCGGCTCAAGAAAGAAATTGATTGAAACAGAGGAATGCTTATATCTGTGGCCTCTGCGTTGACTTGGCTTGTTGACGGGACTTGCAGATAAGTCTACAGATTGGAAATTGAATGGCTGAGTGATGGCATTTTTCAACGGTGATGGAGGTCTTCGCTCAGGTGAATGAGACGTGATTCGAACTGGAGAAGGATTTCTACTTCGAGAAGGAGATCGAGAGGCAGCAGAGTAGCCCCTAGTTTCAACTCGATATGGGGATTGAGTTCTCTGGGCAGAAGCTCCAGTTCCACCAGACCATCGTGGACTTTCCCGTGCTCCAGGCACGCTAAAAGAGGGACGGCTGTGGCGACTCTGGTTATCGAAATAGCTTGGGGACATGAGTTCAGTTCCGTTTGCATCCCAAGTACTAGGAGACCCCCCAAGAAGAAAATCGGCTGTCGATAATAACGGAGGGGTGTGAGCTTGCTGCTCGGACCAATCCTCCTCAGGGATTGGCGGGGTGCTTGACAAAGAATGGGATCCTCCCCCATATCGAGGACTTATTGGACGACCAGGACTTGCAATTACTGGGATAGGAGCAGGAAGATCCGGTCCATCATCTAAAAGATGGGACGATGAACCCAGAGCGCCGGTGGGAGGAGCAGGTCCAGCAGACCATTGTCCTTTCGGAGAATCCCTTGCAGAAGGGAACGTAGTCTTATAGATAGCCTCCTGGACTACAGGAGGCGAATCCGAGCTTGATATCTTGTGAAGAGCAAGCTTAGAAGACGCCCCTGTCGTACTTTCAAGACCCGCCGATGTCGCAGATGAAGACGATGATTTCCGTCGAAATGCTTTGTAAAACGGAGGTTGCTGTTGTTGTTGTTGTTGTTGTTGTTGTTGTGTCTGCTGTTGCTGATTCCCATTCTCTTTACTATTATTATCTCCATCCTCTATTGCCTTTGCAAACGGATTTTCGGCCGATTCGACGACTGGCGAAGGGATCCCAAGATGAGATGCAAAATCGCTCAGACTCCTTCCAAGAAAACTGTTACGGGGCCGGCGCGGCGGCGCCGGTTGAATCATACTAGTAGGCATCGAATCTCCCTCCTAATGCACTGCCAACTTGACCAAAAGTCGATAGTATAAGGAAGCGAATTCTGATCCGATCTGTGTCTCGAGCGGTTTTTTGTTTGGCCTCACTCGATTAATTTACACCCTTATGAACGAGCGCGCGGCTCATACGTCCCAATAAACATAAACACTACAAACACCTTAACGGGGCAACAATGTACCAAAAACGGCTTTTCAAAAATCTTTTCTCTTTTGCAAAGCGACACAAGAAGAAATCACTCAAATAACATACATACAAGCAACTAAGTAGCAAATAACGCTAAAAAATAAATATTCATTCATGTTCACGTAAAATTAAAGCTGAGTTGGATTTCCAAAGTCATTAACGGGAGGCTTTCCTCCAGAAGACGTGTACTCATACTTAACCTCATAGGTTGTAGTTTTCACTTTATTACCGCCTGACGACGGTTCCTTCGAATCCTTCTTGTCATCACCGGCAGCTTCCTTCTTGGTATCTTTCTTAGCGTCCTTCTTGGCTTCGCCGGCAGCACCGGTAACAGCAGCTCCGCTGGAATAACCTGCTCCAGTATGAGTTGCTTGTTCCTTTCCTTCAGAGGAAAATGTCGATGGCTTCCATTCTGCTGCTTGTGACGAGGACGATCTGGCTTTATCTTGAGCAGAGTTAGCAGTATCTTGAGTTGCGTTCCTTGCAGATTTCGATGCATCATTATACACATTTGAATTTTCATTTGGGTTGGCAGTTCCACCGTATGATTTCTCACCGCTTCCGCCTGTAGATTTACCTTGATCTCTCCCATAGGACTCACTATTGGTTGGGTTCAAGGATCCTGCATGAAGAGCTTCATCGGTTCCAGAGAGGCGTGTACCTTGTCCAGCCGATTTCCCTTGTTCTGTATAAGTACCTGAAGTTCCAGAATGCGCAGTATCCTCAGAAGAAATAGAGTCCTTAGTTCCCTTTTTCTTGTCGCCAAATAGATTTTTAGTTTTATCAACAATAGTATCCATCAAACCATGGTGGGATTTGGATGATGATTGGGAAGTTGTCTGGTGCAATTCTTCTCCACCTGTATGTTGCCTGTAAAAATAAAATAAAAAATTATATTAGAAATTTCACTCAGAATCTATAAAAAAATTTAAAATCAAAATCAAAAGTTGAAAATGTATATTTTATTTTCTTTCTTCTTTCTTTCTATAATGAAATATGCAAATTTTTAATTCTTACCCTTCTTTGGGCCTATTGGATTCCTTATACTTTTCAAATTGACCAGTTAAAGATTCATGGGGATCTGAAGCGGAGTGTACCTTTTCAGCGGAATAACCCTGTACATTGCTCTTCTTGGCACTATGATCCGCAGAGTGGCCCGTAGTACGGCCTGTACCAGATGTATTTCCCGCAGAAGTACCTCCAATGGCAGTTGCTCCTGATGAAGCATTATCATATTTTTCTCCGGTTGACAATGGATCCTGACCAGGAATAGTAGCATTCTTAACGGGATTCTCAGTATAACCTCCAGAACGTCCCTCTGCTGCTTTAGACTCATATGCATCAACACCATAGTCGGCAGTTGATGGGATACCTGGCTGCTGCTGATGCTGCTGCTGTTGATGATGATGGCTCTGCTGATGATGAGTTGCATGTTGAGGAGTAGAAGATTGATATTCACCCTGAGCCGCAGGCTCAACTCGTTCTTTAGCAACATGATGATGAGAAGGAGCATTTGGAGCAACATCGGGATACTTTTTGGAGCCTTTGTCGTTGCCCCCAAATTCTTCACCTGCGAATCCTCCGGGAATATTCGCAACTCCGCCTTGTTTGGCATATTGTGAGGTGCCTGATTTTGAGGAATCCTTGTTAGAGTCATCGTCATGATATTTGGTGGAGTAATGTGAATGTCCAGGATCTTCAACTTCTCTCACAGGTCTGTTATGTGAGGGAGCATTATCAAAAGGCTGATCGCTGTAGATCTTGGTTCCTGATCCTTTGGATGGAAGTTCAGAGCTTCGGTGAGTACCATGACCATGGGATTTTTCATTTGATCCTGATGAACCTTGATTGGAGCCATAATCGGTACTTTGATGTACTCGCTCTTGAGTTCCTAGAAACTTTTGATCGGTTCCAGATGACCTCTCACCAGTGATATTGGTCTTTTGATTGTCGTTATTATGCGATCCACTCTGATGATGATGATGTTGTTGCTGTTGTTGTTGTTGTTGTTGTTTGTGTTGATGTTCTTGTTGATGTTTATGTTGTTCTTGTTGTTTAGCATTGTCGACTGGGTGAGTATTATAAGATTCAGTTACGCTAGAGCGGGTGAATTCCTCGCCCTCTCGGGTGGCCTTAGTTGTTGTAGTTGTGAACGTTTCACCCTTGGTGGTTCTAGCAGCTGAAGCAGAAAGATCACCTCCAACAGGGTCGGCATTGGAGGGAGCAGACTTTGGTTGAGCTTTATCGGCTCGACCAGTTGGTGCATTAGGATCCTGTGGAGGGGGTGCATTAGCCTTGGATCCCTGTTCCTCAACTGATTGACCACCAACTGGACCAGGTGGAGGATTCAAATCCATTTCCATGTGTCCAGTGGGTTGTCCGAATTTCGGATTGGCAGGATGATGAGGTTGATCGTTGTGTAAAGAAGAAGCGGCCATTGTAATGAGTTATGATGACAGTATAGTACAATATTTTTCAATCCAACCCATATGTGCGCGGCCTGGCCTTAATATATATACTCCGCCCCGCAAAAAGACGATGACGATGAATCCCACATGACGAAGCTGATAAAATAAATGATAAACTATGACGCTAGCTCATCATCTCTGTAGCTATTTTTACTTTTTTGCTCTGGCGCGCAAAGTCATTTCCCCAATAGAGCATGACCCTCTCTAAAGCTTAAAGCCGAACGTCATTGTTTTGATTTTCCTGGGGTTGGGTGTTTGTTGTATTTATGTCCTTATGACGTCATGTGGATTTCCCAATCGTCATTCATATGCACAACGTACGTACGTAAAAATCATCAATTGGGAATCAATCGTCAACAAACGATGGAGGGGGTAAGAAGAGCTCATTGGGGGAGGGCTGATCTTTCTCCTTGCCCCAGGGGATATTCCTTTTTTTTTTTTGTTCTCCCTTCTCTCTAGTCAGGAACAAATAAAAGCCCGCGTGGTGTGGCCAAGAAAGAAAAAGAAAGTCTGTTATGAGGAATATGCAAACTCAATACCGAAGACTTTGCACTGGGGCGCCGCATTTGAAAGATCGAGCTTGGTACCAGCAGAAAAGAGAAAGTCTTTAAACCTTCCTTCCCATAGCAGCCTCACCCCCAGCGTGCTAGTACTGAAGCTAGCCTTTATTGCGCTTTGATAAGGTTCAGAATCTATACTGAGTTTTTCTTCACGGTGTCCCAAAGTAGATAGTTTTCCACTTTGAAATGAACTGCGCCTGCTTAGCGGGGTCGTCGCGTCTTGCTGAATATTGATAGCGCCATCTGGGACATCATTGTTTTTCTTCCTCCAGATCTCACATCCAATACTGAGATCACTCTCGTATGAATAAACGTTGAAATCAAAACGACTGGTGAATGACGACGAGGGGCTAGCTCGCAGAGAGTACGTAGAAGAAAGATGCCCCATTAACGGATTGATAGATACTGTCATTGTCAATGGGGTACCAGTATAAGCTGAGAGGGCAGTGTAACGGACACTGGTTGAGACTAAACAATACAGTCAGAAAGGAGCATTTCGACAATATTCTGTTTTTTCCATACCTCCAATTGTTTTGTTTAGAAATCCATAGTAAACTTCTCCACCCGCACTTAGTCTAGGTCTATTATCATGATGAGCAGATGGATCCGCCGCATTTGTGTCTAAGGGATCAAGTAAGGTTGCTGCAAAGTTGTAGAGACCACGGAATCCAAATAGGGCCCCATCGGTACTGTATATAAACTCATTGCTATATCTTCCGTGATTGTTTTGAAATTGGGTTGTGATCTATATAGGTGGTCAGACTTAGTGATTGTAGAAGAATCTTTAATTATTATACACTCACAGTTCCTCCGTTCTTGAGCTGCTTATCGCTCACACACGATAGAACAAACTGGCTGGTAGGAGAGTATCTCCGAACATACATTGCCTCAAGTTGATTTCGAGGAAGAAACAACCGCCCATAGTACAGACAGTCTAAGGACACACACAATTAGTCGCTTTTCCATGGTTATACACACCACCCCATCCAAAAAAAAAATCATCGTTATCCATACCTCTAGTGTCGACGCGCCGGCCACGATACCACACTTCCCAAGCCCATGGGGGTTCCGGACGTACCAATGGTTTTATCATCCTGTAGCCTGGAACAAAATCGTGCAGAGGAGTCGTTCTCGAGCCCTCCAGATTGTCAAGAGGGCAAGTGCTGTACAGATAAGAGATAGAACCACTGACACTCCCCAAATTGCATAAAGAGTATGATGACGATATCCATGGTGTTGCTAGTCCTGATACGTTCAGTCGGAACCCTGATGGAGGCTCAAAGTCGAGAAGAGCTTATCATAGGGTCAGCATATTTCGAAATGGAAATCGCGTTTAAAAAAAAATATCCTCCTTACCCTGTGGAGTAGCACAGATATTAGCATAAAGATTGTCTTCATCCCATTTCGTTTTGTCGTAGAATTTACGGAGAACATAGTCCATATAGTTGTACATGACCCTTCCATGATCCCCCGAGGGCCTTTTTTTTTTGGTGTAGCATAATTCTGTTTGTCAGATTTGAGGAGGGTAACGTTCCGACAGATGTCCCAACCCGAAAAAAATAATTTTTTTTTTTTCGAGAATTTCAGTTTAGCGTAAGAGATCTTCTTCAACCGAGAACGAACAATATGCCAAAATCAAAAAGAGCAAAACTTGGTAAGAACATTTCAAGAGTATGGTTTTCGGGGGAGAAAAGGTACTAACTCTCGTTTCTTTTTCTAGTTACCTTAACCAAGACGGATAAGAAAGGGCGAGAAGGAAAAGAAGCACTTTTTGATCAGATCCGGGCTCTATTAGAGAAATACCGCTATGTGTGGGTTTTTGACGTGAGCAACATGCGCAATACATTTCTCAAGGATGTGCGACAGCAGTGGACGGGAAGTCGGATTTTATTTGGCCGGACCAAGGTTATGGCTAAGGCTCTGGGCATGACTAAGGAACAAGAATATAAGGACAACTTGAGTAGCCTGGCCAAGTATGTCAATGGCAGTGTCGGTCTATTATTAACAGACGAGAGCCCCGAAACAGTGCAAGATTGGTTTGATAGCTACTCTCAGACAGATTTTGCTCGGGCAGGAGTAGTTGCTTCTCAGACGATAACTGTACCCGAGGGACTTGTCTCGAGTCGCGGGGGGCAGATCCCTGCAGAGGACGATGTGCCCATGGCTCACCCGTTGGAGTCTATGCTTCGCTCTTTGGGAATGCCCACAAGATTGGTCAATGGCAAGATCACCCTTGACACAAATTATACAATTTGCACCGAGGGCCAAACCCTCGACGGCAGGCAGACCCGGTTGCTCAAGCAGTTTGGTGTGGCTTTTGCTCAGTTCAAAATCAAGCTTATAGCATACTATGATGGAGAATCTTCAAAAGTGACTGTGGTTGACCAGAATGGCGATTCAATGCAGAGTTAGTATCCGTTCATTCATACGGTCTTGCATGTTTGTAATTTGGGGACGGATGCCTACTTTCTTCTTTTAGAGTTGTGTCGAGTGGTGGGAATTTTTTGATTAATGGTCTTTTCTGGGCTTTTGCTTTTCCGAACAGATATGGAATATAATGTACATTAGTAACAGCAAAGTTTTTATATATGGGCTCTTTTTAAATAATTCATTACGCAAGAAAAATGATCATTTTTCAGTATTTGCGTCGCTTTGATTCTCGATCATCAGAAAATCTTGACCCCGCCTCATGACTGGTTCTTGTTGTCTTTCTTGAATCGTCATCCCGACCACCAGCAGAGATGCCATAAATATCTGAACTAGGGACAAATGCAAGTGCTTCGTTCCGCGATTGGCGGACCGGTACGTCGGAATGTCCCTCTTCATGAAATCCTAGTCCCGAGCGGTCACGTCGATACCGTTCTCTTCCTCCTGCTCCTCTGTCATCAGGGCGGCTTCGATCAGACGGATTGCGGAAATCTTTTGATCGAAAATCTCGTCCACCACCACCACGGTCTCTGCGGTCATCTCTACTATATCCACGATCACGATCGCGGTCACGATTCCGGCTTCCTCCTCCTCCCCTGTCTCTGTCACGGTTTCGATCACGAGGGGGAGCAGCATTATCCCTTCGACCTCCTCTATCACTAAGTCTTGCACGATCATTGTAGGAGGGCCGATAGGCGGCGCCATTATCCCCAAACCCTCCTCCACGAGCAGCACCAGTGGATGGCGCAGCTCGGCGCTCAGGTGGAGCGCGCATCAAGGCTGCTTTCGTATAATGTCGGCCTCCCAGTCCGCCGCCTAGCCGTCGAGGTTTCCACCCTTTGACCGTCCGACCGCGCTCCACATCCACGATAATCTTGCGATTCAAGATACGAGCACCATCCATGGCGCGGTATGCATCTTTCATGTCTCGTTCATGAGCAAAAAGAATAAAGGCATACCCCCGAGATTTTCCACTTTCATCACGTACCAAGCGTACCTGCAAAGTCAGTATTGCAATAAGAAAAAAAAAATCTAATTAGGATTTGACTAACCCGATCTATTGGACCAAAGCGGGAGAATTCTTTTTCCAGAAAAGGTTCGTCGACATCATAATCGAGTCTGCCTACAAAGAGGACTCTGTACGGATCACCCTTGATTTTCGGGTCGTGATCGGGATCGTATTCCTCAAGACCCTTGTCGAGCTGGTTCTTAATCCGCTTCTTTTTGTCTTGCCTGTACTTGATTTGTTTCTCCATCACTGTATCTGTAGGTGTATACGTTGGGTCTGGCTTATTAAGCTCATCCAGAAACCCCGCCACTCCACCTATCCGTCGCGTCCGCCGTTTGTCACTAGGATAATCTGATGGTGGAAGGTATCGCAATGGGGGCCTTGGAGCAAACAGCGCCAGTAGCGGAGGAGGAAGTTTGTCCGTCTTTAGCAGGTTAGCAACATCAACAAATACTTCTTTCATAAACCTGTCCTCACCATATTTCTTTTCCTCTATTGTAAGACCTTTGTTCAGCCTCTGTTTCGAGAGCTAGTCTTACTACTGACTACCTCTGCTATTCTTGAGGTAGAGTGCGTTTAATGGTGATGGGTGGTTGGGAGTTTCACACAGGTCTCTCCCCTTTTCCTTTCCTTTTCTTTTCCACCACTGCTCTGCTTTTCAAAGATGCCAGTGAATGCGGTCCCGCGGGTCATTGCTCGGACAAGGAATGGGCTCGGTGCATTCGTTCTTCCGTGTCGAAAGATAACTCTACAGTTTTGTCAATGGGGAGGCAGCTCAGCTGGGATACGGTATTTTTTATCTCCCTTGTACTATTCGGTATTAATTTTTTTCTTGCTTTTGTCTAACTTCATTCATGACAGAGTGTTTATTGCCAAACGATTGCAGGAATATGCAAAGGCGAATCCAGAGATTCAGTTTGATGTGTTGCGGAAAAACGGCCATCCTATCGCGAGAGGTAGCTACATGAATGGACGGACAAAACCCATTTGCATCAGGGGACTCAACCCTGATCAGATTGAACAAAAATTAGATCTTTTGCGTGACTCGAGTGGGGCTAAGCTGTCAAAACCGAAGTTCCCTGTCTCTTCGACAAACTCGTCTGTCCGCGGAATATGGTCTCCCTTCCACAAGCACCAAGGTGGACGATTCAAGGTTTAAAAAGAATTGGAAAAAATACAATATTTGTATTTGTACATAGATATTATACTATCATAATTAAACTTTTGCTTGATTCTATTATTAATGATTTGAGTCTGTATTTGTCTTATGTCTTCTTTGTCGTGGCTTTTCTTAGAATCTGCAAAAGCATTTGATCTTGGGCATCAATGTCCGCCGGCACGGTGGCTTTATTGTAGTTATGTTCACTTGGTGTCAGGCCTGCATATTGATGGGATCGGAGTTCACTCATGAGACTTTCAGCATCCATTGCACTTCGCTTCGGCCTTGCACCACCCCCGCTTGTTATCAGTTCTGTCACACTTTCTCCGTTGTCTGCATCCTGCATTATTAGAGTTGTAGCTGCTGGGGCTTTGGTTTGTTTAAGTGGATTAATGTCATCATCAGCATTCACCATGCCAGTAGGAGGTCTGGGCACTGCACCTGCGTCAGGTCCAGGCTTCATATTAAGTCGGCTTAGAAGTGACAAAGTCTGGCTAGGCTCGATCTTTCTCCGGACCATGCTTGTACTGATTGGAAGGAAAGGGTATGGGACGGGTGAAGGCTTGGGCTGATCCTGGGACAGGGACGGAGATGGGGTACGGGTTGCGTCAAGATTGGCAGCTTCTTGAAGGTTATATTCGGGGCCCGACGCTACCTTATTGCTTGGATTCTTGAGTATTGTCATTAGAGATGCTGCTGCATCCTCATTACTGGATGGTCTTGGTTCAGGTGTCTGACTAGTAGCTAGTTTGACTGGTTTGTGGAGGAGAGCCAAAAGCGACGAGATATCTGCTTTGGTCTCCGCAGAAGTGGACGGCGGCAGAGGCGGCGGATAAGCAAATGTTTCTGCAGGTTGTATGCCCAACAACTGTCGCAGCGCTTTGCTTTCTTCTTCGGCTGATTGCTGGGGCAAGAGCGATTCAGAGATGGGTCCTCCACCTGCTTCTTCTTTGCGCTCAGCAGCTCGAACGCGGTTAATAAATTTTTTCAACGGGTTAAGGAAAGGAACAACCAAGTAGAACTTTGGCCCCTTGGCAGATAATTGATGAGCTTTTGATTTCTTGGACCACGTGGGGAGGCTGCTTAATTTATGCCACTCAATTTTCTATATACAGAGACAGAGAAAAAGTGTCAGTATCATCATGAAAATAGATAAGAGTGGGAGGGGGAGCGTACAGAGATTTCCTTTCGTGTCCGCGGTTCAAAATGAGCATTAAGAGGCACATTACGGGCAATATACAGTCTCACGTTTTGCTCTCTGATAGTAAACTCAATGTAATCCTTTTCGTTGAGATAAGAAGAGCAATCAAATCCAGTTTCTTCCAATACTTCTCGCGCTGCACAATGTAGGTCCTGCTCGTCTTTGTTGATCTTGCCCTTGGGAAAACCCCAGGCAGAATTGGATTTCCATCCTTTGACAAGTATACACTATAACAACCCAACAGAGTTAGAAACGACACGGTAGGAAACAAAAGTTCAAAGTGACTTTGATTAACCTTGTCCATCTGATCATCCAGAAGTATAGCTCCACGGACTGGAACGCGAGTCTTGTAGAGCATAAAGTGCTCGAATGCTTTCTCCTGCATCCCACTAAACTTAGCCAGTAATGGGCATCGAGCAAACATAAAACTGGTGAAATCACGCAGAGATATGGAAGGAAGGTGAGGGTTTTCTTCGCGGATAAAATCCTCGTAGAACCATTGTGCTTCCTCTACTTGAAAACATACTCGCTAAACAATAAAACAAATAATGTTAGAGATATTATTGGCACGCACAAAAGAAGAAACAACAACTTACCTCTACCGCCGACAGCTCTTCGGGAGGACAGTTGATGATAAACCGGACAGACAGGTCGTCCAAGATGTTCTCGAATGGCTCGTGTGCAAAGGAGTACTTGGAAGTGATGGCCATTTACTGATACCCTTCATGCGTGATACGAGTAGTTCGCTTTCAAAGTGGCTTTTGACTCTCTTCTTACTCCTCCTTGTCCAGATGGGATGGGATGGGTGATGGTGATGGTGATGGGTGTTGGACTGGATCGTGCGGCTCACCCATGTCCAGGTTTTGACATGGAGGACAGGTCGGATCCCGAGGCTGCAGAGCACGAGCATGTTCATCAGATATATCAAGAGATTGCTCAGCATTTCTCAGATACCCGGTACAAGGTATGCAAGTGGTTTGTGTTTTGGTATTTCACTACGGTGTCTGACAAAATTTCCCCTTAATCTCGATAGCCATGGCCGCTTGTGGAGAAATTCTTGAATAATCAGAGACAGGGCTCCGTAGGGATCGATGTCGGGTGTGGGAATGGAAAGTACCTGAGGGTGAATAGCAATGTCTTCCTAATAGGTTCAGACAGGTAAAAAACAAGCAGAGAAGTGAGAAAATTTTCAAGGGCATCTTTTAATGTACAAATGATTCTATACTACTTTAGATCGAGTGGGCTGATTGAGGCGGCAAAGGCTAAGGATTCACAATATGAACTCATGATCTCTGATGGTCTTGATCTGCCCTTCTGTGGTGGTCGATTTGATTTTGCAATATCGATTGCGGTGATTCACCACTTCTCGACACCCCAACGCAGGATTAGCGCTATAAGAGCCATAGTTTCGGGTTTAATAGTGGGAGGCACAGCTCTCATCTATGTATGGGCTTTGGAACAGAAGAATTCCCGACGTGGGTGGGATGAGAATTCCCCCGCAGATGTCCTTGTCCCCTGGGTCCTGCCTGACAAGACTGTACGCCAGAGGTACTACCATCTATACGGGCGTGGAGAGCTGGAAGCCGACTGCCAATCAGCCGGTGCTCATGTTGTCGAAAGCGGGTACGAGCGTGACAACTGGTGGGCCATCATATCTCGACGCGATTGTCAGTAGCATGGATATATACGTATATATAAGCTACAAAATCAGGACTCGAGACTTGTCCTCCTCCCCGCTCGTGTAGGTGTGTGTCTTCTTTGAAAGAATGCTGCTTGTTGTTACCACACGCGTATACAATAAGAATGCCCAGACGCTGGCATGGCCTTCACTCATTTTCATACCAAAACTGTGACCGCATTAGAGAATGACTACACAATCTTACGCCGTTTGCTACACGATGCACAATTATATGTTTTGCCTAGATTTTAATAGATTCTATCCCTACGTGGCAAGTGCAAAGGTAGTTGAACGCGTTGCTACTGAAACGCGTCTAAAAAATAAAAAAGAAAAAAAACTCAGTAAATAGAAATACGAAATACACAGACCTACAGACAGATTACCTCTGCAAACCAGCACAATGACTGTGGAAAATCTCACTGTGCAAGTAGTATCTGATCTGACCAGTTCAGAAAGACGCGTTTCTCTAGAGTGGACGGTTGATCAACTAAGGGCCAAGCTGGAGCCTATCACGGGCGTTCCACCAAAGTCACAGCTGATAACAATATTGGCTCCCCAAGGCAATGGCAGCATTCTTAGCCAGGTGACATCTGAGGACCACGACAGAAAAGTGGCAGACCTTCATTTATGCCCAGATTGTGTTGTTGAGGTAGGAAAGAAATAATGCTCTCACCGGGGTTGAATTAAGCTAACAAGCCCGCCTCTAATATAGGTCACCGACACGCGACCAGCAAATGATCAAATACTTGATGCTACCCAGCTGAATGACCCGAGCCAGGCTGGAGTGGAAAAATACGAAATGCCCAAAGAGCAGTATGAGCAGCGATCAAATTCCCTACGCGCATTCAAGCAACAGAATCGAATGGGGAGATTTGACAATGACTTTATGAATCGGCAAAGACAAAAGCTACAGCAACAGCAAGAGATTGCCCGAAGAATGATTCCAGGTTGCAGAGCTCTCTTACCAGGTGACCGCCGCGGCACTGTCATGTATGTCGGACCTGTGCCTGAAATCGACAGCCAGAAGCAGGACCTCAAGACAGGTGGGCTTCCGCGCCAGTGGATTGGGGTCAGATTCGATGAACCTGTAGGTAAGAATGATGGCTCAATCAAGGGGACCCGATACTTTACCTGTTTGTCCAACTATGGGTCGTTTATACGCCCCGATCTGGTGGAAATAGGTGATTACCCACCTCTAGATGACTTTGACACCGAAGAGGAAATCTAGACAACTTGGCATTATTACAGGAGCAGCTTAACCTTTTTTTTTTTTTCCTTTTTTAATATCTTTGCATTCGAATGTTTATTCCAACAAGTGAGTATTTATAATGAGCAGACATACATAACATACATAGTTTACAATAGCATGCATTAAAGAGTTCATTCAATTACAAGAATTGCAGCAATGTAGAAAAAAAAAATTAATACGACGAGAAATTAAATAAATTATCCAGGTTTGGGTTGCAGATTGTTTTTGTTCGTTTTCTTCCTTACTCTTCAACTTTTCTTGTTGACACCTAATTCTTCATTTTCCAGGGTATTTGTCCCCTGTGCAAAAAACAGACGCGCACTGGTGGTTTTGGACTTGTTTGCTATAGAGTAAAAATTGCCTCTAGGTACCCAGCAAGTTCCTCCTTGCTTTAGAATAAAAACTGCATCGGCAATAGTTATCTCAGCAGATCCACTGACAACACAAAAAAATACAGAATTCTCTTTGACATTCTTGAGACTCTTGAAACCATTCTTGGGCAATTCGATGAATCCAGCCGCTAAAAATTGGTCGTCTTCATACATTTTGCAAATCCGGAGTGAATGCTCAGATCGAGCAGCAAATTTGATGGCACTTCCAGAGAAGGCAATCTTTGCTCGTGATTGACTCTGAGAATTTAATCCAAACCCTGAAATGTTTGCACTAACGTACCCTCGTTCAGCCCACTCTTCCGGCTCTGATAGTTCTTGAGATTCTTGCCGCTCTTTCTTTGCTGCTGCTGCTGCTGCTGCTGGTTTCTTACTCGTAGTACCCCTTTTATTCTTTGGCCGAGTCTCAATTCTTGGGCTTTCAACTTTGATGATTTCCTTGATTTCCGGCACCAGAGGTCCTGACTGCCGCCGTTTCACAAGCTCGTAGACAATTCTTTCATTGCGCCAGTAGGCCAATGGGCTCATTCGCGCCCTCGAGGATCGCCGTACTAAATTACGATTTGATATGGTCAGTAAACCTACAGCTGGTAACAATAAGGTGAACTTTGACACTTACATCCTGTTGCTTGCTCCTCCTCGTTCTCATGTTCGCCGGCCGGACTCTCCTTCCTTGTCCTGCTCTTGGATTGGGTTGAGGTTTGTCGCGAATTTTTTGCAACAGTCTTGCCCTTATTTTGTTTTAGCCTTGAACCTGCGGTTTGCTTTCCCTTGGCCTTATTACTGATGGCAGGCACAGGTTCTGGAGAAACATCCTCTTGCTCTAGTGATAGATACCCGTCTTCATGGACGTCAGGCTGTGTGACTTCTTCCTCCTCCTCTTCCTCTTCTTGTTCCTGTACGTCGTCTTGTTCTTCAATGTTGCCAACTAAATCGCGGTTACCGCTAGTAAGATCGTCACCCGATCCTGTAGAAGGCGATGGTTCACGTTGACGGGGCGCCAAAGAAGACCGATAAGATTTTCGAGCACTGCTGGGAGATTTCGCATATTGCTTCGTAATTCTTTTGTGAGGTGATTCTGGAGTTAATTGAAGGGTTGGATCCGACTCATTGTAATCTTGTTGAATGGGTTCGGCATCGACAAACACATCGTCCTGAGCAGCATTGTTGTAATTATCCTCGGTGTGTTGGCTTGATGATTGCCGCTTCTGCACCTTACGCAATCCAGATGCCTCAAGTGGATTTGGAGTACCATTTGATATCGCTGGACTTGCTAAGGCGAAGGGCCTGGCTGGTTGTTTAAAAATGGACTTTTGCCGCTGAGGGGTGGGTTTATCAGCAGAACCTTCAAACGTAAGTCTTCGAGCAATCGAAGCTTGCCGAGGAGTACCGTTAGGGGCATTATTTGCTATAGATCTTCGCTTGGGTGAAACGCGATTAGATGGGGGCGTGGGCACGCTCACTTCTTCCATGGTAACCTCTTGACTATTGGTTACGTCTTGGTGTGGTTTCTGTCTCTTATTGGCAGAACTATTGGTGCGATTAGCTATCGCAGCTCTCTTACTGGCAGACCTAGGCTCCCTGTTGAAAAAGTCTTCGAGATCTTCCATCCCATATTCATCGCGCTTCCCGGTCTCGGGGACAGATATACCTGTTCTCCTGTGACAGGCAAACGTGTTAGGCATATAACCTTTTGAAGGAAAGAAAAAAAAAGTATTAAAAAGCGAATATTCTTACCTGCCGCGAACACCTATGTCTTGAACGCCATATTGTGCAGCTTGTCTCTTTTTGCCTGCCTTCGCCATAGATGATATCCGTTTGGTGTTGAACAAAAGTAAATAAATCAAAGTTGGGACCAAAACAAACCGCATCTCATCTCATCTCATCTCATCGCATCGCGACAGAAAACCGTACAGTGCAACTACAAAATGGAAATATATACAGTGCACGACTACGGTCAGGTTCAGCCATTAATTCCAAAAAACCTTTAATAAAAAAAATGAAAAAACCTAAATTATGCAAAAATCAACGAGATAGGACATTATGGGAAAACAGAAAATGCTGTATTATTCATTTCTTTTTTCTTGCGAAAGCCAAGACTCGACTCCCCTTGCGTTTCCGGTCACTAACTTTGGTTGCCTTCTTCTGCTTCCATTGGGCATGCCTCGAGGTCCTCCACCCAGAAGTGCTTATTGACTTTTTCTCATTCGTTGGATCTACAAATTGTATTAGGACCAGGTGTAAACTATATAGACATCCAAAACTTACCGACAGATGCTTCTGTAGTATCATCTACTGTAAAACAAGTTAGTTTCTGTGCGTCCACTGAAAACACTAGTACTTTTTTTTTTTATTCTTACCTGGTTTATCTTCCTCCATCTTATCATTATCATCCTTGCTGCCTCCAAACCGGTTTCCATGCAGCTTCTCTGCCAGCCGCCGAGCTCTAGCTTCGTAAACGGGGTCAAACACCTTAACCCGTTTAACTCCTCGAGCCTTGACCTTACTACTTGCCCTCAAACTCTTTGCCATTCTGATTGATAGATGGACGGACGTTTCTTCAGGCGAGTTGGATTTTTTTCTTTTTTTTTTTTTTTCTTTTTCTCCCATTATTTTCCAGTTGGGAGTAACGAGAACCAAAGCAGGGTAACTGAAATTGTTTAGGACACTGAGGAAGAACTGATGAGCTTTTTGCTGAAGAGGCCCCGTAAAGAGGGAATAAAAGTGATATCATACGCAGGCAAGACTTCTCAGGAGGTAACCAAACTGATTTTCGATCATTTAACTTGATATGGTGTCTAACTGTGCGTTTTTAGGTGTCTTAACTTGTGGTAACTTGTGGGCCCACCAGCCGGCGCTATCCTCATCATCATCATCATCATCACCAGCACCATTCGCTACACCTTTACCACTAATTTCCTGCCGGGCTTAAAAACCCCTATATTTTTCTTTTCTCATTAAATATATGTTGAACCTTCGGCATTTCACCAGGCAAATGGGCACTCCCTAATAAACCAACGAAGAAGAACAAGAAAAGGCAAAGGAAAGGAAATTCAATTTACATCTAGAGTGGTGCTGCCCTTTCACGTATAAATGGCGGATCCGGCTACACTCCCATTTCAGGATCTTAACTCGCTCCTCGTTCCTGTTCGTCAAAAGTTCAATGTTAACAATCTTAAATCGATATTACGCGGAGTAGGTTTTACAACTACGGGTCGGAAAAAGGAACTACAGGATAGAATCGTCGATGGACTTTATCAGTACAAGGATTCGTATGATGTGGGCGGTTTTAATTATCTGGCTGCTCTGATTCGCCGAGAATCCATGGCTGCTGGTCATTCATACTTTCAAGGTCCACCATCACAGCAATCATCATCACGGGTCGGCACCTCACCCGCTGGCGTTATGTATGGTGGTCATAATGCCATGTCTTCTCCTAGTGTGGGGTCCCAACTTGCTACGCTACCACCACCACCACCACCGCCTGCCGCTTCTGCGGCTGCAGCTGCAGCTGCCGTCAAGAGATCCAATTCTTATGGCCATGCCAATAGTACTTTGGTAATTGATTTTCGGCACTCTCCCTTTTACACTTGTATTGAACGGTTATCGTACCCTTTAATATGCCCAGGTTTGTGTGGTTTCTTTTTTTTTGATAAAAACATGTTCTTGTGCTGATACCTTTAATTCTTTTAAAATATTCTCTAGCACTACCGTCTGTGGATGACTCAGTGCACGCACACTTCAACTTGACTGATGAGGAAGTTCACAAAATGTCGACAGATAAATCATATCGCATCTATGTCTGTTCAGCAGCCATTGATAACGGATCAAAGCATGTTGATTGTCTTATGCAGTTCCCTAATCAAATAGCTTTCAAAATCAATGGTCGACCAATGACTATCAATGTAAGAGGACTCAAAAACAAGCCAGGAACAGCTAAACCAGCCGACGTGACTGATAACATCATACGTTCTAAAGGTTTAAATCGTATAGAGGTAAACTATGTGGCTACTCCCCAACGGTATGCAATGGTTGTTTTTCTTGTTAGGACTCATTCTGTGGATGAGTTGGTTACAAGTATCCTTTCTGGCCCTCGGATAGCCACCCAAACAACAGTTGCCCAACTTACCAAGAAGGACAATGATGATGACGATATTGTCGAAACAAGCAGGACACTGTCAATAACATGTCCGCTCTCATTCACGAAAATCAATATTCCTGTTAGATCGGTACATTGCAGTCATGTACAATGCTATGATGCAAAATCTTATCTTCTACTCCAGGAACAGGCTCCTACCTGGCAATGTCCCATATGTAACCACGAAGCACCAATGGCTGATCTTGCCGTCGACTCGTATGTCAGTGAAATACTGAAACAGACGGGCGAAGAGGAGGACTCAGTCGAGCTGGAACCTAATGGCGTCTGGCGGAGCCTTGAGACCGGAAAGAGTGGTCCATCTTATCTTGTTGCTCAACTTGAGGCAAAGAATCCTTCGGGATACAATAATATTGGAGCCAAAGGCTCCGACGCCGACCAGAGTAATGGTAGTGTGCATCAACAACAAAACGCAAGTGGTAATGGAGAACCTCTAACTCCAGCAACCAGTATAGGTAGTGCCGGTCTATCTAAACCGGTCGTGTTTAAGCGGGAGCCCAGCGAGCTGGTTGATCTGGATCATCAAACAACGAATGGTTCAAGCTTCACCAATGCTAAGAATGGCCAACCTGTCACCCCTGATGGAGTTCAATCACAATACAGAAATGGCAGTAATGGAGGAGTGGATAATGGAGTTATACCGGAGCTTCCTTTTCAACTGAGGCAAAATTCAAATAGCTTTCCTAGTAATCCTCCGCCACTTCCCCCTCCCCATAAAGAACTTCCACCATCAAGGTTTGAGCTTCCTCGTTTAAGCTCAAGTTTTCTATCTCGGACATCTACTCCGGTAAATAATAATAATAATAGTAATACCACTAGTGTGGACTCAGGAATGGAGCGGCCGAGTGTATCACCGATTAAGTTGGCCAATAACAAGAGGTCTTTTCCGAGCGATGTTAGTAACAGCCCGAGTGGAAGCCAGAGAGGGAGCCCTCATAAACGGCCAGCTGCTACACCAGTCATTGATCTGACCCTCTCGGACGACGAATAGTGATGAACCAGTATAATATTGCTCAAAAAGTTTATGTAGCAACTGCCTTTTACATTGTAATATTGTTTTCTTCTTGCTTTTTTTTTTTTTCCAAGTTTTGGACTTTCGGGATGATCGTGGCAGACATGTATGTGTATAGTATTGTAGCGAGAGGCGGGTGTAAATGGCATGCGACAAAGTCGCACTACAAATTTGTAATTTATATCCATTTAAGTGTGTAGAAATGCAGAGGATTCTTTGTCGTATTTTTGATTTATTTTTTTTATTTTTTTTATTTTTTTTTTATTTTTTTTATTTTTATTTTTTTGGTTCTGGTGAAAGCAATTTGATCTTGCTTTGTTGGTGTTGTGTTGCACTACTCCCTTGGGCTATTGGGCTAACTACTACGCAGGGCCTGGACGTGCCAGACTTGAAAACAATAGAATCGACCGAGCAAAAAAAACACAACCGGAAAAAGTCGATAGGATACGATAAGTGTATGATAAGCGATTACATTGTCAAGTCGGCATTACCCACCTTTATCTTGTGTTGAACAATGTCAGAAACTGATCTAAGCAACACATCAAATCTGGAGAAATTACACGAGGAGCAGCGGTCTTCCACTCCTTCAACAGAGGGCAGCTTTGCTAGTACTACAAGTGCACCTCAACCACCTTCGACCCCTCCGAGGCGGACAAATAATAATCTTGGAAAGCGGCCTAGTATGTCTGTAGGTAAGGGAGGAGAAAGTAGTCCGTCAACGACAACAACTACAACGGCAGATAATGGAGGAGTGACCCGGTCTAGATCAGGCAGTAAGTCGAGTATCTTGGGTCATGTACGGACGCGCAGCAGCAGTATCAACTCAGCTCGACAAACAAGGACGCCGTCATTACCACCCCAGAATAGCAATGACGCATCGCCTGCTCCTCCACCCGATGATACAAAACCAAGCATGTTAAGGCCGGGGCGGATTTTGTCTCGGTCGGCAAGTGGTGCTACGACCCCTGGTGGCAAGCAACAGCCTGGGTCAAGTTCAACAGGGGTTGTTGGTGAAGATTCTCAATCCCTCTTTGTTGCATATGCCAGTCTCGAGTACCTTCTCATGGAAATGGTTCCTTTGTCGAGGCGGGTCTCTGCAAGACTTGACCCCGAGCATCGTCAGCTGGTAGCTAAACGGCGCCGAAGGAACCTGGTTCAGGAGGAGCTCGATAAGGACAAGGATAACAATGAGGATGCTGCAGACAAACAAGAGGATGAAGAAGAGCTGAATAAAGCTATTGAATCCATGAGTCTAACCGATACCAGACCACGACAGGCTGCAGATGGGGGATTAGAATCACAGCAAGGATCCTTGACGACACAAGCGCGAGAAGAGGCAATTGGACTTCGAATCGAAGCATTGGGATACCATGTAGGACAAAGCGTTGTGGAGCGATTTACACGAGATCGCACTCGTCTAGTCAAACCATTAGATGTTATGAAGTTTATATGTCGTGATCTGTGGACAGTGGTGTTTCGAAAACCGGTCGACAATTTAAAGACAAATCACAGAGTATGTTTTGTTTTGTTTTGTTTCTTTATGAGTTTCTTGGACATGTGGGTTAACAATATTACTATTCTCCCTTTTCTAGGGCGTCTATATCTTGACTGACAATAATTTCAAACTTTTTCAACGCATGTCTACATCCCATGGAGGTTATGAAACAATTTTAAGAACTCAACCGGTAAGCTAATCATCATCAACATTGCCGCGAAAGAACTTGAACTAATTAAGTCTGCAAAATTCCAAGTTTTTATGGTTCCCATGCGGTCTCATTAGAGGCGCTCTGGCTAACCTGGGACTCGAAGCCGCTGTCACAGTAGAGACTGATTCTCTACCTAGCGTCGCCTTCCAAATCCACACTGTACGACAGTAATACCCCCTCCATGTATATACAAAATCAAAGTATCTTCCTATGCCCACTTTATTCAATAAGAATGCCATAAAATTATTAATTCCGTTATATAAACCCCAGCAAAAAAAAATTTCAAACATATTTATTATAAACTAAAAATAACAAATCGGATGCATTGCATACCATGTTTCAATTCTGGGTGGACTACACGGATAATAAACAATAAAATGACGTTTTAACACCACCTAAAACCAAAGAAAAAAAGAAAAAAAGAAAAAAAATAATGCATTACACACTCAACAGAGAAATCATCGTACACAGAGAGCGGCACTCCCATAATCAAAAGAAAAACACTCAACATTTACAGCTTGTTTGTGCCAGTCACGAAATCTATACCCTTGGCAATATTGTTCTTCAGTCCAGGAATGGCAACTTGTAATAAATGCTTTTCATAATCATTAGCATCCTTGATATAGTTGATTATCCGAACAACACCATCTTGACCAAGTTCAACAGGTGAGGCAAAGTAGTCTGTGCCTGTAAGCTTCTTGATTTCAGGACCTCCTTCGATGTTATCAAGATAGATAAATGTGCTCTGAATTATACCAGTCTCACCGGTCATTGCTCGCATAACAGCCTCAGCACAGTTAAATCCTGCATAAGCCATAGCAAGGGTTGATGACCCCTTGCCCTCCTTGGCCTGTACAACTTCATCACCACCATATTGAACTCGGTGGACAAATGCATCCCGCTCAGCGTCACCAAATTTAATGGAAGTATTCGCTAAGCTGATAAGAGGAACAATTGTATCTCCAGAATGGCCACCAACAATTGGAATGAAAATCTTTTGAGGGTCAGCACCGATTTTTTCGGCAGCAAAAGTCCGAGCTCGAACAGCGTCAAGATTGGTTATACCAAACACTCGGTGAGGATTGAATGCATTGTGCTTCTTAAGAGTCTCGACAGCAACTGGAACAGTCGAGTTGACGGGATTTGAAATGATAAGGACAAAAGCATTTGGGCAATTCTTTGCAATTCCTTCCGCAAGACTCTGGACAATACCGGCATTGATCTTGAAGAGATCGTCCCGAGTCATGCCCGGCTTTCGGGGGACACCAGCAGGAATTAAAACGATATCAGCACCCTTAAGGGCCTTGGAGAGACCATCATCTTGGGGAAGATATCCAGTAACAGCTCCAGTAGTAGAAATGTGAGAGATATCGACAGCAACGCCAGGAGCATTGACAACATCGTAAAGAGCGAGCTCAGTCACATAGGGAGAAAGCTTTAGGAGAAGAGATAGAGGCTGACCAATGCCGCCGGCGGCACCACATACAACAGCTTTAACCATGATAAATCGTTGAACTTTTAGAAGAGGGAGGAGAGGGAGATGATTCTGATCAAGTCTTGTATGTCAAATCACAAAGGGAAACCAGAAGGAAGACGGATATAAGGACTGCTTATATATACCAGCTAGTGGTTATTTGGGGCTGAAAAGCGTTGACGCACTGGCATAGCAACTGCGGGGTTAACCTAATTAGGCAATAGCGGGCATCGCACAACAATCGGGTGGAACCGGGATGAACCTGGTAAAATACGGGGAAAGGCCCTATCTGATGCTTATCTTCCCCGGAAACTCCCCAGACCACCTCCTAAAACCCATAAAAGCATCTACAACATGATATTTGATCATCAATAATGTTATTTAACTCGTAGACCTACAAGTGAAAAATTTTCGTCTTCCTGTGTTGTACCGTAATACCCGCTAGGCTATGAGCTGATCTCATTCGCTGAGAATTTTTGTTGGGTTCTGATTGGGTGCGGGGCCTATCTAGCGCATGTGACCAGCTTAGCGGGAACTTTTAAAATTTTTTTTTCTTTTCTCCTTAGCCATCAAAGTTTTCGGTTTTTAACAAAGAGAGTGCAAGTTGGCAGATCATTTAGACACCCACATGAAAGCCAACAATTGCGTTTTTTTTTTTTTCGTGCTGACAGGTGCATTCCAGCTCCGTTTTCACCCGCATTGTTTGACGGCCGCCGTTGTAGCCGCGATCCTTTAGTGCGGAGAACATTATTAGTCTAGTCAAACACGTACTTTTTTATTTCCCATAGAATTATCTCGAAAACTGTCCATTCACGATACAAAGATTAATCCCGATTGCGCTTTCACGTGTAAATGGCTTTGTTGCCCATTGTCAATACGATCTGAATGAACCACTCTTACTCGACATGTCGGATCGGATGCACATACTTTTCGTGTAGAAATCTGAGCCTAGAGTTGGCTTGATCAGTTATGTTTTCCAAAAATGCAGACTACTGATCTTTGTCGCGTTCCGAGGCATAACTCTCGAGACCTACCGGATATTCTTCGCAAATTTGGTTATTTAAAATCTGGACTATGTTTGATACGTTGTTAAACCTTAGTGCAGTCTATCTAACTTGGCCCTCAGAGCAATTTCTGCGTGAAGTGCGCGTCTTGCGCTAAGACAGCCTTCTTTCTTTGTGGATGTCATTAGTTTGCTTTCGTGACGTTTATTCTACATGGGGAAAGTATGAGAGTATATTCTTTCATTACTGGTTGTGATCGGCTGTCTGTAAAGTAAGTCTTGATATTATAGACCATTGTAACGCTGTTGATGGCTCTGCGAGGGATAGATAATTGCATATGTATGATTGGGTACACAGCTTACGTTCTAACAGAAGTAAAAAGTGTTACCGTCTGCATCAACTTCCTTTTGTTCATAAGTATTGATGAGAAAAAAAAAGAGAGGACAGTAAAAATGACAGCTGTCTGTCGATCAAATAAGAATGAGCACCAATCTCTGTTGCGCGAGGTTCCTTATTATTATGATAATGTTACAAAAGGGACGTACAAAAGAATTTTTTATTCATAAAGCTTAGTGTATTCTTATTTTAAAAAGGCATCACAAAGCAAACTTAAGCTTGCACTTTGGCAGCCCGTCGGGAGAGGTTCTTAGGAGACTTTGCAGGTCGGCTAGCTTTAAGGAGCCGGGAAGTTCGAGCAACTGCCTCTCTCCGGATATCATCCCGGTAACCCTTGGTAATCTTGGCGACGGCGTTGTAGGCCTTTCGGTTTGTCTTGTGAGCCTTAAACTTGGTGACAACAAGACTGCTAGCAGGCTTGTTGAATTGACCGGGTTTCTTGGTAGTGACGACAATTTGACCATCAACAAGCTGGACACCGACGGCCTTGTCGTTGGCAATGCCAGAGTACTTGTATGATTGTCTGTTGACAAGATTTTGAGGTTCGGAGGAGAGCTCAACACCGCCAGCAGCAGGCCGTTTCACAAGGAATCGGGACTGGGTTCGGGTAATTTGCCAGATTAAGTCGCTAATTAATGTTAGCGTTATAGAGTCAATGAACAGACATGAAATTCCTCACTCACTTTGAAACGTTGTTGGTCATTTTTATCAATCAAAGAGTATTCACTGCGTAGTAGGAACTATCTCAATGGGCTTTTGACTGAGGTGGGAATGACGAATTCGAGGGTTTTGGGTCAATTGCGTCTAACCTGCGCGTAGAATGTTGGGAATAGGGAAAAGCAGTCACACACACACACACACTTACTCTCTCTCTCTCACACACACACAGACACTCGGACATTTTATCAACTAGGCTGTCACCAAGCGTAAAAGTACTACAGCTTCAATGTAGTGTTCATCGTAGAAGGCCAATCTCCTGAGTACCTTTTGTAACTAGCTGATAGTCTATGGAATTGATGACCGGCCTTCCTATCTAGGATATATGTCTGTTGATATTGCTGATTACTCTATGCTCGTTTGAAAAACTGCAAATGCGGTCTTGTCTGTGCTGACGTTAAGCTCGTTGGCTAGGCATAACCCACATCTACGGTAATCACTGCATGTGCTTTGGCCTGTCAAATGTCAGGGAGGTACAGCTTTTAACTATCTGTCTCATTCTTCCCAAGCCTCTCCACCGGCTAAGACGAAGGGGGGCCGGCAACTACGTCAAAAATCCACCACATTCCGGCCTGAGCAATGGGTTCAGTACTGGGATATTTTTTGACCCTCTTCTATCTTATTCTTATTGCTGCGTTGATAGGTATAACAGTAATATTTATCCGGCATCGTAGATGTAAGTATATTTAATTGCCTCTATCCAAAACAAAATAAAAAGATAATAGTAAACATACACACAGAGAGAAGGGTTTTGTTCTAACTTTTGTATCTACAGCGTCTCGATTCACTTCATGGATTCCCCGCGATCTGTACCTCACGTCGCCTTCGCAAAGGGTAGCTGACTGGACTGTGAGAGCAGCAAAGAAACTCTCTCCACGACACGTTTATTCCTCGGTTGCTTCTATATTTCCCGACTCTTCCAAGGACAATGGAGCCAGTGAGAGCTTTTTATCTGATGTAGAGACAGGGCTTCATTCTACGAACTTTGATCTCAGTGACAATATTACCCAAGGAGATGAGCGAACGGGACTCGATAGTAAAGCAAAGAAAGCAGTACTGAAAATCATGCGCAAGCAAAAGGTCACATTTGACAAAGCCAGACATCTCTTCAATACGCAGAATATGGCTCGGAATAATATTGGGCCTGATGGCAGGCCTAAAGATCCAAAAGCGGTCTTTTTTAATTGAGAAGGACACGAAAGAAGGTATCTTCGAGACATGTAGCTAAGGGCGCGCTAGCAGGGGGCTGCAAGTCATCTGAACACTGATGGCAGATCGACTTAGCATCATCGGCGTCACTGCCCCGAACGAATTGTTGATTACAATCCGATTTTCTTGAACCTTTTGTTTGGAATCTATCTTCTTTTGTATTTACGAATCTTTTTTATTTTTTCATTTTCTTATTTCCTCCAACTTTTACTCCTGTTTTTATCTTATTGTGGTTTTTATAAATAGCACCTTCTCCGACCTTTGTGCGTGCAGTTGTTTTGACGAGCAGTAGAAATAATCTGTTGACTTGTGCGGGCAAACTTCTAACTATGTCCTAAGCGCGGAGCAGCAATAACAACTGCCCCAGAAAAAGTAAAGCATACTGAAAACGTGCTGACACCAGAATGCTGGGTCCATCAATTAACACGTTCAGCCTAGCTCTTTTTATCCCTAATTTAACAACACTAAAAAAAACCCGTTTAACTTTTCGTATCCTCTTGTAATCTAATCGGTCCACTAGAGAGACATCTAGAACCCGAAATAAACCTAAAAGGATATCAAATGTGTTTGCCAGTTGCTAACTAAAGTACGTGTGCTCTTCCGCTCTTTATTGCTTTAGACTTATCTGGTCTGGCTGCTATGTAATTTGCTTCAGACCCTTCTTTTTTTTCCTAACAGCTTCTTATCTTATAGGAGAGTAAAATAAAAATTCTTCAAAAATAAACTGCTTGCAAATGTCAAAAAATTCAGTATATTTGATTTTCTTTTTTTAAACAAAAAATTAGACAGTAAGAAGGAAGATACAGATAGAATTGATACATTATCACCAGCGCAGTCAATAACTGATTTAAAAAACTAATATTGCTCGGAAATGTATGTCCGAATTTAAATGAAACGCACAACGTAACGCCAGGAACAAAATAACAACATAATTAGATAATAATAGAGAACTTGAAATAAAAATCCAATAAAGCAGGTGACTTGGAGATTAAATTTGAAAACCCTAACGCAGGATATGAGAGAAAATCGGAACCGTTAAGCCGGTACATGAGAACGAGGCTCAAAATGAAATACGGCTCTAGTTGCAGAAAACGACTCGACTTTTCTGAGCGCTGACCCGATAAGCAATTCAATGGATAGACTTTTTCAAAAAGACGAATGTATATTTAACCCATATCTTCCAGAGACAGTGAAAGCCTAGCACAGAACTTTTGTTAGTCATAGGTAACAGGAAATAAAAAACAGCCCTCTGGTAACTCACTTGTCTCACAATCAAACAGTAAGCTTAGTGCTAAAACTTAAATCATTTGGTGATGGCTGATCCAGCTCAGACACTGATACAATATGACATGGAACCTTCATATTGGAGTTAGCAAACTCATCATTGGTTGCAATGATCTTGAGGGTCTCCGACACCTCACTTCCAGACCGTATATGCTCACGATCACTTTCAACAACCATTCGTAATGAATGATGGCTCGAGACAGAATCCGTGATAGAAGAATCGCTCTCCTCTTCGTAAAGCATTGGGGTTCGATCAGGCGTGGAACCAAGATAGTTGACATACAGTCGGTCCTGTAACCTTGCTTTTGACTTTTCCCACCCTGTCATTGTATCCTCCAACGTGCTTTTGATTTTATTGATAGTTTGGAGCATGCTGGCCCTGTCCGATGCAGCTGGCGATCGTGGTTTAGCGCTCACATTGTTTCTGTAGCATGCTTGCCTTAAAAGCTGCTTGAGGTTTCGTAATTCCGTTTCACAGTCATTAGCAGGGAAGTCCAAAAATTGAAGCCTTGAATTTCCTGCCTCCAAGGCCGATAGTACACATAAGAAACAATCCAGATCGATTGAGTTGTCGTCAATCCATAATTCTTCCAATGCCTGATTCTCCTTCAAAACATTTGCAATCTCTTTGATGCCTTCAGCACCCAACTTGTTACCTTTCAATTTCAAGCATTTTAAGGTCGTGTTGGATTTAAGCTGCGGTAAAGCAGAAATAAGTCCATGACCAATCATGGATGTTTGTAGTTTGCTTGTTTCGCCCATGAGATTGAATGATATCAGAGATTTATTTTTCGCAAAGACTTCACCAAGCTTTCTGCAAGTGTCTTCTCCAGCATCATCAGGTAATAAAAGATAGGATAAGTCCAAATGCGTGATAGTTTTGTTGTCAACCATAGCTGCCAAAAGCTGTGTCAAGTACTTTTCTTGCTTAAACTCTACTTTTGACAGAGCAAGTCTCGAGATACAATTCTTGTTTCGTACCTGATCCAAAAAGTCACTGAAACCATCGCTTATAAAGTTCCCGCCTGCGGAAAGTAGTGTGTCGGGAGCGCGATGAGGATTACTGGCCAAGGCTTTCATTATTTCACTCACTTGACTCCCAGTAAGCCGACAGCTCTGAACAGAAACATACAGAAGTTCAGTTGATTGGCATGCACTGAAATATGAGCATAAAGCTGAAACAGTGCTAGGAGAAATGGCCGTTTTGTCCAACACAAGTTCCTGAAGTCCCTGCCAACCCATTAACGTCTCGATGCTGAAAAAAGGCGAGTCCTCAAGAGCTGTACGTATGGATTGGAATTTGAGGCTTCGTAGATTGATAAGTCTTGAAAGCGTATCGTCAATGGCTTTGGCTGACATCCGACCTGGATTATCAGATAGGTCAAGGGCTTTCAGATTATAGCATTGAGCATCGAGGGCTCGCAGGACCAATCCGAGTTCACGCTCATATAAGCGACAATTTGCCAGTTCAAGAGCACTGAGAGCGATATTTTTCGACTCGAGAATGCTAATTAAAAAGTCGACATCAAGGGAATCGAAAGGTAGTCCAGAAAATGCAAGTGACGTTATCGAAGTAGGTCCTTTTGAACACATGCCAACTAACGCCTCAGTCAGTTCATGTCCTTCAGAGGTGGTAACGCGAGATGGATTATCCTCCAGAATCATCTGACCAGGATGAGGACAAAGACAATTGCTAAAGTCGAGATGTATTAAGTTCCTGCAAGAGGTAAAGAGAGATTTGAGTTCGCATAATAGAACCGTCTTTCTAGATACATTCACCGAAGCTGTCTTGTGAGAACGCGGAGATCTCGATGGGCTAGTCTCAAGCTGGGCATCGTTGGTACCTCCTGTGCCTTCGTCATATGTGTCGACCAAATGGAGGAGATTATCCAGATATACCCCTGAAAATGAAATAGAATTGAGCAAATCATTCGAATGTAAAGATCGCAGCAAAGCAAGCAGCTCAGAGGACGAATATATCGGAGAGTTTTTGGGCGCCATGAGGTGGAAACTTGTACCATGACCAGAATTGTAGTCAATAGCATATCGAATGTTAGCAGCGTCTACCCCATAAGCAGAGCAATATGCAGATAGAGTTCTCTCAAAGCCGAAAAGTTCTGGCAAGACTGCTTCGATAGGCTTTGAAGGTTCCGGTCTTTCAACGTGCCCACCAAAATCGATAGGCACAGAAGGGTATTGCCAACAAGGACGCAGAAAACCACAAGCTTTGCGAACAGCATCAACAATCTCTGGCGCAGCATATGATGAAAGATGCACGACGTAAGATGGCTGGAAGGGCATTCTGAAATAAACATCCAGGCCAGAGCTTTTAGGTAGCATACTCATTTTATTAACTGCCAGAAGTCCATGGGAAGCAAGAACAGTCGGACCTCGATCATTATTGGGAATTGCAGAAATAATATGCAAATAGTGGAAACCAATGACAACATAGCAAGGCATGGGAGTCAATTTTGCAATATCGTCAGATTGACACTTTATTCGGTGGGGATAATAAACAGCACGGAAGGTCGCAAAGCTGAGATTGTGAAAATCGTTAAGCTTTATGAGGCTAGCAATCATTTGTCTGTTAATTTGGGGATTCACTTTGTTGCGAAACTGAGATTTAACGGAACCAACTTCATGGAACATTTGAAGCCACTCATCCATTTCAGAGTGATTAGCCAGTTGGATAACCATAGATTTGCAGACGGGCATTGAATTGAAATCTTCGTCCTCTTCGACAGTGTACCAGAGCTCAATATTGACTGGACTGATATCAACGACAGAGACAAGGTTACGAAGATCACAGATGTAGTTGGACTGGAAGTCTGTCGTCTGTTGCCAGTGGGTCCCAAATGCCGAGGACGGACGGTCGTCGGTGCTCTGGTTGGCAGATGTCGAAGGGGAAGGAGGACAACAGGTATCTAAATAAGGGAAAACTTCAGCAGATTTGCTCCGATTTTTGTAGCGCTGAAGTTGAACCTCAGTTAGAACAAGGTACTCCTTTTTCTTACTTCGAAGAAGATTGATTCCAGTGATAACTTCACCGTGATGTAGGACCAGACCAGGGTCTTGAAGGTTGAAAAAGGATTTTGATCTATGACCAATTTGAGGACTCATTTTATTGCTAACAGAGTGATCTGAAGTTCTCAGGTCTCCTTTGTGTCCAAGGCCTAAATCGGCAAAGGAGGAAAGACTAAGCCTCGATCTTTGTCGACGCACCGCATGTGGTTCAAAGTTCGACTGAAAACCGGTTTGGGGGGAAACTTGGCCAACATGAAAATGCTGTTGTTGTGATTGTGGTTGCTGCTGTTGTTGCAGTAAAGATGGTAAGTCTGGAGAGCTTGATTTTGGCGATAAATGTTCCTGCCCGCCAAAAGATTTTGCTCGAAAAGACTTGAAAGAGGGGCGTCGATGGTGATTCGTTGTAATTCCAAGACCAGTAGTATCATCATTACCTGGGATCGATTGAGGATCGGCAGGTGAAGAACCAGATCCAAAGGAGAAAGATCGCAGAGAAACTAAAGACCTTGCAGATTTAAGTCTTGAAGCAACGGTAGAGCTTCTCTTGATACGAGGAGGATTAGCTGCAGTGGGGGCATTAATATGTTTGGTTGCAGCCGATGAAGAAGTTGAATGTTCAGCCGCACTAGGAGCGCTAGCTTCCTCCAGAGGGGACTCTAAACCTTTTGTAGAGGTAGCTAACATTGATGGGGACTCCGACTTAGTTTCCAAGGGGGATTGGAGACTTACAGAGAAATCTGGATTGAGAGCAGAATCGCATAAAGAAACAAGTGAAGAAGCATAAAAAGATGGATAATCACTGGACATAGATAATTTGGGTTGTTTTGATGAGTCCAGGTCCTGCTGAATTTGAGACGCAGATAATGACCGAGATGAAGCTGGTGGTGTTGAAGCTTCTTGGTGTTGTGGCTGTTGGCTCTGTTCTTCCTCGACATTCAATAATAATGAACCGGAAACATTAGAAGAGCGATGAGTAGCACGAGCAGCGTGGGTGCCAATCGTGGAAGGAACAGAACAACGAGGTTGGGACACCTTGTTTCTAGTAGTAGCTGATTCAGGTAATGAAGGTGACGACTTTGTTGGCGTTGCTGTTACTCTTCTAGGAGATCTGGGACAAGCACTAGGATTTATAAATGATTTTGAAGAAGTCAAGGAAAGGGATAAACGCCTAAAACTCTGAGAACGAAAACCAGAGACGGAAAACCGTCGTTGATCAGAAGAAGAAGAAGTCATGTCCAATGAAAAATGTCAAAACTGGTGATCCGGCAGAATAAGAATAGAAATATCCACAAAACCAAAGGCAAGAAAACGAGAGTAAAAGAAGATGTGTGTTGACTAGAAGATAATCTACCACAAAACCATGGATAGAACAAGACTAGTTGATAACAAGAAAGATTGAGGGATGAGCAACTCTTTGCATAAAGAGAGCTCGGAATAACGAGAGTAGACAAGGAATGCAAAGGAAACGAATGAGATTTGTTGTGTTTTGACCCTAGCTAGAACCCGGTCGAATCCACAAGATATAAAGCAAAATGATGAGCTGTGATGAGGGTTGATTAGCAAAGAAGGATTGCCTTCGAGAAAACGAGATTGTGATCGTTTCAAAGGCGAAGTGGTATCTCTTCTTTTCGGCGGTGACGGCTACCTTGATCGACGACGGTTGTTGTTATTTTGTGTTTTGGGCTGTTTTTGGTCAAACTCCGGGCTAGTGCACAAAGGGAAACTCACACTCCCAAGTACGGCAAGCGGCTCGCCCAGTTAGGATGGGCGGGAATATTAAAAGTTTGCTTTGTTTTATTCTTTTTTTTATCAACTGGGACTTTGTCTGGATTTGCTATGCACCTCACTTTATGTATAATCTTCTTGTTGTTTTACTCGTCCAGACAAGACATATATATTTCATTGTGTTGTTCCATTGGTTGTGTCTTGAGTTTTTCTCATTAATTGTTTTCCATACAATGGGTTCGTTAATATTTCCATTATTAGTTTTAGTTTTTCTCCGCTACGTAACGATGGCAACATGACACATGAAGAAAGGAATCTCTGCAATCCCGAAACAACAAAATACGATACTATTTTGAGAAAAGAATAAAGAACAAATAAAATCTAAGAGAGACGACCAAAGGCGTAGAGTATCATATAATTATGATCTGATTATTGTCTTTGCTAGAAAAGAAGACAATGATTACAGAACAAAATACTAGTGGTCCAAACGCTGGCTTTTTGCTTTCCGAGATCGAGCTATCCGTCTTCCTTTCTGTAAATAATTATCACCAATGAGGGGAGTGAAAGTCAATTATTTTTCATTTTTTAAAGTATAGGTCCGCTCTAGTTCACTGATTTTCCCCGGACAGTCAGTCTTACCAGCGAGTTACTGCTTCCTAATACGGACATTTTCAAATTTGGCAACTCCATTTCCGGAAATCACACTCAAAGCCGAGATAAAATCCCAATCAAGAAGTTGGAGACTGAACGAGAGTGCAAAAAAAAAAAAATAAATTTCCCGTCTGTTGCTCTTGCTAACACGAGCGGCGAAAATCTTTGACATTCGTAACTAATTTATGCACAGATCACAATCTCCTGCAATTACCTCCTGCAGGTCCCGAACTTTCATCAGCTAAAAATGATGCTCGGCTGCATGGCCTTCTTTAAATAAGTCGATCATGAACAATAGATAAAAATAAAACACGGCGTATAGATTTATCATTGACGAGTAACTAGCTAAGGTTGCCCTTTTTTTTTTTCCATAAACAAAGCGTATGACAAATTTATTGATCTGATTTGCCCTTGCCAAGGATATAATATAATATGATATCTTTGAGCGTTTCATTAGGAAATCAGCAAGCCGTTTGAAAAGGTATACAACGAATAGAGAGACACAAGTCTGCCATATTAAAATATAATGCTCTCTATCCTGGGTTCCAGATTGTTACAGAGAACAAGGCTGACAAGCTATAGAGACTAAGCCTTGTAAATTAGCCTCACCTATTTATTTGTTAGATGCTTTTAATTTAGAGAATACCATTCTGCTCCATGAAGAAAAATCTGCCGTTGACAAACTAACAAATAATTGGACGATCCGTTAATGACTGACTGGCTGCAAGACCACCATTCAATCTTATCCATAGATATTCTACACAAGTGACTTTGGGACAATTCACACGGGAAAAGTGAAGAAAGAGATTATTACGTTAATGAGGCACTAATGATATGCAGTGCTTTCTTTCTTTAGTATCAAGGCTCGAGGCAATTTCGTTGTGCTTATTATTAGTGAGCTGAAGGGAAATCAATAAATTGCCGAAAAGACCAAAAGTGTAATATGCACTAATCCCAAGTAGGTTAGCTTAAACTCTTCGAGTGATGCTCCGATTATGACATCTCGGCTTTCATGCTCTTAATGCCATGCTAAACATGAAATTCTGTATCTCATCAAAGACTTTCACCATCTCTGTCCCACAATGCTTTACTCTCGAGCAATCGACTTAGAAGGAGATTCCGTTCCGACTGCTTTAAGAATAGAAGTAAATTAGACGCTTGCAGCTGAGACATTGATTGATGACTACGTAAAATTCAAGATAAGGGGAGGCCTGTACGTTAATGTGGGAAAAAAATGGGTGGTTGTATCTTGTCTCCTTAGAAAAGGCAAAGTGCCGTGTTAGCCTTGCGTATGCTGTCAAATGTTGTCTCGGGATATAGACCTTAGCGGGGTGCTATGGTTCACCCATCCTGTCCTGAGCCGCATTAACTTCATAAAAGAGGCAAGACAAACAAGGGTGCGGGATTTCCGGAATTCCCAGATAGCCATAACACATTGTTTACAAGATAGGCTAATCTAAGAACGTCGATTCGTCAGACGTTTTTAGATTAGCTGAAGATCGTTTTCATTGACTTGTGTGTTAGACTGCTTAGCTCGTAATTAGTGAATGCTTAAAGGAGAAACTTGACATCTACAGATGCAAAAATTGATTTATTTCTTTATTTTGGACATTGTCTAAATCCATGCACATTTATCGTATATACAGAACCAATGAGAGTTGTACTCGGCGAATTAAATTATCCGACTAGTTTTGTCTCCCTTTGATTATTCTCGAGACGCGCTCGACGGATACCAAATGATTTTCTTTCGTCCACTTTCAGCAGCCTCGGAAGCAGCTTCTTCTTCTCTTCCTTGCATTGCAAGTCTCCGTAGCTGTTGAATCGATGCGCTCAGGTTCGAATCCGAATCGTCTTGTTGACTCAAGAAAACCTGACCTAACTGTCCAACAATGCGTTTAGTCATGCGTCGTTGTTCTTCGGGCAGTTCCACTTCCTCAAACCGTGCATCAACTGTCCATTTCGAGTTTTTACTGGGCTCGGGGTGCTGACCAGATGGGATTGGTCGGTCATCAATGACATTTCTAACGTATAATCGCAGACAGGCACGAAGTCTTGGAATAACTTTACGATCAAATTGAGGCATAGCAAACTGCTTTGCAGACCATGAAGTGACAATCTCTTCAGCACAATCTGATTTGCCTCCGCTGTCATCTTTGCCAGAGCCACGCACTGGCTCCACAGGACGCTCGGACTGTAGAATAAATCTCCGAGAATCGTTTTCATTGCTCTTTTGAATCGTCTCAATCTCATTCTCCTCCATGGGCTCTGCTATTATATCCAGATAGGAACTCTGCCCATTCATTCCTTGTACAGCCTGAGTGTATACTCGCATGCTTTGCTGAGGAAAACGACTCGTCAATTTTTCCAAAACCGAAGACCATAGTTCGACACTGAGCTTAAATTCTCTACCAGCAATGTTATTCTTGGACTCGGGTCCCTCAGCCCCATGTATTCGCGTATCCATTTCTTGGAGCGAAATGTACTGAAATCCAAATATTTTTTCAATATTATGAAAGGCAACAAAGATACCATCCATATGCCCAATGCGAGCTTGTAATGAGTATTTCATGAACGCTGATCTCACCATGTCGTAGTACTCACGCTCATACGAATTCTCAAGTCCAAACAATTTGTTTATCTGATAGCCGGTACCTTCATGTCTCTGAGCATGTAATATATCATATCTCACAGCGCAAACCGCTCTTGTCTTTAAATCAAACGTCCCGTTACCTGGCAAACGATGATCATAGCAATCGAGTTGAGATCGCATTAAAAACTTTCCACACTTGGCATAATGGTAAGTTTCGCTCTCTTCCTTTAACTTGGGGTCGACCAGGTGCGAATTCTCCATCCTGAATTTTTCATATTCCGACTCTGGACTTATTAGTAACCTTTCCATAGAGCGGCCCTAAAGAGTAAAATAGACTTAGTAATCATTCACAAAACTTTGATTGTAAAGAGCAAGGAATGAATAACTTACAAGGTAAGTCAAGATCTGCTCGTACGAAAAAGATTTGTCAGAATCGATAGCATATTTGCCATTGCGGTAGCGAAGGAAGACCGATGCAGGCGCAAGAGTTGCTGGATTCATGTAAACCTCCTGTCCTGGATAATCGAAGGCCCTTGACAAGCCCTCCAAATTGAGCGGCCGAAAATCAGAGATTATAGAATGGTAGTGGCATAGAGTGGAACTCATGGTCGAAGTGGATCCGACATATCGTAAATCATGTTCTCCAGCAATCGACTGAAGAATGGTATGCTTGGAAGATGTGACATAAGATGCTAATTTTGAAAAATCAAATTCATTCACGCTCATCAACTTCTGAAGATACGGGGAGAAATTGTAGACTCGCGATCGAGGATCCTGGACAAAATGCACTCCAGGATTAAATAATACTCTGTCTAGATCATGTTCTAGCGTGGCAACTGGCTTTTGGCCTTCGACATTTATAGGAGTAACGGTGATATGCTCGGCATCTATCAAGGGAGCAAGTCTCTCTAAGCTGTCAAATGCATCCTCCTCTAACTCAATCCGATCTGACTTGAGAGAATTGACCTCCTCACCAGAAGGTTCCCCCTTGTCGCTAGCAGAGGGACCGAAAGATTGAAAGATTAACTGAGACAAGTCCGCTTTTGAGCTTTGCGTCTCCAATCTTCTTACCTTATGTTGCAACGCTTTGATCTTCTCCTCGAGCCGCCGAGGGGGGCTCGCTTCATGCTTGTTCCATTTGGAGCTCTTTTTATTGAAAGGCTCCGGTGCAGATTTATGATGCTTCGCTTGGAAAGACTCCATTTTAGACTTTGAACTAGCGACTTTAATGGATGCGACAGATTTTTCTCGCAGATCCTTGGCTGGCCGATCATGCTGGTGCTTAAAATCCTTTGCAGGTGGTCTTGTGCTCTTCCTTTTTGACAATTTGCCTGTTCCTCGGAAGGTACTATTACCATTTGCCAGCGGAAGTGGAACATTTATCTCTTCGTCTCGGAGAAAATCCTTATTCAACGAGCGATATGCTTGTATAGTCTTATCTGTAAGCGATTTAGGTTCTGATTTACCATTACACCGACATGACATATGTAAAGAAGACCTTGTTAATCCAGAAAAGCTGGAAGATCCTTGTAGACTTCTCCACCACGGATTAACATTCTGGCGGACCATGGCAGGCCTCCTCGGCGATTCCAGTGGCGTCCAAAGTAACCTTGAAAAGTAATTATCAAGCTACACGGACAAAGAGTAAATAGATCTGCTAGATCTTTCAATGCTAAAGGATCTTGAGAAATGAAAGAAGAAATCCGTTTGAAATTGGGAGAATTAAAAAACAAATATATATATATATATATTTGATCCCAACCTGAAGGCTCATCGAATACTCTACTCGGTTCGTTTTCTTGAGTAGTTGTAATTATTGTGCAAATAGGCGGTAGAACATCATGAGCCGAGACCGTTCTAAACTAGATTTTTGAGTAGGCTACAAGAGTATAAGCTCTACGCTTCGGAGATTATGTACACACACAAACACACACTATATACAGGTCCAGTCTCCCTTTTTCTTTCTTTGGGTCACCCTCATCGGGGGTAGCTCCCAGCCCATATCACCGGTGCCGAGGGCAGCCCCCAGGCGAGGGACGACCCAGCATTCGCGCGTCTGGCCGATACTTCCGTCTAGGAGTTTAGGTGGGGCTGGATGATTGAGAGGCTTCGAATAGGTAATCAATGAGGTATTCTTTGTCAAATTAGCCAAAACCCTAGGCTCAATAGAAGTGAGTGGCTTCATCCGTAGCCGTCCACTAGGGCCGGAGGAACGTTGAATTGAGAGATAGATAATGAAGTCAGGACAAACACCATTTTGAGCCAAGATGCTCGAAGGATGGATCGTTACAAAGATATCGGACTCATTGTTATTCTGGTAGTCACTGATGCGAGTAGGAAGTAACGTCTTGTAGGGAACATCGACAATCTTCTTACTTTTTGGGACGCCGCTGTTCGGAAGACAGTCAGAACGAATAGCAATCTGATCAATATAACCAGTCGCTATCATCTGTCGTAGGGCCGCAATCTGCTGCTTAGATGGAGGTTTCAATGTCAAGTTATTGGCGTCTTTCAGCGACCCGGGACTGTTCAAAGATACAATATGACTTAATTGAAGACGCAACTTTCGAATTTCCTGCATACTTTTTGGCCGTAGAAAGTTGGACTCACAAAAGTCTATGCAACTATTTTGCTTTTGCTGACTTCGACTATATTCATACTCGTAAGCGCATGTCACAGCTAATAGTCTCATAGCATCGCTCGCAGGATCCAAGCTGTCGAATTTGCTCAAAGTTTTAAAGTAAAGGCCTTTAGAGGATTTCGATACAGACGCGTCTTCTTGATCACCTTCAATTCCTAATTCATGCTCACTTAGGAACGGGTCACCAATCGAAAGTGCTGCAACGATAGCTATCACATAAGGCAAACAGCCGAATTGCTGCCCAACCACCAAAATCCTCGCAAACCTAGGAGAGACTGGGAACACGCTCATACTTCTACCGACGTCCGTCATGGAGCCATGACTGTCTAATGCTCCAAGATAGCCCAACAGCCTTTCTGCTCTCCTCAAAGAGTCGCGTTCTGGGGGTGTAGGAAAGGGGAAGTTTTCAATTGCATCTATTGCCATACTCTTCATTTGAAGAACAACCCCTTCTATGGGCATCCGGAGAATTTCTGGTTTGCTAAACTTTGGAAATTCTGATTCAAAAACAGCTGATGAATAGAGTCGATAGCAATGACCAGGCCCTGTTCTTCCTGCTCGTCCAGACCTCTGATCTGCGCTCGCCTTACTAATCCAGTCAACCTTGAAACTTTGAACGCCAGTTTCTTCTTCAAAGTGTCTCTCTTTGACTCGACCACAATCAACAACATAACGAATTCCTGGAATAGTCAAACTAGTCTCTGCAACATTAGTAGCCACCACACACAAGCGGCTTCCAGCTGGTGGCTCTTGGAAAATCTTCAGCTGCTCTTTAGTTGGAAGAAGAGAATACAAGGGAAGCACGTGTAGTGGACCAGATTGTTGCGTTGCATTTGAAATCTGCTCTTCGAAACCTTCTTCCACTTCTTCATCGTCATTATCACTAGAAAATTCATCTTCCAAAATATCAATGTCTTTGAACTGATCATTCCCCAGGTCTATTTCCTCTGCTTCGAGCGTTGCTAGATGATAACAATTAAACAGTGTTAGTATTTTCGAGAAATGGTCGTGAAAAGAAATGCCTTTTTTTTTGGTACTTACCATCCTTAGCTAATATTCTCACAGGCAAGTCATTCTCTTTGGCCCGGCTCTGTTCCGGGAATAGCCGACGTAATTTACGGCAGACAGCATCGATTTCATTGCGTCCAGTCATAAAAATAAGTATGCCTCCCGGTGGTAGACGCTTATGGATTTTAATGGTTTTCTTGGAAGCTTCAGAAACATAATCAGAAGAAGTTTTGCGACTGAAATGGTTGGAGACTGGATATTGGCGAGCCTCTACGTTGAGAATAGGGGGTGGATCCTGAAACAGGTTCTTATTCTCCGTAAAATCAGAAACTCGAAGTGTTGCCGACATGATTATCAGTTTCAAAGGTTTGACATCTTGACGTCTCTCTTCGCAAGCCAATTTCCGTCTGAGCTTGAGGATCCGGCTTAGAGCTCCAATTAATATATCTGTGTTGACATTCCGTTCATGAGCTTCATCAATAATAATAGCAGAGTAATTCGACAAGAGAAAATCCTGGCTCATCTCTCGAAGTAAGACACCGTCTGTCATAAATTTAACACTGGTATCTGCCTTAACGGTGCTATCAAAACGAACCTGATAACTCACTTTATGTTCGTGATCTCCAAGCTCCTTTGAGACACGAGTAGCCATGCTGACTGCCGCCACCCTTCGAGGCTGAGTGATACCAATCATGCCAGGCGTTTCACTATTAGGATTTCCGTAGCCTGCTTCATACAAGAACTGGGGCACTTGAGTGGTTTTACCACTACCAGTCTGACCGCAAATGACGACGCAGTCATCATTAATAATTGCTTCCATAATTCGCTGTTCTTCGGCAAGAATTGGAAGCTGGAGTCTCTGCTCTTGGATTTCGGGTGTGCGATTGACGAATACATAGAATGCCTTCCTATTATTCTCCTGTGCGAGCGGAGGCAGCAGACCGAGTTCGGGAGGCGGACTTTCACGATCCTCCGGGCGGTCTAAAGGGATGTATTCCCCATCAAGCTTAGGAAGTGTTGGACGTTCAATACTTTCGTCGGTAGATGTATCACGGTTCTCGCGCAGCTGCTCTTGCGCCCACTTTTTGAATCGCTCGCCTCTGCTTTCGTGTTCACTCGGGGAAGTGTCTTCCTCGATAGTTTGATATTCTCCATCACTCTCGACTTCGTCATCCGATGCACTCTCATCCTGCTCCTCAGACACTTGCTCGTCAGAAAATCCATGCCACTCTTCGTACTCTTCGGCGCTCTCTTCATCACTTGCCCTGCTTTTACTTAGTGGCAAATCTTCACCTCCACTAGCAGACTCCGAGGAACTGTAATCGCTTGATAAAGAAAGGTCCTCATAGTCGCCATTCGCAACTCCGTTAATTATGGACTCTGGTATATGTTTTTTCTTTTTCATTGCCTTGCGGAGCTGCTCCTGCTCCAACTTGGCACGCCAATTATAAGCAACTTTGGGCTGTGCTGATTTTAGGGTTTTTTTCACAGGGACTTTCCATGACCCCAGGCCCTTGGAATCACTCTGAGGTAAATTTTCATCTAGTAATTTGCCTTTATTAGAGGCATTAGCGGCGAAAGCAGCAAATATCTCCTCTGATGATGGCTTTTTTCCTGATGGTAAATCAATCTCCTTAGCTTTGTCATCTACATCCGTTTCTTCATGCAATTCAGATTCAGACTCAGATTCGGAGACTTGGGCACTATATCTCAGGTCGTAAAGTAATTCTTTAGTATCATCGTCGCCTTGTCCTCGTCGTTCCTTTTCCAGAGCTTGTTGTAATCTTTGTCTTTTTGTTTCACGGCCGGCCCCGAGAAATTTCGAGCTCTTGAGAAGGCTTGTATCGAATTTGGACTCGGAAAGCTTTTTCATCAGCGCCTTGCGTTCCTCACGCTTCAGCTGGTGTTCCTACCATGCAATGAAAGATGAAATTAGATACTGCGGGAAGATGTTTCTCAGACTTGATTAAAAAAAAAAACTTACTATATATTTGTCTAAACGTTTTCGTTTCTTTGACGACATCTTTGAAGTTGTTGGTACTTGTATTTCTTGACGAAGTTTTTCCCGCATTTTTTGCTTCTCCTTTTCATCTTTGCTTAGTGGGATCAACAGCTCAGAGTTGGTATCTACAACAGTTGGGGTAGCTGATGATGCCAGCTCATCTTCTGTGCGCTCATCCTTCTCGCGATCATGACCCGCAGCAAACTCTCCTGACCTGGCACGTTTTAGAGATTCTCGCTTTTCAACAGTACCTGCTCGAGCCTTGTCATTGAATCGTTTTCGATACTTTGCCATTAGGTTCAACCTCGGGAAAGATGTTCGATGCTCATCGTTTTCGACTTTGGAGCCTTTTTTTTTTTTTTTTTAGTGTGCGGCTGAACCTTTTTTTGGGTGTTCCCAAGCTTGACACGTCGTCTAACTTATTTCTACTGTTACCACAGCAATTTTACCTCTGAATACGCGTTTCAATTGCTCTTATGAAGATTACTCGCAGATGTGCTAATTTATAGCCAAAGCGAGAGCTAAATCAGGATTATATACATCTTTGCTTGTTGATCTTTTGCGCTGACCGTGGCAGCTTTTCCCGTGATCAAGCAAACTTGGTTACGCTTGATGGGCGGACGAAAAGATCTAGCATTCTCCATTGCCTGAGTGAAACACCCTAGTAAGCTTTGCGAGGTTACTCTCTCGGTTAGAAGAGCAAAATGCGTTTTTTATTTGGAGAAAATTTGTAGAACCGAACACAAAAAGTCTTAACATTTGTTCAAAGTAGAAACAAACCCACCTCAGAGTGATGTTGAATAAGTCTTTTTTGATGGGAGCAGCGATATGCTACGTCTAAAGCGGATCAAGGGGTTTTGTTATTTTGTTGATTTGGAATCTGATTCCCAATTGACTATCTGTTAATAGAATGGTCATTGGTGCTTTGCAGTATCGTACCCATTGCTTGAGGACAAGAGTGCGCCTTCAACCCGTAAGCTTCAAACATTCAGGTGTATAACCTCTCAAGCTCGTCTACATACTTTTTCTGAAATATGATGCAGCAACGATAATTACAACCTCTACTGTTATCGTATTAATCTAAAGTATCACTTTTAATAACATTTTTTAAGATTTTTTTCCCTCTACAAATGGTAGCAGTCATCAAACATCCAAAGCCATATCCCAAAAGGCTATTTCTAATTTTGTAGCCTCAACGAAGATGTCAATAAGTTCGTAAAGCCGCTTGGGAGAGACGTCAGAGAGATGAGTCTCCAAGAGTTCTTTACCGAGTTCCTCAGCTTCGAGAAAGTCTTTGCCTGCATAAGCTTCAACCCATCTCGAGTAAGGATTGCCTTGGTGAACAGTAGTGGGAGAGGCTTGCAATCGTCTACCAATCTGAGCGTATCCAATTAGGCACGGAGCCATGGCCATCTGCAGAGCAAGCCAGTCTTGAGACTGGCCAACGTCTAAAAGATACCTTGTGTAGGCTTTGCAAGTGAGGTGTTCATCCTCCCTTTCAAGTTCACCCTGAGTAATTCCAAACTGGCTACAGTAGCTATTATGGATTTCGAGCTCCTTCTTGATGTGAAGCACGATTTCAGCCGACTTGAAAAAAGAAACAGGGTCATATTAGCGGCAAAATAAGCATAAGCAGTTTTCGAAATCATGCAAACTCACTCTTGATATAGTTTCTATATCGGTGGCCTTATATCCCGAAATTGAAGCTGCTCGCGCATATTGCAGTAAATAGAGGTAGTCTAAAATTTTAAAGGGAGTCAATTTCATTCAAACATGCATCTTGTGCTCTTAACCACGCACAATGCCTTACCTTGCTTTATATAGTGCTTGAAACATTTTAGGCTGAGGGTGCCTTTCGCCAATTGATCAAGGAAGGGGTGGTGAGTATACTGATGCCAATAGTCGACCACGAGTGGGTGACTCAAGACGTACTCGACAAAATGGCCCTTTTTAAAAGGAAGCGAAGCGCTTCGGAATACATGATTTACAGGCCCATTACCATGACCTATTGATATTGGGTGAGCAATAGCTTCGTGTACAAAGTCTATTCCTCGTTTGACTGCTTCTGGCATGTTTCGGCCTTGAGCAATGTTTGAGGCTATAGCAGAAGCCAAGGTGCAGCCTGTGCCATGAGTATTCTTTGTCTTGAGGTACTCGTTCTCGAAAAGATGGTATGAGGATCCGTCGAACAGAACATCTACCACCTTGTAGCGATTTGCAAGCTCATCATCGGAATGATTGGAAAAGGTATTGTTTAAAGGAAGATGGCCCCCCTTGATAAGGACAGACTTAGGCCCCATTGCCTCTATAGCCTGTGCAAGTGACTTGATATCGTCTACCGACTTGACATCATCGGTGGATTTGGGGACCGATTTGCCTGTAGAGTTGGCGAGCAATATAGCTTCGGGAAGATTGGGGGTAACAAGATCGGCCAGAGGTATCAAGTGGCTCACATAGCTTTTGATGGCATCCTCGGGCAGGAGTTGCGCACCAGATGTCGACATCATGACCGGGTCGACGACAATTCTGGGCTTTGGCTGAGCATTCTTGAGCCGGTCGGCAAGAGCCTTACTCACCGTGATGACAGTATCCTTGCTAGTGAGCATTCCTGTCTTGACTACATCGACGCCAACGTCATCGAAGACGGCATTGAGGGCATTCTGGATAAACCCTTGGTCATTTACTGGGAAGATCTGCTTTACCCCCAGGGTATTTTGAGCAGTCAACCCGGTTATGCAAGTCATACCGTAACATCCATGGACAGTAAAAGTTTTAAGATCAGCTTCTATTCCTGCTCCGCCCGATGAGTCGGATCCGGCAATGGTGAGAACCCTGGGAACGTAGGATACCGACATCTGCTTGAAGCTTGGGGGGAATAATAACATCTGGTGATGTGATTGACCTCTGGAATTGACTTGGAGGAGGAGTAGTTAGGAAGATTCAGACAGAAACAGGATTCGGCCTGAAAATTCAGAGAAATCAGTGTTTCACCAAGAACGTGGTGTAGAACCCCGTTTTAACGAAAGCCGACAACATGATGCGATTTTCTTCACGTTTCTCGTGCCTTGATCATATCGAGTAATTTTACTATTTACCGACTACAAGTACTAAACGAAATTCTTAATCGGCGATTTTTACTTTTAATGACATATATTTTACATGTCAAGGGTTTTCCTTTAGCGAATGGGGGTTACCTTCGATGTGTTGAAGTAAGACTAGGCACAAATAACAGAACAAACATCTCCATCTTTGATAGCATACGTCAATGACAAATTTTGACTCTATTTACCGGGGAACTTTTTGCCGCTGTCATCATATTTGAAGTCGGAGTAGTTAAACAGGAAAACGCTGTAAGTGAAAGTGAGCAAGTGCGTCATCTCATCTCATCTCATCGCACCCAACCCAACATACCCAGACCGAAAAAACTATGACACAGGCAGGAGATCAAACCGCAACGATAGATTTGAACGGCCATGACCCGAGCTCCGAGTATCCACCTATTCAGCCGGGAGGTTCATTGATGATTGCGTGGCAAGTTCGAGGTAAAAAAAAGAAAGAAAGAGAAAATACGCTGCTAATAAAGGACACTGGCATCAAAACTAACACTTTATTGTACAGATAAACCTGTTCTCTTAGTGGGCGGTGGATCGGTAGGCGAGCTGTGCATTTTATGAAGAAAAGCGGGATGCATTAGTATTGACATTTGTAAAAAGGTTGCAGCCGGTCGTGCGTATCATCTACTTAATGCTGACGCGATGGTAACAGTGGTAGCTCCGGCCAATGGACTGGAGCCAGAGCTGGCATACCGAATCATGAAACACCCCGATCGCATTCGACATGTTGCTCGGAAATTCGACATGCGAGATCTCGATCGAATCGATATACCAGATGACTATATATTTGAAGATGACAATCATCAACAATTGAAAGGCCAATGGACAATGGTGCTGGCCGCCATTGATGATCCCAATCTATCATCAGAGATTGCGAGAGAATCACGGAAAAGGAGGATTCCTGTGAATATTGCAGATGTGCCCCCCGAGTGTGATTTCTACTTTGGAGCAGTCCATCGGGACGGACCGGTTCAAGTCATGGTCTCGACTAATGGCAATGGACCAAGAATGGCGGCTATGTTACGAGATACAATAAGACAAGGGACAGGTATCCCCCCCGGGGCAGGGAGGGCTGTCGCCAATATCGGCCGGATTCGCCAGGCATTGAGGCGAAGATCTCCAGCAATCGTCCAACAACGGGCGGCGATCCGAAAGGACAATAGGGCTATCATTAGGAGGAGAATGCGGTACATGTCATTGGTATCGGAAGGGTGGAGTCTATCCGAGTTGAGCCGGATCGACCAGCGTATGATTGACGCCTTGGCTAACGATTTCCATCGGCAAAATCGTACTACCTCCGATCAAACCAGCCAGCAACACCGGACTAATGACAGTCAGTCCCCCGATGACAGCGATTTTATAGTGCCCATGTTTGAAGAACTTCGGGTAGCTACAGCAGACTCCGAACAAGAGCAAAATGATTCTTCTGCAATCGTTCAAATGGAGAGTTAGCTCCGTATTTTGAAATGACATATATATATATATTGAAAAGAGAATGGGTATTTCCGAATAAAAAAAGAAAAAAAAAAGGACTAGCCCGAAACCGTAAAGTACACATAATGACCAAGAAACACAAAAAAAAGGAATAACAAAAAACAAACAAAGCATTCATTCTAAACTAAAATCGATCAGGCAAGACCATCGGAGCAACCAGTGTCCATACATAGAGACCAAAACAGATCCAGGCAGAGACTATCTTAACCCACGAGTAGAAATAAGTTCGTCCAACTGGAACAAAGTCACCCTCAGGATCTTGCTCAACATTCATAGTCAAGAGAGTGGCCGTCCACTGAGTGGCGAGAAGAAAAATGAAATGAAAGACAGTATAATTGTAGGTTGTAGCTGCCTTTTCGTCATCTCCGCCACTGGCATACTCTGACTCTTCTTCTCCCTGATCTTCATCCTCTGAATCCCAGATTGGATCATCCAACGCCGACGCCGGAAGTGATCCACGCTCAACAGCTTGGCGCACTGCTTCGCGACGCATCTGTGCTCGGGTACTAGGTTGTCGGGTGACAAGGTTATGTTGAGACACAGGAGAAGATTCCTGATCTCCAAGGGAGGTATAACCATTAGCAGCACTGCGATTTCTGAGAGACGAGGAACGGGTGGCAGCAGAAGTGGTAGTATAAGCAATGGTGGCAATTGTAAACAGGGCACCAAGGACAATACTAGCAGTTCGAGTCCCTCGTGACCTAATAAGAGGGTTGCAATTCTTATCGTCTGGTTCTGAGGCCACAGCAGACATTGTAAGATAAGCGCAATAAATACAAACCATTGCAGCCTGAGAAAGACCAGCATTGGAGTTGTACTCCTGAATAGTTGGATTGATTGAAAGATACGTGACAATAAGGGTAAAAATGAGATCAATCGTAATGGCTGCCTGGTTCATTGCACACCCGGACCCGGCAAAAAACACATACATGAGAACAACCAAGATAACAACTCCGATGTACATGGCAGAGGTCGAGCCAACCAACACGAATTGCCATACCCGAACATTTTCCTCATTTTCAATCTTGATAATACAAGTTTCAGCCCAGGTATGAGCAAAATCAACCAAAAGGACAAGTCCAAATAGTACAAAAAGGAAAGCAAACACCAGAGCAATGTAGCTCCCCCAAATCAAGAAGAACTTCTCGGGAATAAGAAAAGTCACGACAATCAATGCAAGCCATATGAAAATCTTTGGGCCCCAGAACCCATTCTGAATCGCAGCCCTTCGGTCTCTACTTGACTTGACCCCGATAAGAAGAAGCCCGAGAATACAGTGGAATAGAGCCAAGGCAAAGTTTATGCGATGAACAGCAACAAACCCGGTGCATTCTTCACCGAAACACGAAAACTTGAGATACCCAAACGACAAGTATTTCTCTAATTTCTTTACTGCCCAGTCCGTAAGCATGACCCATGACAGGATCGAGTTGACAGCAAATAGCAGTGCATAACAGATCCGGGTCGACACGCTGCTACTAAGCTTGCCACATCCTGCGCAAAACATATTGCATGCAGCAGCTCCACAACATCCTGCTATCCACGATCCCACCGTAGTCACTGCAGGAACCGCCAACAGAGGTGCAGAAAGAATAGCACCCATTTAACCTTGCTCTGCTAGTAAATTTCGCTGTATACACAAAAGCGTCACCAGCAAACTTCCCTGCCCGCCTTCCAATGCCCTCGATCCTGGCGGGAGGTTTGTGCGGCTGAAATAATTGGGAGATCTTGCGCCGCAAGCTTCTTTCTCTAGTGCGGCCTTTCGAGACCGAAAAGCAAAGTCAACAAGGCCATACCAGTAATCTTCTACGCTTGTACGTGCTAGCAGCAAGAAATGAAAAGATGTTTGGTACAGTCATGACCAGAAAACAGAATGAACACTCTAAAAGACATTTTTTTCATCTGTACAAAATAATCCTCCTATAGAGAAAAAGAACAAAAACGAAACCCTGCAGAAAAAAAGAAAAAGAAAAAAGATAAGGGGAGGATAAAGTTAAGTCAAAGGAGGAAGAAAAGAAAAGAAAAATAAAAATATCAAATCTCTTTTATAGTGTTATAGGGGAACGTAATATATCAAATCATTTTCTTTTCATTCATGATGAGTTCAAACTTGATGCAAAAAAATTCCAAACTTAATCAAGCCTCGTCCCAGACAAGAACATCGTACATGGACGAGCTCTTAGTCGAGGATGGCCTTCCGCCGTTCTTAGTGGATTCGGAAGCGGTAGTGCTCTCGGTCGTGCTCACATCTGAACTTGCAGGAGCAGTCCCAGTAGGTTTTCTTACCTTCTCAGGTACAGTAACCCAATCATCGCCGCCGTCGTTGACAGTAGTGGTGGTGACACCGTTCTTAAGCTCAGATGGCAAGTCGTTTATTGCAGAGACACCTGAGACAGCTCCATTGTAAGAAGAAGCATGGGTGTCAAGTATGGCATTCCGAGTGGCATCGATCCGGGCCTGATCAGAACCAATGCCCCCATGAGGAGGAGCGGGGTGAGCAATGCCATTGGCTTCCTCTCGCTGCTGGGCAGTTCTATATTCTCGGAGGCGCTGCTCTTGAGCAACTTTTTCCAGGTCTTTGGCCTCCTTTGCTTTGGCCTTCTTGGCAGCGTTTTGGCGCTGCTTGCGAGTAGGAGGAGCACCGCTGTTGTTTCCTGAACCAGGAGATTTGGATTTCGACTTTTTGCTACTCCCAGTCACGGTCTGGAACCCTTCATCATCTTGCCCATCAGTAACGATCTTTGGCTTTTCTACAACCTTGAGCACAGATCGAGTAGGAGGATTATGGTCCGAGTCACTGGATGGCTCTAATGGCTTGTTGGGCTCTTCAAGGGATTTATTGGTTGGTTCGGGCTCGGATCGAGTCTTTTTATTATTGGAGTTCTTCTTCTTTTTTCTATTAGTTGACTTTTTGTTTTCCACAGATGAAGATGTAGTAGGAAAAGAAGATTGACCATCATCATCCTGGACGAGTCCTGATTCGGGACCAGACCCCGGGTCGGGGGACATGCGTTTCTTGACATATGATTCCACCTGCCGGATCACAGTGGGATGGAAATACACATAGGAACCTAATCCTAGGGCAATAACAATGGACCACGAAGTCATTGGGTCCATGGGAGCTGGCATATCGAGACGCAAAGATGGGAACCGTAAGGGGGATAATCACAACCAGTAGAGAGAAACGAAAGAAAAGACGCACGAATGATTTAGACAAAAAACGGCGGCCCACGTACTAAATTCTCTCTTCTTTTTTTTTGTTTTTTTTTTTTTCGTTTTTTCCTTTTGTTCACACAGAACCGAGAATTTTTTCTTTATCCAGATTCCGTTGTATTTCTGGGAAGGGATGATCTACTTTGACCTAGCCTTTGTTTTTTTCGTCGGCACCCAGGATGGGCGAGAAAAATTCCTGTTGGATCTCTCTCTTTCAGTGTGTGTGTGTCTCTCACTGCGGTAATAAGCGAAATCGTAGGGTAACCGAACCCTCCCCCGGTCACGTGGCTCCAACTTACTGCATTCCCCCACATTTGTCCCCACGCGCAGTTATTCTAAACCGGGGTGTTATGTAGGGTACAACTTCTAGGTAATAAACACATATATAAATATATATATAGTGTAAATAGGCAATACTGGGACAGTCTAGTGTTATTATTATTATTATTATTATTATTATTATTATTATTATTATCATTGACGGCCGGTAAACAAAGTACCGGGGGAAAAACTTTTTGTTGCCTCTTGAAACCCGACATTGGCAGTATTGCTGTCTTTACAGAGACATAGACAATGGCCAAGAAAGGGCTGAGTAAATGCATAAATATTACCATCACAATCTACCACAGTCCAATCGAGTATATTATCTCGTGACTGGTCGTTGGTGGATTGGCGTAAGTTACCAAGGAGGAGATCAGACTTGAATAGATCAATGATCAAGACGTCTTCTCCGGTATGGAAAGCAATGTAGTTCCCATCCTGTGATACAGTCACATCGACAGTATCACATTTGACGTGGTAGGAATCCAATAAATAAAAGAAATTGTCAGGTTTTCGCCTGCTTGATGCGTTGAGATTAATGGAACGAGACTGGATGGGGACCAGAAGGGATGACAGTTTGTCTTGGGCAGTGTAAACAATAATAGTGTACCAATCCCCCAGATAAGCATTCATGTCATCTACATCGGATAGTATTATAGAGGAGATGGAGTTGCCGGTTTGGAGATCGAAAAACTCGAGTAAATGGGAAAAGATATCTGGACAACTCCTATAGTGTAGCATGACGACCGAGTTATTGACCATGACTCTCAAAGGCCTAGCGGGAGCAGAACGGACAGGTACTCTCCAGATGGGGGTTTTGGAAGATGGGGTCCAGACTGCAAGGTGTTCGACTTGTAAGAGCTCTTTGCCCGTTACCATTGCAAACCGATCCCCATACATGTCGTAGATTCCCCGATCGACAAAAGATGCATCAAGATCGGGGATTGCCCACGTCCTATATAACTGTTGGGCAGCAAAGTATTCCAAGAGGAGATTCTCTCCGACAAGAGACTTGGGTTGGTATAGACAGTAATGAAGTTGGGGCCCTTGAATATTTCCCTCGAGAGGGAGATCATTTTTAGGATCCAACAACCCCAGCGAGAGGGATGCAAAATCAATAACCATTCTGTGTGGGGGCTGCAGAAGGGATTCTGCGGACTGATTTCGCTCGACATAGACGGTAAACTCGGGGGTCCACAGATTCTCATTGCCTACATAGTCTAGATCCCCCAAAAACACGACATGTTGGTTACTGTTGCGCTGAGTGGGGCAAGCGGGTCTCCATGCGTGGGGGAGCAAGGGATCGGTGTAGAAGGACCACCGAAAGACAATTGCAGGTTTTATAGGGTGATTGGGGAACTTGTTGATGACCAAAGGGTATGGGGAGCAATGGTCGTCTTCCAAAAGGATTTCGCGCGTCAACTGGTTAGTCCGGAGAGCAGCGATGGTTTTGTGAACCACTTGCAGAGCACTCTCGCAGGAGGGATGATCCAAGTCCAAAACAGTCTTAGCCACACAACTTTTCAGCCAGGAATAATTGGACGAATTTGCTGGTCTGATAAACGAGAGATCATTGAAAAGCCTACGGCAGGTTAAAGATAAGGAGAAGATATCTTGAAATCGGCACTCAGCACAAATTTGACCGAGGACCTCAACCGGGAGCCGTGTGATGAGGCCCATTAAACTGGAATTGTGTGTCCCAGAGGTAGGTGGTGGGGTATATCGAGAGCCTTCTTGGTGATAGAGATTATGGCGGGGTGAATAGCATTTCAGAAAAGAAATCTCGAGTTATGCCAGATCCAATAGTAGAAATGTATCTCATACGAGGGATTTCCTTTACAAAGGTTCAGCTATGGGGCGGAGGGGAGGGAAAAAATACCAGATGAATGCTCAGTCAAATCCTGAACATATATATATAAACTCTTGACTGTGAAGACGAGTAAAAAATGGTTCTATTCTAGTTTGGGGGGAGCAGCACAATTTTCCGAGTCCCCCACGGAGCTTATTAATATTTCAGCGTCTAGTACGTCTGCGCATTATATATGATATTCTATAAAATAGTACTACATGCCCAACACACCTCCGATTTTTTTTTTCCCTTCTAATCTAGAGGTAACAAAAGTGTGTGTGTGTGTGTGTGTGTGTAGTGTTTGTTACTATTGTCCATATTTAAATGCGGTTCCCAGCTCCCCTCCCTCCCATATACAAATGGGCAGTATGGAGGAAATATCGTTAGGACAGGGTAATAAAATTGCAAATGTGTGAACTTCCAAGTAAGAAAGATAAAGAATTAGATTCCCGACAGGAAGTTACCGGGAGAATCCTACGACTTATATACATAAAACAGGTTAACAAAGAAGTAGGTAACAGCAGAAAGAAAACAACCCATAGCCAAATAGAAATCAATGCAATTAAGTGACATATCATCTGATAAGAAAATAAAAATTGTCACTGGACTATGCAAAGTCGTAGTGAATGTAAGTCTCCGTTCTCAGTCCACTTGACTGACACCTTTGATGGTGGGGGGGTTCGGGATCCCACATAGGGATAATTTCTTTTTTTTGACAGGTCTGTCTGTGTTCCTTAAACACCCACGTTGTTTGGGTGTGCATCACGTGGGCATATTCCATCCATCTGGAGTCTGACTACGAGACACAGGTGGGAGAACAAATCTTCTTGCTCTCAGTAACTGAGATTATTCCAGCGGTTCCTATTCCCTTTTTTTTTTTTCTTTTTTGGCACTGCATGGCAGTTCGTTCTCGTATCCGTAATGGGTCTTACACTAGCTCAATGGTTTCGTCTGTGAATCGAGCTCTCATTCTACTGTTGGCTCATGTGCCCTCGTTATATGGGTACCCATTAACCAGTAGCCTGTTCTCTTCACGTCAGGTTTCCGTGTATGGCTCCGAAAATGGTTTACATCCTCCAGATGACAAGAAGTCCCCTTCCATCGTTCTGTATATGACTATTTCCGCTGGTCTTGTTCTTCTCGGGGGAATCTTTGCTGGTACGTTACATCATCGTCATCATTATTTGCCTTTATATATCCTCATGACTAACTAATTTTTCTTTTTTCAAACAGGTCTTACCCTTGCTTTAATGGGACAGGATGAGATCTATGTATGTGGAAGAAACTCTTTTCGATTTTTCTTTCTGGATCAATCATACTGACGTGGGTTTTGTGACTTTAGCTCCGGGTTATATCTCAGTCTGGCGAGGAACATGAAAGAAAAAACGCTCACAAAGTATTGCAATTATTGCAGAAGGGAAAGCATTGGGTTTTAGTGACCCTATTGTGTGAGTTCTTTTTTTTTTCTTCTCCAGTAACTCACAACCCTCTAACTATAAAACTTTGTTTCTACCGGCAGTGAGCAATGTAATTACTAATGAAACCCTCCCTGTTGTGCTTGATAGATGCTTGGGTGGTGGATGGCCCGCCGTAGTGACTTCTACTGCTGCCATTGTCATCTTTGGCGAAATCATCCCTCAGTCTGTCTGTGTCAGGTACGGTTTACAAATTGGAGCCGCATTCGCTCCATTTGTCCTCTTTTTGATGTATGTCCTATTTGTCATTGCATACCCCACTGCTCTCCTTCTCGACTGGACTTTGGGCGAAGATCACGGAACAATGTACAGAAAATCTGGTCTGAAAACCCTCGTCACTCTGCATCGAACAATGGGAGTCGAACGGCTCAATGAGGACGAAGTTACCATCATCTCTGCCGTACTCGATCTCAAGGAGAAACCAGTCAAGGATATCATGACTCCCATAAAGAATGTCTTCACCATGAGTGCTGATGATGTCCTTGATCAGGCAGCTATAGATCGCATACTTCGGGCTGGATACAGTCGGATTCCTATCCATGTTCCTGGTCAGCCCTTGAACTTTGTTGGAATGCTGTTGGTGAGAATCTTGATATCTTATGATCCCGAAGATTCGATGCCCGTTTCTTCTTTCCCCCTCGCTACTCTGCCAGAGACTGCTCCAGATACTTCCTGTCTCAACATTCTAAATTACTTTCAAGAGGGAAAGTCTCACATGGTGATTGTATCTGAATCCCCTGGAGAGTCTTACGGAGCTATGGGCGTACTTACCTTGGAGGACGTCATTGAAGAGCTTATTGGGGAAGAAATCGTTGATGAGTCTGACGTGTATGTTGATGTACACAGAGGGGTCCGAAGAACAAATCCACTACCTTTGTCGAAACGGATGTTTTCCCAGTACTTGCAACTTGCTTCACAGCAACAAGGGAAAAATACCCCTGACTCTGGTAGGGAAATTAGTCCTGCTACTACTACCACCACCACTACCGGTGCTGCAAACAACAACAGCAACAATCACAAAGTTGTAAATACTCCGTTGGGATCACAAGGTGTTCATAGACTGAATCCTAGCAATCTGGCTGCCAATCCATTAATGACAACTAATTCGAGAGTCAAGATAAAACCCGGGGATCAGGTTGATCAGCAGCTCAGATTCTCTAGTGGGCATATGTCTGCGCAGTCTAGGTCGGTCAACCACTCACCTGGGTTATCCACAAACAATAAAAGTACCAGTGATGAGGATGGTGGTTCAAAAGAATCCCTCATTCCTGGTACCCAAAAGGCATTGGCTAAATATGGTTCGTTGCAGGAACAACAACAACAGGAGGGAGAAGAACAACCAAAAAGAAAAACAAAAAGACGACTTGGCAGCCGTCAGCAATCGATTCCATCGAGTAAACCAGTTGCAGCACTTGGATCTGCAAACTATCATCGGGCTTGCTCGACTTCACCTGCGTCTGAGAGATCCAACGGGATTGTCGAGAGTGTCGTGAACGTCCACGGATTCCCCAAGACAGTCATTCTAGAGGGAGGCCGGAGAGATGATATTAGTAGTTCCAAGTCCTCCTCCAATAATAGTACTAGTAGTAGTGGTAGTGACTGAAAAGGTAAAAAAAAAAAAAAAAAAAAAACAGCTTGAAAAATTCATCATACTCCCCACCCGTGCATTCTTTTTTTTTTTTTTTTACGGCTTTCGATATTTATTGTATAACAGTAATTTTATTAATATTTTTTTCTTTTCTCAAGTGGTCAAAATTATAGAAATATCTATTATTACTTATCACCATATGATTTGATATATATACATAGACAAGAGTCAAAAGTGGAATCAAGACATGATGAATTTGGCAGCCTGTTCTAATTGGTCGACGGTATTTGCCCCCAGGATCGAAGCTCCAGTCGAACCAGTTGAAAGTTGAGGACGAACAAGATTGCACATGACGATCCCGGGACCGATCCCCAAGTATTTGGTGACTTTAGCCTCATCCCAAAGGTACTCGACGGATCTTTCCCATTCAACACTATTGACAGAACTGGAAGCCAGACTGGTAATAATCTCCTGACTAGATTGAAATGGGAGAGCAGTAAGATTGGAAATCACTTTAATTGACGAGGGCCAGTTGAGATTGACATTGTCCTTGACATACTGTTGCATCCCAATCTCCACAGGGGCCATCATAGGACTATGAAACGCAGTGGACACGTTGAGGCGAATAGCTCTTGGATCTTGTCCCGACCATTTCCGTAGAAATTGTAAAGCTCCCTTGATGGAACTTTCCGTCCCCGATAAAACAATTTGATTTGGGGCATTATAGTTTGCAATATTGAGCAAGATCCCTGGTCGAGAGTGGTCACTATTAGCCACCCCAATGAATTCATTGACTTTTTCAATGATCTCCTGCATCACTTTCTTTGGAGCAATCACCGCGTACATGGCTCCCTCTTGCTCTGTGTTGACATACTCTTGTGACGCTTGAGCCATGAGTTGACCACGGTGGGAAACGAGACGTACTGCTTCCCCAATAGAGAGAATCCCTGCTGCCACAAGAGCAGAGAATTCACCCAGACTGTGGCCCATGGTATATTCGATCCCGTTTGGGCCTTGGGATCCCAAGGGTAGTCCATACACTTCCTTCAAGATCCGTAGTATCAACAGAGACGTAACAAGAATTGCTGGCTGCGCATTCTCAGTCCTCACCATCACTTCTGCCGTCACTGACCCGTCTGTCACCAGGTGGGAGATCTTGTTACTTCCAATTGCTTCGTCCACTTCATCTAAAGCCCGCTTGCACACCTGCGGAAAAGCTTCCAGGTATGGACTCGCCATCTGAGGCCGCTGAGATCCTTGTCCTAGAACAACAACTGTTAATATCTGTTCGAAAAGAAAGCTAAAACTTGGACTCACCTGGAAATAGAAGTGCACCTCCAACTTTCCCCGTTCCCCCAGTCGACTTGGACCTCACTCCCCGCACGGGAACTCGCCCCATCCTCAACAGGCGGCATCCTACATAAGATGCTGGACAAGGTATTATCATTTCTGTGCTCTTTTTCCCCACCCTATTAATCAAGGTCAACAACCGTTTGAATGTACTGTATATATTCCCTCCCCCCGCGGTTTTGGTTGGGAGGTTTTCCTCGGAAATATGGGGAAATTAGACAAATCATTTTCTAGATTTTTATTTATCAGATAGACAACATAAAAGTACAGAAGAAAAGAAAATAAAATTTGTTGATAATTGATAAAATTAATAAAAGCTGCTTTATCTCTAAACTGTTTTTTCTCTTTAAAAAATTCTTTCTTTTTTTTTTTTTACTCTGGCTTCATAGCAGGGAACAAGAGTACCTCTCTAATAGAATGAGAATTTGTAAGAAACATGGCCAAGCGATCAATGCCGGCACCCCAACCACCAGTGGGAGGTAGACCAAACTCCAGGGCTTGACAAAAGGTTTCGTCAATCAGTTGAGCTTCATCATCCCCTTGATCCTTCTGTCTGGCCTGCTCCTCGAATCGTTGGCGTTGGTCAAACGGATCATTCAGCTCAGTATAGGCATTGCAAATCTCTTTGGTAGCAACAAACACTTCGAATCGTTCACATAGCCCAGGAATGGATCGATGGTATTTGGCTAGGGGAGACATCATCTGAGGGTGACCAAAGATAAATGTTGGATTGATGCATGTATCTTCCAAGAACTCCCCAACAAGTTTATCCAACATTCGAGCATTGGTTAAAGGGGGGGAGCATTGTAGATTGTGTTTCTTGATTAGGCCCTTGAGAAACTCCCCGGCCTCGGCAGTGTGAAGCTCATCTCCTGGGGGAAACTTGACTCCCAGCTTTTCCTCTAGAGTGGTGATCATGTCTAGACGCTTCCAAGGTCTTGAAAAATCAATCTCAATGGTTCGCCCATCAGGCCCATCAGGTTGGTACGCAACTTTGTAGCTCCCAATAATCTCCTTGACCATCTCACTGAAAAGTAATTCGGTTGTATCCATCAGATCGTACACATCTGCATATGCTTCGTAAAACTCAATGGTTGTAAACTCGGGGTTATGAGTAAGATCAATACCCTCATTTCGAAATTGTCGTCCAATCTCATAAACCCGATCGAGCCCCCCAACAACCAGCATCTTGAGATACAACTCAGGAGCCACTCGCATAAACAGATCCATGTTGAGCTCGTTGTGATGAGTGACAAATGGTTTCGCAGTAGCTCCGCCAGCAATCATATTCATCATGGGAGTTTCAACTTCTACAAATCCACGCGCATCAAAGAACCGTCTCATGTAGGAAACAATCTTCGATCGGATGATGAACTTGTCTCGCACGTTGGGATTCATTATGAGATCTAAATAACGCTGCCGATACCGGGTCTCGGTATCGGTGAACCCACCTCGAGGGCCCGACTTAGTCATGAATCGTTCAGATGGAAGCATCCTTAGTGACGGAGACAGAAGGGTGACCTGTCTAGCAAAAACTGACACAGTCCCTTCACCACCCTTCTTAGGTTGAGTTCGACCAGGGTATCCCTTGACTCCAATAATATCCCCACGACGGAGATGCTCATGCATTTTTTGAAAGTCTCCGTCAACATCTTGAGATTGAGCCATGACTTGAACAGATGCCCCACCACCATGAAGCTGGTAGAAGATCAGATTGGCCCCCGACGATCGCACCACTCGGATTCTTCCTGCAATTGCAATCTCCTCCTCGGGTAGTGTTTGGCCACGCTCTAACGATTCATACTTTTTCACAAACTCTGGTATCGTCATGGTGACATGGAACTTATGAGGGTATGGATTTGGCTCATGCGTCTCTCGTAACTTGTTGATGTCTCGAGATCGAATCTCATAGTATTGCTAATCAGGGATGGTCAGATATCAACACACACATTAACAGTATGTTCTAACTCACATTAGGAGTGAGCTCTTCCTCTTGCTCCTTGGGCTTCTGAGTAGGCGCAGGCCTAACAGCAGCTTTCTCTGCCTTTTCAAACACAAATCTGTCAACATACCATACTAAACACATCTCATTAATTGAATGTTACTCACCCTTTTGGCTTCGGCAGCTCGCTGCTTCTCACGTCTCTTGAGCTCGCTCTTGGAAACTTGCTCCCCGGTCACAGAGTCCAAATACGTCTTCTGTAGCTTTTCAGCTGTAGCATCCACTTGATCACTCATTCTTATCGTCGTCGTTATTGTTGGCGGAACCGATTCTGGGAACAGAAATTTTTTTTTTCCCTTAGAACATTGGAAACTACACGTGACTTTTCTTTGGGACATCAAACTCCTTCGATTTCTCGAAGATTGTCAAACTTGGTCGGTAAAAAGTAAACGGGGATTTGGAATGGTTTTATGCCTGAGCTGCTCCATTTTATAAACCACAATAATGGACGCTCCATTGAAGCTAGCCGAGGAGGAGGTGGAGGCGGATAGTGCTGTATCCAAGGGTGTGGACGAGCGGACGTCCAAACAGGAACGGGTCACTAGTCTTCCCAATCTACACAGATGGAAATATACAAGCTCGATTCTGTCATTAGCAGTCAGTGGGCAGTTTATTTTTGCAGGTTGCCAGGACTGTAAAATCCTTGTTTTCGATCTTGGGACTTACCAAAAGGTTGGAGAATTGGCTGGACATGGAGGTAGCGTTCTTTGTTTAACCGTCGACCCTACCGATCTCCTGCTTATTTCTGGTGCAAGTGACGGGATAATAAAAGTCTGGGATATTGAAACTCTCAAAGAGATCTCTACAATATACTCGATTTTGGATATCGGGGACATTTTCTCTGTGGCTTACGTTGACACCACTCGGACGATCCTTTTCGGGGCACAAAATGCCAGCATTTCATGGTGCAATCTGACTGATTTAAGTCGATATAGAGTTAATAATGTCGCGGGTTTACCAGAGTACCGGTGGAATAAGTTTTTCGATTCCGAGCCCGACATTGGCCCGAGGATACCGTATGCAGGGGCATTTGACTCATCAAGTTCAGGCATTCTTTTGGCTGAACTTCCTCCAGAGAATACATTTCTTTATGCTCACAATGCATTTGTATATACTCTTGTTGTTGCTACGCTGAGCTCTGGTGAACAACTTGTTTTGTCCGGTGGAGGAGACGGCGATGTCAAGATTTGGAATACGGTAAGTAACGGGAAGCCACCCATTACTCTCAAACACGTTCTACATAATGACCTTGCGGTTTTGTCAATGACTGCAGATTCCCAGTTCATTTACTGTGGGCTTACAAATGGTTTCATTGCAATATGGGATCTTGATACGTGTCAAATGATCCGTTGTTCAAAGGCTCACATTCAAGATGTTCTCAGCGTGAGTGTTTTTAGAGATAATGTCTTTAGCGGTAGCGCGGCAGGGCGTTCCAAAGGATGGGATGCCCAGTTTGTCTGCCGGCATGAATGGCTTAGTCATGGGGGTATAATATTAGCATCCCTAATTGTCTATGATCCTCAAGAGGACAAGGCTATGCTTGTTACTGGCGGCAATGATGACTCGCTTGCAATTTGGGAAATCACAGACTATAGTTCAGCGCGAAAGGGCCCGCTGGAGTATCCGGGCGACGCATTGATCAATGCACTTTCAAAATTTGTCTCTTATCGGACATTATCAGGGGATTCTCAATATGCATCCCACTCTAGACGTGGAGCATCGTTTTTGAGGAATCTTTTTAAATCATTCGGGGGAGAGTCCCATCTTATTCCTACTACCGATGGGCACAATCCAATTGTGTTTGCCAGATTTAAGGCCAATTGTCGGTCACGTCGGGCTTCTTCTGTGGAAGAGCCTGAATCTTGTCAAGACAGTCCCAGAGTTTTGTATTATGGCCATTACGACGTGATAACCCCAGGGGACCAGAGTGCGTGGGCCACTCCTCCATATGTGTTGACGGGCCTCAACGGTTACTTGTATGGTAGAGGTGCATCTGACAATAAGGGACCTCTTTTGGCAGCATTGTTTGCGGTTGGAGAATTAGTAAGAGAGCAGTCTCTTTCAAGCGATGTTGTGTTTTTAATCGAGGGCGAGGAAGAGAACGAAGGATCAGGATTCATAGAGGCAGTGAGAAAGCATAAGGAAGTTATTGGGAAGATTGACTGGATATTGTTTAGCAACTCGTACTGGTTAGATGATAGTATTCCGTGTCTCAACTATGGTCTTCGAGGGGTTATTCATGCCACAATCAAAGTGTATAATAATAGGCCCGACTTACACTCTGGTGTTGATGGGGGAGTGAACAGTGAACCAACTACAGATATCGTACGATTGTTGGCTTGCCTCAAAGCCCCAGATGGTCATGTGAATGTACCTGATTTCTACGACAAGGTGAGGCCAATAAGCCAATCCGAGAGGTGCTTCTACGATGCAATTGTGGGGCGAGTGGAGCACATGGGAGAAAGCTTGTCTGCGGACTCGCTCATGAAGAGATGGAGATTCCCATCTTTGACAATACATAATATGAAGGTGAGCGGACCAAGGAACAGAACGGTGATACCTCACTTGGTGACTGCAGATATATCTATTCGGACCGTTCCAGATCAAGATACCGAAACTATCAAAAAGAAACTCATCAAATTCATACAAGATAACTTTGACCAACTGCACACAGACAACATACTTGAAGTGGTCATAGCTCACCAAGCGGAACCATGGGTTGGAGACCCAGAAAACAAAGCATTTGTAACCCTTGCCAGGGCAGTCAAGAATGTATGGGGGGTGGAACCAATCTTTATCAGAGAAGGCGGTTCAATACCTGCCGCTCGATTTCTAGAAAAGGAATTCGAAGCACCTGCAACCCATCTACCGTGTGGACAGGCCAGCGATCATGCTCATCTCACCAACGAACGACTCAGAGTTACTAATCTCCTCAACGCCATGAAAATTTTCAAGGGCTTTTTTAGAAATCTTGCCCGGTAATAGAAGCAACAAACTACGTTTTTTACATAAACTAGAATTACTCTTCTTCACGGCTGTAGCATACATATCTTATAAAAAAGTTTAGAAAGAAAAATAATAACATGAAATGCCGTCATTCGTGTATGTCAAGTGGCGCGTGACCAAAATCTGACCTTTCATTGGCCCTTTTAGGTTAAGAGGAATCCCCAATTTAGTCGATCTCAAAAGCTTAGTAGCAGTTAAAATCACCAACTTTACAAGGAAGAGGAAAAGAAAAACAGCTCTCTTTCTTTTCACAATAATAAGCTGCAGAAAGTTTACGAATTAGCAAGTTTGGTAGTTGGGTTCTCTTTCTGTGTGTCCTAAAAAAAAAAAAAGCAAATTAGCCAGGTGGGAATTATCATTAATAGTCCAGGACTCTCCACTCCCAAGAGATGCAAAGAAAAGGGTAAGAAGGTAAATATATTATCATCCCTAAAGCCCACAGCAGGCCATTCATTGTAATTGCGGTACCAAGAAAGCACTCATTCTTTTTGCGCTTTACTTATTCAATTTGAACATCCTTTTCGGGGCTCCAGGATCAAGTAGAGGGGAGAGGAATACGTCTACTTTTGATTACCTGCGTGGTCTTAAAGGCAAGAAAGAACGAATTGGTCACTTTCGGTTATGAAACGAATGTCTGTCCATATTCAACCACCGTCATCTTTCAGAGCAGCGGCTAGTTTAAAACTCGGGGTTACTCTCTAAAGAAAAAGATATATATACTTTTTTTTCTTAATTGTTTGTGCGTGGTCCTGTACCGTGATTTACAGTTGATATACCCCACGTGCTAAAGAAAAAGTTATGGATCGATCTTGGGCTAAGCTGCGAAATCTCAAGCGTGATGGTCTGCGGGCCTCAAAACATGTACAGAATCATTCACAACAGCAGGCTGCAGATAATAGCAATGACAAGAGTCCATCACCTCAACAACAACAACAACAACAACAACAACCCCCAGAGAAGACACGGTTGCCTTACAATTACATGAATTGCGACATGAAGTCTCTGATAAAATTGGTAGCAGAGATGCTTACGGAGCTGACTAGACTTAACGATAATTTACCCCTTAAACCGTCGGGCCTTACTAGATTTCACTCAAAAGCACCACCCTCCATAACACCTTATGACTACCTTATTCGTTTGGCCAAGTACTGCTATCTGGAAAAATCAACGGTTTTGACAATGATTTTTTTCATTGATCTTTTCTGTGGGGTTTGTCCCTCGTTTACAGTAAACTCTCTTACTGTACATCGATTCATCATAACTGCCATCACTGTTGCGTCCAAAGGGTTATGCGACTCCTTCTGTACCAATACACACTATGCAAAAGTTGGAGGTCTATCTTTGGGTGAATTAAATCTTTTAGAAGTTGAGTTTTTGATCCGAGTCAAATGGACAATTATTCCTCAACCAGAAGCACTGGTTCGGTATTATCACCGAATGGCATCACGCATGACTTTCTTGTTTATATTGGATCCGGAACCGGTATCAAGCCGGTCAGTTGTTATGCATCATGATGATGGTGATGATGCTGCTTATGATAATGATAATAATCACCATCCTAATGGCAGTCAGGAATCCCTGGTAAAATCGGCCCAATATAGTCCGTTTGGATCAAAACGCGCCCGCAGTACAGATAGACTCAAGCAAGCGGCCTTGGCAGCTGATGGCAATACTCCCCTGCTTCCTGGTACAACGCCTCTAAATGAAGAAAACAAAACTAATGATAATAGGACTAATGCCACTAGTATGGTCTTGGAAACTGATAAAGAGGTTTCACCCAAGCGGCCACGACGGTAGTTTCATATAATGATCAAAGACCATAATATTTAAACAATGTATAAACAATGTATAAAAAAAGAGTATACTCGGGGTTTCTTTTTTTCTTTTTTTTTTAAGCGGCTACGCGCATTATATGTACATATAAACAAATATAAATATACATGGAATCGAATGTCTAATCACCTTTGCTGACAAGCTTATCGTACGGTCAACCCTCTTTCGTTTGGGTCTTTGATGATCATCATGAAGAAAAAAAAAAAAAAAAGTGGTGAAGGAGCGCAGCAACGGGAGAAAAAGCCATTTCAACGAGCATCATCATCATCGTCATCAGGAAAGAGTGGATCACGTCTTGACACCTAATAATACCATGCCGACAGTAGGGAGAGAGCGGTATCTGCTTGGGCTTCAATCAGATGAGCCAGCAACTCTCACCAGTAGTTTAAAAACATTGAAAAACATAATAATTGGGCACCAGGAACAGAAGGCTCTTTTTGTCAAGGAGGGACTCGTACCAATCCTGTTGGATAAAATACGGCTCAACACAAATGAGAATGTTCGAATACAAGCCGCCTTGGTCCTGGCAAGTTTGGTTCATGGTACGTGGTTGTCTATTATTAATACTACAAACACAAACTAACAAACATCATGATGATGATGATGATCAAGATTACAAACAAGGTATCCAGCAGGTTTCAAGACAAGAGAACTTCCAATCTCTTCTTGAGTCCCTGGCCGACCCATCGTGTTCACAATCTCTTCGGCTAGCTCTTCTTCGGTGCCTAAAGTATCTTGTATCTGGTTATCAAACTCGATATTTGCTTGATGGTCATCCTCAGCTTGTACCCATTCTTGACACTGTCATCCGAGATTCTTCTAATAGCGTCAAGGTTTTCAACTGCACTCTTACCATCATTCCCATCTTAAGCCGATACCATGCTGCTCCCATGCGTCTTGCTGGCCTTGACATTCCATTAACTTTGCTCGTTACCTCTCAAATGTACAGGCTCAATGACAACAGCAGTTGTTGTACAGACAAAATGTTATTACCAAATGCAATGTTTGCTCTTTCCAGTACCCTATCCGATACTGTTGCCAAGGACCTCCTGGAGAACTCTGCCGTGTTCCTTCCTGAGGTCAATCCCGACGATCTGCCTCGCAGTCCATTTCTAAATGAGCTCATAAGCCATCTTAGATCCCCTCATACAGTTTTGCGGTTAGCCACTTGCGCTCTGTTGAGCCGCTTGTATCAGAAGTGCACCTCGTCTGAAGCACAGCGTGAGTCGATTGCTCTCCCACTTTTACCCACCCTTGTACGATTTCTTGATGAACCCCATCCAGATCGCAGGGTTGTTGCTATAATGGCCGATTTGTTCAAATCTCAGGGAAAAGTTTGCGAGCGAGCTGTGGAAGCTGGTATAATCAAAAAATTGGTCAAAATTGTTTCCAAAACTGAGACTGACGGATCTGACATTGATGGGGAAGAACTCATTGTGAATGCGTTAAACGCTCTGGCTGCTATAGGGGTCCAAGTAGATGAATATCGGAAAGCGATATTGGAGACTGATATACTGAATATTGTCACAAAGACAATTGCTGCCTACAACCGGAATCCTTCAAGAATTAATGAACGGGCCTATTCCGAAGATAAAGATGGAATGCCTGAGTTTGGGTACTCGACTAAAGTTCAAATTGCTGCTTGCAATATTTTAAGAGCCCTTTCACGAAGTATTGGCTTATTGCGAACAAAGCTTGCTGAAAGTGGTATTGTCGACGGCATATCCAATATCTTGTCATTATCAGAGCCTGACTGGCGGCTAGAAAAGCTTCTAGCTCCGCGTCTTCCCCCGTTAGGCCCATCAGTGTCTGGGGAGGAGGAAATTCAAATTGACGCCCCTAGTTCTGGACAACTTACTGACGTTCGAATGGAAGGGGTTGAGAATGAAGAGTCAAATGCTGCTGCTGATCTTATAGAAGAGGAATTGGAACTCGATCTCCTGACCGCAGCCATGGCGGCGACATGTAACTTTATTCTCGAGTTCAGCCCACTTCGAAAACCGTTATTGGATCGTGGGGTCTTGTCGTTGATTGTCCAGGGAACTCAATGTGTTCATGCTCCTTTGAGACTCAATTCAGTCTGGGCTCTTAAGCATTTAGTATTTAGTTGTGAGGAGGACGAAAAGCAAATGATATTGAATGAGGTGTCTTGTCAGCTATTGTTCCATTTATGTTACGATCCCGAGTTGGCAGTCCAGGAACAAGCACTAGATGTGATTCGCAATCTAATATGTCGCGATGAGCAAACATTTTATCGCATCATTGAAAATATGGGAATAGCAACATTTTTTGGAATTGTTGTCTCTAAATTATCCATGCCTGAGGTAGCAGGCATGGCGGAGGAAGAGGGCGACCACGAGAAAGAGCAGGAAGCTGAGGCAGGTTATGAAGACAAACCACCAGAAGGAGACGAGTCTAGCCACGGCATGTCAACATCTGTTTTTGGTAATGAAAACTACATTGGCAGCAAGGCCAAATACCAATCCCAGGTGATAATTGCTGCCATATATATTCTTGTCCACACGGTTGCTACGTCTGAGCGAGCAAGAGATTACGTTACAAGCAGGGACGATATATTGGAAAGCCTTTTAAAACTATCGTCTCATCCTCATCCTGAAATTCGAGTTGCCTGTATATGGACTCTCATAAATCTCACGTGGTTGGAACATCAGGGCGATCAGAACTTAAAGACAGCGTGCACTATCAGAGCCAAAAAATTGGCTCAGTTTGGATTCCGTGAAGTTCTGTCTCGGGCTACAACTGATAGTACCATGGATGTTCGAGAAAGATCCGAGACTGCCATCTATCAGATGGAAACTCTTTTAGATGATCATGATAACTGAAGGCAGGCGTTTGAATTTACTACTATTCCTATTATTATATATCGAAAAGTCAACAACTGCTACTGTGCAACGTAGTGATAGCTTCAGCAATGACGTTCTTGCAAACAGACATCATCAACCACGTTGTAATTTTCTCTTTTAACGGAAAAACTCCCAAAACGGGAAAATCCCAATTTCCCCTCCCTTCAATTTTGCCCCTCCCTCCCATACCCCCATCGGATTCCAGCGCCGCACTGGAAAGGAAAAAACGTTTAAAAAAAAAAAAAAAAAAGAGTTCAAAAGAGAAGAAAAAAACTGTAAACAAAACGCCCCCAAAGGAAAGAAGATAAAAGGAAAGCTCTATATTTATATATATTATTATCCCTAGTATATTTGACTCAAGAGGGTGGTTAATAGTCTATGCAGCAGGTAGACCGGCAGCCGTCATTCTCAAGCGATTATTCTACTTCCTACTACCATGAACCGGTGAGGAATAGTAACAAAAACGACCTCAAGAACAATGAAGTCTCATCGTCGAATGGAGACAAATCAATACCCAAAGTTGTGACAAATGGTCAGACAGATCAGACTCTCGAGGATACAAGTAATGATATCACTAATCGCAAGGAGACGGTGATCCCAACCGTGGACAACAGTGAAAGGGATGTTATGGGAAGAAAAGCGTCCCTCTCCTTCACGGTTGAAGATATAGACGGGACAGCACCTGCACCGACTCAGCCTGTAAAACCGGAATATCATCCAGCGGTGGAGGGAGCGAGATTTTCGAAATTCGACAATACTGCTACCCCTCCAAGAGTCGCTCCTTACAGTGAATTGTCGAGACGTGCGACGACTCTTGATGTTCCAGGACTTACCAAGAGTAGAGTCAGTCCATACGGCAACATCAGCGATCGTGATGTAGGGTCGAAACTTGTCATTGTCATGGTCGGACTCCCGGCCCGCGGAAAAAGTTACATTACTAAAAAACTTTGCCGATATCTTAACTGGCTTCAGCACGAAACAAAGATCTTCAATGTCGGAAATACAAGACGGCAAGCTTATCCGCAAGCTGGCCCAGCATCACATCCATTGCCAGATAGTAATCTCAAAGTGCCATCTCTGGATAATGATACTACTACCACTGATCAACAACAGGATGAGAACCAGGATGCAGCATTTTTCAATCCAAACAATGAACAAACTGCTGCGTTAAGGGAGAAGTGGGCTTTGCAAACTTTGGAAAGGCTTCTCGATTATATCCTTTTGGAGGGTGGAGCAGTCGGAGTTCTGGATGCGACAAATTCCACTATTCACCGGCGGAAAGCTGTATATGAACGCATTATGGAAAGAAGTGATGGTCAACTAAAAGTACTATTTCTGGAAAGTATATGTACCGACCGAGAACTTTTAGAACAAAACATTAGGCTTAAATTACGGGGGCCAGATTATAGGGGCAAAGACCCAGTGAAATCCCTGGAGGACTTTAGGGCAAGAGTTGCAAACTATGAAAAGGCATATCAGACCATCAGCGAAGAGGAAGAAGACAACTGTAACCTGCAATATGTCAAGATGATCAATGTGGGGAAAAAAGTTGTTGCATATAATGTCCAAGGTTTCCTTGCCGGTCAAGCAGTGTTCTTTTTACTGAACTTTAATCTTGCTGAACGACAGATATGCATTACTCGTCATGGAGAAAGTACCGATAATGTTGCGGGACGAATTGGTGGGGACGCTCACATTGATGAGAATGGCAAGAAATATGCAGAGGCACTTGCAAGGTTTATTGATTTCAAACGGAAAGAATTCCGTCAGAGGCAACTTGAGACATTTGCCAACGAGACGAGGGTAAGGCAAGAAGCAGCCCTGATGAATAAACTGCAAAATCGGGTAGTATCACCCCGCTCCGAGCCGGTCGAGCCCCATTATTGCGTATGGACAAGTATGCTGAATCGATCCATTGAAACGGCTCAGTTTTTTGATGAAGATACCTACGACATCAAGGAGATGAGGATGCTTAACGAGATTGGTGCTGGAATGTTTGATGGTATGACATACCAAGAAATTATGGACCAGTACCCGGAAGAATTTGAAGCTCGAATGTCAAACAAGATTTGGTACCGGTATCCAGGAATTGGTGGGGAGAGTTATTTGGATGTAATCAATCGATTAAGAGCAGTTATCACCGAAGTTGAACGGATGACTGACCATGTACTGTTGATTGGGCATCGAGTTGTAGCCCGTGTTTTATTGGCATACTTTATGAATCTTGGTCGCAATGCGATTGGAGAATTGGAAATTCCACTCAATACTTTATATATTTTGGAGCCCAAACCATATGGAGTGAACTGGGCTATTTACGAGTACGATCAAGATACCGATTGGTTTAATAAAGTGGAGGAATGTACCGATGGTCAGGGGATTCCTAAAGCGATGCTGAGAGCATCGATAGCATCTATGGCTGGACCTGAGGGAACTGGCATCAATCGAGGTAGTGGAACACCAAGTAGTGCTCCAGGCATGGGAGGAGCGCAGCAGTCAAGTGTCTCTGGAGAAGCAAGTCCTCAAGCCTACCGCGATCACCACCACCACAACTATCAATCTTATGGCAAATCATCAAGAAGTGTTCCCGATACCCGTCATCAATCTGTGTCAACAACCCAACATTCACCACCATCAGTTGAGAGATTCCCACATGAGATTGAACATGCTGCAATCAATACCGCTAAAACACTGAGTCGATCAGCTCGACGCATGAGCCAAAGTCAACCTGGAGATATCGACTCGTTGTCACCTCTTAGTTTAAGAATTGATAAATTAACTGTTGATCATATTGCTAGACAACACCAACAACAACAACAACAACAACAACAACAACAACAATAAGATAAGAAAACAAGGCAAAAAAAATAAAATTGGAATTCTAAATTTAGGCGGGGTGGGGGGTGGTTTTTACATTAACTATTTTTTTTCTTCTTCTTGATTGGGGCCGGCGGGGCAGGTGTGGGGGAAGGGGGTCACTTTAAGCACAAGGTTTTGTTTTCTTTTTTTAAAGAGTAATTTTATAAAAACTATAATTAATCCTCACTTTTCTCAACATGTCCAAATCAACTCTAAGTTGTACTGTAAATTGGGATTTTTCTTGTAAGGTACTGTTGTTGCAACTACTATATACCAAGAAACTCAGCCGGGGTAAAATTTACTACTGAATCTCCCCACCATACAATAAAAAATTCGGAATGAAGCAATATCTTTTTCTCTACTTACTTCTGATGATGACTCTTTTATACACATGAATTTTATTTGATTGAATTTTTCCTTCTCTTATAACAATCTCTTCTTTTTTAAATTTCTCTCTTCCTCCATGTTAAGGGAAAACCGTACATGAAAAATGCAAAAATGAATTTTAATATCGGTACATCAATTTACAAGTTCAGGTTCAAGAAAAAGAGGAGGAGAGGAAAAAAAAAATTAGCATAAGAAAAAGGTACTCTTTCGGAACAAGTTTTTAAATTTTTATATATTTTTGACTCTATTCGTAGAATGGTCTGAAAAATTCATTGTTCATTCTTTTCTTTTCTTTTTTGTTTATTTAAGCACTCTCAGCTGCAAGCTTCTCAGCCTTTGCAACAACTTCCTCAATCCCACCAACCATATAGAAGGCAGCTTCAGGAAGAGCATCGTGCTTTCCTTCAAGAATCTCCTTGAATGACTTGACAGTCTCCTTAAGAGGAACAAGTTTACCCTCAATACCAGTAAATACTTGAGCAACAGTAAAAGGTTGAGAAAGGAATCGCTGGATTTTACGGGCTCGCTCAACAGTAAGCTTGTCTGCTTCAGAAAGTTCATCCATACCAAGAATGGCAATGATATCTTGAAGAGACTTGTAAGCCTGAAGAGTTTCTTGAACACGAGAAGCAACATCATAATGATCCTGTCCAATAACGGCAGCATCTAATAGACGTGACTTGGAGTCGAGGGGATCGACAGCAGGGTAGATACCCAATTCAGAGATACCTCGAGACAACACAGTAGTGGCGTCCAAATGAGCAAATGTGGTAGCAGGGGCAGGATCAGTCAAATCGTCAGCCGGCACATACACAGCCTGGACTGATGTAACAGATCCAGTGTGAGTAGTAGTGATACGTTCCTGCAAGAGACCCATATCAGTGGCAAGAGTGGGTTGATATCCGACAGCTGAAGGAATACGACCTAGAAGAGCAGACACTTCAGAACCGGCCTGGGTGAATCGGAAAATGTTGTCAATGAAAAGAAGTACATCAGCACCTTCCTCATCACGGAAGTATTCTGCAACTGTTAAACCAGTCAAGGCAACTCGGGCACGGGCTCCCGGAGGCTCGTTCATCTGTCCGAAAACAAGGGCGACCTTTGATTCACCTTCAAGGTTGATAACTCCAGTCTCCTTCATTTCTCGGTAAAGATCGTTACCCTCACGAGTACGTTCACCAACACCAGTGAAGACAGAGAAACCACCATGGGCCTTGGCAATATTATTGATAAGCTCCTGAATGAAGACAGTTTTGCCGACACCAGCACCGCCAAAGAGACCAATTTTACCACCACGAGCATAGGGAGCAAGAAGATCCACAACCTTAATACCAGTCTCAAGAACTTCAGCACTGGTACTTTGGTCCACAAACGAAGGGGGATCAGCGTGGATAGGAGCCCACTTGGTAGCGTCGACAGGTCCACGCTCATCAATTGGATCACCGGTAACCTGTAGCATCACTAGTTAGTATAAAATCAAGCAAAAGATGACATGTCCAAAAAACAAAACACGTACGTTTAGAATTCGGCCCAAGGTACCACGTCCAACAGGAATAGTGATAGGAGCGCCAGTATCGGTAACAACCTGGCCACGGACAAGACCTTCGGTACCATCCATAGCAATTGTTCGTACTGTGTTTTCACCGAGATGCTGGGCAACTTCGAGGACAAGCTTCTTACCCTCATGCTCAAGAGTCAAAGCGTTGAGAATGGCAGGAAGGTTCTCCTGCTCAAATTTAACATCCTATAAAACCCCAAAGAAAAGAAAAGTTAGAAACCGGCCATAAAAACGGTTTGGATTTGCGTTGGTCTTGTCTAGCTCCAACCAGCCAATGATAGCCCTCAATGTGCGGCCCGTTGCCTAGGTAACCACCACCCCCAGAGGTCGAACATGTCGACGAAAAAAGCCAATATACGGAGCAGAATTGAAGATCAACCGCCCAGTAGTATTAAGAAAAGCCGGTGGAGGACGGTTGAGTAGCCTGACTGGCTGGTGTAGAGCGTATAGACACCACCGAAATGAGGTGGAAAGTAAAAGAACGGAAACCGATCCAAACACAATTGATCGAGAGTTCAAAATACATACCACAACGGCACCAATGACAGTCCTGAATGATTAACAATGTTAGAATGGGTACGCTTGAATAAACTGGGCAGACTTCCGGGGAAAAAGCCATATATTTCCATAAAACTCACCGGACAGTTCCTTTAACTGGAGCTTCGGAGGCCATACCCCGGTAAGCACCGAATCGAGCTCGGCGCATAGCGGGAGCAATGGCAGTAGGGATAGCACCAAAGAGGCGCTGATTCTCCACTGCCACGCGGAAAGCAGCTTTAGAAAGCTTAGGGACTAGACGCATTGCTGTTCTTCTCATTTTTGGTCCGTGGTGGAGTAGAAAAAGGGGAAAAAACGGATCACAGAAATGGGAAAAGGGAAGGAAAAGAGAACGAGTATTGGCCCAATGGTGTAATGCGTGGGTTAAGACCCACAACACAATAATACAGGCCAATCCAGGGTGGGATCAAATATACGCAGTGACATCGACTACAACTGGGGCAACTGGAGAGAGAAAATCCACTCTGAAAATGCCAAATTTTTTTTTCTATTTACTCAGGTACATCATAAGAGAAACAAGACCCAAAAAAAAAAAAAACAGAAAAATCTCCTTCAACATTAGAACTGGCAGAACAGTACTAGTCTGTTGCCAAAACAATGGCCGATCGAGAGGGAACTGGGTGGTAGTCGTGTTAGCTATGAAAAGAGGGAGAAAAAAAAGTATAAATGAGAAAGTATGTCTCTATGAAAAAACTCACTGTAGACTTGTAGAAAGTTAGCCCTTCCATTCCACCCGAATGGCGTGGTATGATGGGTGACACTGTTATCAACACGATTGTGACCCCCGAACTCCTCTTTATCTGTATTGAGAACCACTTTATAAGCGCCCGGCTTTTCAACTCCAACTCGGTAGTCTGTATAAGACATGGAGGGATGAAAATTGAAAATCCACAAGAGTCCCTAAGGTTCATTGAGTTAGTGGGGGAGAGGGAGAAAAAAACAATGATTTCATGATGGCAAATACTTACCGCTCGTTCAAAGACGATAACTTTGTCATTCTCATTCTTCAAACTGACATAGGCAGGATCAGAGCTCAACCATTCGTATTTGGCTGCTGCGTGCTCCATAGCGACGTCAAAGTCATTAAGAAATTGGTACCTGAGAAGTTTGTCATCAACAATATTCCATTGGCGTCGCGCATACCAATACGATTCATTGTTGCCTTCACGAGGAAAATCAAGCCATTCAGGATGGCCAAACTCGTTGCCCTCAAAGTTTAGATAGGCTTCCCCTCCTAGCCCATGAGTAATCAACCGGATCATCTTGTGGAGTGAAAGACCTCTATCAACAATAGGCGTCAATTCCGTGAGCTTGGACATATTGGTGTACACTGCATTTGGTATAGTTAGCAAAGATCTCGGGAGAAAAAAATTCCTCCTCATTATGCTTACTCTCTTTATCCATGAGCCAGAATGCTAAAGTCTTATCCCCTACAAGAGCCTGATCGTGGGATTCCGCATAGGCAACAGTCTTTTCCTTGTATCTGCGATTGGAAAGGGTGAAGGCAATGTTGGCCATATCCCAGTCTTCATCCCTCTTTTCCTTGAGCAACTTGATCCACATATCTGGAATTGCCATTGCAAGACGATAATCAAACCCAATACCGCCATCTGACAAGGCAGCGCAAAGACCAGGCATTCCCGAAACATCCTCTGCAATGGTGATGATATTCGGGTCCATGTCATGGAGAAATTTATTTGCAAGCCCAAGATACGTTACACCCTCCTCGTCCACACCATCGCCAAAATATTCATCATAGTGACCGGAAAATCCAGTAGCAATACCATGGTGCTTGTAAAGCATACTGGTGACTCCATCGAAGCGGAATCCATCAAAGTTATACTCCTCAATGTACCATTTGAGGTTACTAAGCAAAAACCTGAGCACCTCATGCTTACCATAATTGAATAGTCGTGAATCCCAAAGATCGTGACGCCCCTTGCCACCTTCGTGGAAATACTGGTAGTCGGTGCCATCATACATATTGAGACCATCGAGAATATTTTTACTAGCATGAGAGTGGACCACATCTAGTAGTACGGTAATACCCATACCATGGGCAGTATCGATTAGTTCTTTCAATTCTTCTGGGGTTCCATAGCGGGAGGAGGCTGCAAAAAATGAGGTAACTTGATAGCCAAACGAAGCATAATAAGGATGCTCCATTATTGCCATAAGCTGAATTGTATTGTAACCGAGCTTTTGGATGCGGGGAAGAACATTTTCAGTGAATTCCTTATAAGTGCCTACTCGTTGCTCGGTTGTAGATATTCCCACTAATATTTCTCAAGGTTAGCTCTCCCTCACCCCCAAAAGTAAAATAAATATTAAGACGAACATACCATGAGCTTCGTAGATTCTCAAAGATTTCGGCTTGGGTGGCCTTGGGTTTTGAAATTTATACTTGTGGGGGGGATTCCAAAATCTAGCGTCATAGACTGGTGCCCCGTTAACGTCTTTTGTAGCTCTGGTAGTCCAGGCAGGCAGGCGTTCGAGCCTTTCTCCGCCCGGAATGGTGAAGCTGATCTTGAGGGGCAGTATGGTTAGCAATGACACACACTCTTGACTAGCTTTGATGCCACGTACTTTGATTCTAGAGTCATGGGGTATGGCTGGTTGCCCATTCACGGCAGGTACTACAACACTCCATACTCCATAAGCGTCCGATTTCATCGGGTGGGAGTCACGGTTCCAATTGTCTTTATTGGTCAGAAGAGTGGATTTTCACACAAAGCAATGAGTGTAATGATGACATACTGAAGTCTCCAATCAGATAGGCATTGATTGCATTGGGGACCCATTCGTGATAGACAATGTCATTGTTCGGTTGAACAATTAATCCAAACTTCTTGTAGCCCTATCAATGGTAGGTATAGTTAGCACTTGTTCTATCAATTAGAGTTGGAATAGTCTTATCGTCCAGTTTAATTAGAAAAAAAACCCCTCCGATGAAAAAGGAACGATAAACCGAGAAAACAATAAAAAAAGAAAAAAAAGTCAATAATTACCGAGGCAAACTTGCTCAATCCACCCTCATCTCTATCTAGGCGGTCCACCCAGTTTTTAACATTTTGTTGGCGTTGAAGCATCTTATTCTTGTACGGGGCAAGATATGGATCCCTCTCGATGAGCCCGAGCTTGTGCGCCGGTCGCGCTTGTGGAGACGCCATTTCTAGAGCTTAGGTCTTTGTTATCGTTCAATGCAATAATGAAAACGTATCTGTTTTCGAGAAATTGAAGTCTTTTTGAGTTTTTCTTTGCACTTTCAAGTGATGGTTCCTTTCTCTTTCATCATCGGAGGTGGGACCAGTGTGAAGGTTTGCGGGGCTGGTTGGGTTCAATCATCTTGTGATGAGCCGCTCTTCCCATTTAGGAAATTGTGGGGGTGGGATAAAGATGCTTATGTCAATTAAATCGAGATGAGTTTGCATGAGAGTGAAGTTCGGCCGTGGATTGAATTGCTGTGAAGAACTTAGTGTCCGGAGTACATAGAATAAGCATGGTGTCTGGCCGGAGACTTTTATCCGAGACTCGCAACATTTGTCAGACTAATATACCTTGCATAACCATGCCTATTGTTACGTTCACCCTATACCCCGATTTCTGTTCTCTCCATGGCTTATTAGGATGCCAGGCATATACCCGTTATTCTTCACCGTTTAGCTACATGTGTACGGTTAATAGACTGTAAGACCTGACAGCAGCAGCAGAGGACTCGTTTTATGATGGAGGCTTTGTCCTTTAGTTTGTTGTTATACCCAGCTTTTATAAGTTTGAATCATCAGAGATACCATTGTACCATATAAATTAATATGCGATACTCGATATCCTTTATGGATGGAATTTTCAAAATTCAAAAACCTATATTCCGTCTCTTCAAACTCGATCAGCCGTGAAATCGCGTCGCTTGAAATTGTTGGAAACTTCTTTCATGGATAAGCAGGAGATATATGACTACTATATCCATTGGTTCCGATACCATGTTTATTAAAAGTGTTGAAGCCTTGTGAAGTCAATAAATACCGGGGTACATGCATCTGCTTCGAAACACCAGAGTTCCAGAACTTCAACCGGAGATGTTTGAAACGGTTGGGAACTGGTCTATCTGACAAAAGAAAACACATAGGCAGATCATTGCCGATTTGCTATGTTTTTCATTAAATTGACTTTTTCGTTTATATGGCGGTGGGGATAGGATCTGCGCCGAATTAAATTCCCCCATCTCGACTATATTGACTTGTTTGGTTGCTTGACAAGGTGTTAATTAGTCTAGGTATTACAAAATGTCAGGACAATGGATATTACATTACGCGCTGCATGCTTAACAGCTGATCAATGCTCACAACCTGAGTCGTGGAATGTTGTTGCCAATCATCATCACCGTCACACGCGCTTTTCCGTGATACCACCATAAGATCAAACTCGCTAGCACAGATAGTCCTGATGCTGAACGCCCCAGAATGTGTTTTTACCGAGAGTGTAATGACTAAATGCTGGCCAAGTTTTCCGAATTTCGAATTCATGTGCACAACCACCACACATAGCACCCGTATACCTTGCAAAAGGCTGGAATTATCTTGATTTCTGCTGTAGTATTGCCTTGACTTAGTTTTATCTTTTGAAGTGGTAAGAAACATATTTCCTGTCTGTGCGTATCTAAAAAGTTCCGACACCGACACACCCTATAGGGTCTTACCCAAGTGATACCTACATATCTTATATATCCAAAACGGTCATAAATGAAAAAAATGCGAATCAGTTGCCAGATAAACCTAAAAATCACCTATTGCAGACCCGCAATACCCTTGTTTCTTTTTCACACACCCACACAAACCCCTCCTCTATCACTCAAGAGACAATGACTTGATTAGACTTTTCAATTATTTACTTGGAGAATAACCACTGTCTTCATATTCTTTCCAACTGGATGGTATCACTACTTTTTCAAGTCAGGCCAGAATCATACCAAGAGCCGGCACATTTCATGGCTCACGCTGCTAGTGCATATATAGTATATAACCTGTATATATAAATACAATTCCGGCTTTAGAGGGGGAAAAAAAAGAGGAAAAAGAACTCCTTGGACGAGGAAACCATGGCGAAAGCCGGAGCTCCAGATCCTATATGGGAGTTTGTCATAAGAGATTTTTCCAAATGCAAGGCTAGGCATCCGCGGTGTGCCTGTAAGCTTTGCGGGCACGAATGGACCTCAAGAGAAGTTCAACGGGCTATAAAGCACATGTCCAAATGCCCACAAGCACCGGATAACCTTCTCCGGACCTGTTTGAAGAGAGTCAGGGGGTATGATGTAGGAAGAAAGTTCAAAAATGTTCGTCGCAGGCAGAAGATGTCCAGAAGACGGTCTTCATCAGCAAGACATAAAATTAACAAAAGTCAATCACCACGTAAAAACTCCCCCTTGTCGGCGACAACACATCAGGGTTCGGAAGTTTGTGAACCGGAACCATCAAAACTCTTCTTAGAAGAGAGGGATGAGCAGGTGCGAGATATCTGCGACAAAATGCGAGGCATAACTTTTTCAATGCCTTGCCAATTTACGCCAAAAGTCCATGTCCCCGAGTATTCTCCATTTCTTGTCGGTGCGGAAGAGGAAACCTTCTTGCTGCCAGCGCCCACTTCGTCGTCCTCGTCCTCATCATCTTCGTCCTCATCCTCGATCGACGACTCGATTAGAGACTGTATTTACTCTCCTGATGAGGAACCTGACTTTGATGACGAATACTCTTCTGACGTCGACAGTCCCTCTTCAGGCAAAACTGAAACTGAAAGTCCGCAACAACAACTCTTGTGCCCAAATTTCGACAATACACATCCAACGTTCTTGATGGATCGTGAACCAGCTTCCCCAGAGTTTATTTGGGACGGGATGGGCATCTCTTCTCCTGACCCTTTTGATTGGGCTTTTCAAACTTCTGGGTAGTAGGGAGTAAAGCGATTGTTTATTATGGTATATAGACATTTAGCAAGAGGCCCTGCAACTAAATCAAAAAAACTGTTCAATCAATAGAGTTTAAATTCTCGACGATGCCGTTTATCCCGCAAGAATCACAACCAATTCTAGTAGAAAGAAAAAAAAAAAAGAGGCGTTCATAGAACTTTCCTATTCATCAAGTCCAGAAACAAAAAAGAATCCTTGACACGGACAGGAATTGAACCTGCAACCCTTCGATTGACAACCCATATCAAGCTGGAGTCGAAAGCTCTACCATTGAGCCACCGCATCCTTCTTAGTTGATTGTGTGTCAACAGCAACAAGCCCGCAAATCATAGCACGTGATTCCGGTCACGTGCTACAGTGTGGGGGCCACAAGTGCAGAAATTAATTAAATTCATACACTACAGCAGCTGCTATTTTGCGGACTAGGTTATAATATAGTTAGTTAGTTAGGTATTATCAAATTTAAAGTCCTATGTGCACAGTAACGAATATAAAACGAATAAGTATCTACAAGAAGTACCCTTGACTCTCCTTCAGGAGGAAAATCCAGCACCACTTCAACAATCAGACAAACGACAAAATGCCGCAGAAGCCCTTAAAGGCACAGATGAGATACAGTCCTACTTTGTGTACGCGTTACGAGTATACTCGTGTAATTTATTGTATAACTTGATACTTATTAATAGCTAGGTACATAGGACTATAATATGATAATACTACTACTACTACTAAGTATGACTACGCCAAATAACCCAAACACAAGAGGAAGCAGCGAAGGCAACCCTAGCAAAAGCATGTAAAGAGAGCCGGCGAAAATTAGAGTTTTGGAAAGACATACTGAACAAGAAAAATGAAGACCCTGAAGCGTTCGTGCAAGAGTCGGTACATTTAGCCAACCAAACTGTAATGCAGGAGAAGGCGTCGAACAAGGAAAACAATCGAGTCTTAGGTCGTCAGATTACCAACGCGAAGTCATGGTTCAGTTAGTTAGTTAATATCATATTAAAGTCCTATGTACACAGTAACAAATAAAAACGAATACATATCTACAAGAAGTAGGACTATGATCTAATCTAAAGTAGGCCCATTACAGGCGTTGCTGCGTTTTGCCAGGTCGTATTTTCGTAGCGGTGCCGGATTCCCCTCCGGTATGGAGTGTTAAGGGAAACCCACTGAGCTGGGGGGCGTGGTCGCCTTGTAGCTTGCGTTAAGTCATCGGTAGCCAGCCAGGTCCCCTAGACACCATTATGCAAGGACAATCAGCCGAGAAACAATTGGCACAACATACAGCAATCCGCAATGATAAACCGACGGTCAAACTCAACGCCGAATATAGCAGTGCCACACCCCCGGCAACTAGGCGCCAAACTGAACACTGATCTTGAAGGCGACTAGAACACAAACGCAGAATGTCCGCATCCATATGCGTGACCCGCCAAATGAATGATCGAGTGGCCGAAATACTCAAAAAATACGGAGGAAGTACTCGATACTGACCCGTGGCTGAAATTTGTCATAGACGGCATTGCCAAAGACACCACACCACAGCAACTTAGACGGGATATAGAGCGAGCAAACCATATCGCACTAACAAGTGACCCAAAACCGCTCAAAAAGGACACTCTTTATGATGAAACCAAAACGCCGTACTCAGTAGTACTGGCGGTAAAAGCTAAAGGAGAATATGCACGCCTTAGACGCCGCGGTGCGTTTTGCATCGACAGAGTGAGACTCGTTTGTCCATGGCGCCCAACTGAGCTACAAGAAACCAAAGAACAAGCGAAACAAAACCAGGAACCCAATCAACAATATACTGAGGCTCCGGAGCCTAGTCATGAATAACACAATGACCGCGCCCAACTGCGCGTTATGCAAGTGAATTGCCAACGGAAAAAGAACATTATTGAAGACCTGCATAACATGCTGGACCAAGATATCATCCCTATTCCTACGAAAGCCATGAGGAAGCTTCAAGGTTTCCTTTGGCTCTCCAACACTCGGAGGGAAATCCGGCACTGCTCCAAATATGTGAAACAAAACAGAAAGCCGCAGAGCCTGGATCGGGTACACACGCGAAGATAGTCTTACTTTTTGTATTTAAGTCGTTTTAACTAGCCCACTGTGTACATAGGATTCAAAGATTGATATAATCAATCAATCAGGGAATTGCCACCCACGTAGACGTTTGGGAAACCTTTAGTCGGTTTTGGTCCGTTGTGAGTTAGTATATATATCACATTTAACCTCCTATGTACACAGTAGGTAACTTGAATAGCAAAAGTGGCTATGTTCGGGAGTGGGCCCGGTTCAGGCTCTGTGGGTTTTATTTTGTTTGATGTGAATGAACGAATAAATCTCGCTCATTGTGTTTGTTTAGAGGGATCGTAGAGAGCCGAGGGACACCCAAGTTACTTTCGAGACGGTTGTACTCTGATGCGTGGTTCATAAATCTTGTTCTCGCCATGGAGCCTTCCGCTTCATGTAGTGGTTGAGGGCGCCCTCCGTGTCGCTGTTCATAGGACTTTGAATTTGATATAATCAATAAATCAATCCTCTCCGTGTCGGAGAGGGTTAAGATACTTTAGAAACCATTAATTATGGCTGCTGCCTTTGTTCCTTCTAAACAGTAGCAGCAAAAGAGTTCCAGATGGGTTTGAATGTGCCTAGCCGGTGCAAGACCTAGACAAAGTGCAAAAGGCCAGTTGGCACAGCAGATGAGGATACACTTCAATCAAGACCATTGTTGAATAAAATATTTATAGATTATATTAATACAAATCACAGTAATATTACACAATCCGCGCCAGCCACACATACACAAGAAAAAAAGGAAATTACCAAGTTCACAAAGTCAAAGGACAACAAGGATATGGGGGGGTGAAGCTGCGGATGAAAAGCACGGAAAATTCAAAGAAGAGAGAAAAGAAAAAAAAACCATTCTACGCAGAAAAATCTCGAAAAAAGAAAAAGGAGAAAACAAAGAAAAGGAAAAAATCTCATTTTAACTGAGAATTTTCTTGAGCTTGTTCCAGAATCCCTTCTTCTTCTTAGCTTGTTTCTGTCCTTCAGCTTCACCAGTTGCAGCTGTCTCCTTCACACTCTTCTTGCTTGGAGTGTTTGGAGCTGTATCTTTCTTGGGAGCAGGGGGAGGAGCGGTAGTGTCCTTTTCTCCTTCCTCCTTAGCTTTACTAGTAGCAGTAGCAGCAGCCGTTGATTCCTGCTTTTCCCCATCTTTTACCTCTTTCTCCTCTTTAGTCTCAAGAGCCTTTTGAGCACTGGGCTTATGGGCAAAGTCGATTGACTCTACGACATCTGGGTTTGCAGGAGCGGGAGTCTCACCAGTTGCTGCTGTTGTTGTCTCCTTGCCTTTATCTTTGGAAATGGGAGCAGGAGCGGCGGATTCTTCACCGGGAACTTTAGGAGTCTCTCCTAATTTGGGCGCTTCATGGACAGAAGTTACAACAGAGGGAGTAGCTGCTGCTGCTGTTGTTGAAGGGGTATCGCCTGGAATAGGAGTAGCTGCCGTGGAAGTAGGGGTAGCAGCAGATGAAGATTTCTTTTTCTTATCGCTACTTTTTTTCTTGTCCTTGCTGCTCTTCTTTTTCTTTTTCTTCTTTTCAGAAGAAGTTGATACTGAGTCACTGGTAGTAGTAGCAGCAGTAGCACTACTAGTAGGCTGTTCTGGATTCAGTGACTTCGGGTCAACTGTAGATACTTCACGAAATTCTTTGATTTCTGAAGCATTAGCAGGGAGAACGGGTCCGGGAGTACCCAAAAGATTAGGAGGAGGATCCTTGGGTAGAACTTCAGGAGCCAAGTTATCAGACCCTTTACTAGCAGAAAGGTGAGCAGGCTGAGCATTGGCAGCTGCCATGTTGACAGGAAGTCCCGATTCTGGGACTGTATCACCAGTATAAAGGTCGGAGATCAACAAGACATTATTGACATGACCTGCTGAATCATGTTCGACACGAGCACTGTTATCGACTTTCCAATGCCCGTCAACCACGTACTTATACTGGATTTTATCCTTTTTAAGTTCGAGAGGAGCAGTCAATAGAAAAGTTCCATTGGTCTGTTTAACCAAAGGAAGAGTTTTTTGCCAATCATCAAAGTCACCAGTGACAAACACCTCGTCCGCACCAGGCTCAGACCTATATATATATATATGTATCAGCAGAGTGTCTTTTTTTGATATATGCTGCTCCTAACTTACCACTTGAAAGTATAAACTCCACTCATAACAGATTTCCAAACAGTAAGAAAAATAGCAAGAAAAGAAGATCAATTGAGCTACTTTGTGTGGTGTTGAGTATGTGATGTCTTAGCGAGGACCCAATATATGTAATATAGGGGCAAAATGGGACATTAAGTGCGAGGCTGGCTGCGGGAGGGAAGGAGGAGGGGTGTGTGGCACATGGGTAACTTAAAAGGGGGTTATACATTTCTAACTTGGAAAAACCGGTAACTTACGATTGGGAAAAAAGTTATAAGTTCTAAATTTTAACCAAAACCAGCATTGCTTTGCTTTAAAGCTTAGCTCAGCTTGTATATATAAAAATAATAATAATGGTAAGACAAACAAAACACAACATTCATATCAAGATACTGAAAACAAATTCATATATATTATTTTTGAGGGTTTTATTTCGTAGCGGGAGCTTGTTGTTTAAGCTGTTCCAGGACATCAGGACCTAAAAGACGCTTGAATCCGTCATGATCCAAAGTAACAACCTTGAGATCAGTTTCTGCAACGACAGTTGCCTTGCGAGGTTGATCAAATAGTAAAGCAAGCTCTCCAAAGTAGTCTCCCTTGTGTAGAGTAGAAACGACACCTTGGCCATCGACGATTACTTTAGCAGTACCTTCCTCAACAATATAGAATCGTTCGCCTACATCCCCTTGGTGAAAGACCTCAGCACCTTGAGGATAAGAGAAGGACTGAAGAGCATCAGCAAGTTTAGCTCTCTGATATGGAAGAAGTCTCTTGAGTATATTAACATCACGCAAGAACTCTTCGTGCATGGACCGTTTCTTGGAAGTTCGATCAAGTAAGATCTTACGGAAGGTAAGTCTATCCAATCGCCATACAAGACTGTCACTTGTAGCAAGTACTGAGGCAGCTCGTGGGGCATTGTACATGAGAGCGAGCTCACCAAAGGAGCCACCGTTCTTGACATGACCGACTTTCTTACCATCAATGTAAAAATCAAAGCTACCTCTTTCAATCTTGTAAAAATAGTCTCCTGGGTCTCCCTGACGAATCAATTCTGTGCCAGCCTTTGTCTGTTGAGTTGGCACTTCTTCCATGGCACCAATCACTTGATTAAGTGCAGTATCATCAAGCTCCCGAAATAGAAAGCTACCTTCAATGCTTCTTCGCAATCGCTCAAGCTGTTCCGGGGTCTTATATATCAAGGGTGGAGTCCAGTTACTAGGTAGACTGCTTGGAGTGATTGCTTCTGCGCTCACACTCACACGTCGGTGCCGGCTGAAATTTAAATTGCTTGGAGCGGAACCTTGTTCCTGTGTCCTCAAATTATCGATACCACTATTGTCATTATCATCATCATCGTTATGTGTCTCGGTAGGACCAAGTAACACTGGATTCCTCTTTTTACTTGAGCTTGAACTTCTTGTACTTCTGCCATATCCTATATTTCCTCCTCCTCCTTCTGCCTGCTGACCCCAGAATCCGGGGTTGAATTGGACATCGACTGAATCTCTTTTTTCATCTTCTTCATCTACTATAGCTGTCTCCTGAGCTGTTGCTGCTGGTGGTTTGTCCTCCTCCACTTTTGCCTTGCTACTCCCAGTGTCTGCCATAAAATCCGATACGCTTAATAGAGAAAATGTAAAAACAGGTTTCGCACGAGTAAATGAATCCTCGCTGGGGGTTTCTGC